>OU696593.1:3960015-4422829 GCA_916048095.2 Sacculina carcini | reverse complement strand
GCACCCCAAAAACTCAATAATCAATCAATCAATCAACCAACAGCGGAATAACCACTGTGTCCATTCCTGCCACGGCCCTTAGCTCACGTGACACTTCTCTTGGGAGCCCAACAACGAACGCCTTCCTCAAAACGGCCTCGCTTTCAATACCGGCCAGTCTGGCTAGTCTCTTCAATTTTGACATAAATACGTCGGCTGGTTAATCTTGCCACTTTTGCGTCATGAACATTTCGTAGGCGGAAAAAGTATTCATAGCAAATGCGTTCAGTAGAGATCTTGTAATTTCATTATACCGGTTATTCTTGTTGTCGTCCATCTCACTGTATATCGCATATGCAGTCACCTCGGAAAAAAGCGGCACGACACATTCCAAATTGTAAATACCTTTCAATTTGGCCACCATTTCCACCTTATCAAGTCACTGCACCACATCATGGCTGCCGTCGAACGAACGGACCATATCGCTCAACTTGGTATTCACTACTGAACCAGTACTCGTAGCGTCGCCTGTCGCCATTTTCAGCCAAAATTTCTTTTAACACGCAGCTTGCAATGGATGAACTTGATTATATGTCAATACAGCCGGTAACACTCTCAAGAACACACCCAACACTCCAACTAGCACAGCACACATATCTCGACTCCCCTTCACTTCATGCTACAGTACACCAACCTATATCAGATATCATCTTGCACGAACACACACTAAACAACTTTCATACTCATACACACACGCTCTGCATATCACTGACATCCCGCACCGACAGTGTGACGAGCTGCATCAGCATTCCAGGACCCGTTGTAAAAGCACTGCTTCAATCTTGCACACGTTTGCACACACGCACATACATACATACACACATACTTGCATACACACATACATACACACAGCATATAACAAGTTATAATCGAACAATACAACTACATTTATCAAGTATGTGACACTGTGGTATCATGTTTTGCATTGATTGTATGTGCGTGTGCGTATGTGAAATCACCTGTGCTGGTGCGTATGAGTGTGTGTGCATTCATCTGCATGTATGTGTGGCTTGCACTGCCCGGCGCGTGCATTGCACGAAAGGTGCAGCGCAACCTGCCAGTGTTTACAGCGTCATTTGATGCTAACAGCTATCCTTCTTAACACTTCCAAATCAGAATTCTTCATTCTACATCCTCCTCGCTTAACACCTCCGCTGCTCCCTTTACCCCTATCTCAAAGTGTTCGCGATCTCGGAGTCATTCTTGATTCCTCACTTTCTTTTTCTGCAAATATTTCTGCTGTTGCTCGCACTTGTCATCTCATTCTACGTTCGCTATATCCTATCCGCCCTTTTCTCGACCGTCCCTCAGCTATTAAACTGATTCATTGTTTCATCTTTTCAAGAATCAACTACTGCAATTCTTTATATTTCCATGTACCTCGCTCCTCTCTGAAAATCCTGCAACATGTCATTAATAAATCTTGTTGTGGTATATTGCTGAGCTATTAGTGTGTGTGTGTGAGTGTGTGTGTTTGGGCTATGATGTTTGCGTATGCAAGTCTGTATGTTAGGGCGAGTGAAAGTGTGCGTGTGTTTGTGTGGCTGTGGTCCTTGCGCGAGCGGTAGATGTTTGTTTGTGAATGTGTGCGTGTCTGTATGCGCAGCACTGGTTATACAGGCAGATGGTGTGCACGTGTGTGTATGTGTATGCATGTGAGTGTATGTGTGTGCGTGTGCTGGTGTGGATGTGTGCTGAGCCTTGTTGGTGACTGTAACTAGGGGAAATGGTGAGTCGTTCCTGAGGCGTGTCTACGAGTGGTGTGGTCTTGTAGGCGCGCGTGGGACAACGATGTCCCACGCGCGCCTGTCTTTTAATACACATTCATTTTGTAGGGCAGAAGTTGTTTTGTATTGCTTACAAGCTATTTCGGCATCTTTTTGTTTTTAGGATGTTTGGATGGTTTTATTGGAGAGTTTTGGTGTGGTGGGAGCTTAGACCCGGTTTCGGCAGCAGTTGCGGCGGCCGGTGATAGAGAAGACGGCAGGTTGCGGCGGAGCACTGAAGAGCACGGGCGAGGCGGGAGCGCAAGGGGTCGCTGGGGCCTAAAGTGTTGTGCTTCGCCGCAACCATGGAGTGTATTTCTGGTGGAGCTTGTGCTGGATGGATCGGAGCTGGTTGTACTTGTGGATTTTGGTTTGTGTTTTTGTATTTTGTATTTGTATTTCGTATATGTTAATTTTGATATATATATCACGGGGGCGTGTGGTATATTGCTGAGCTATTAGTGTGTGTGTGTGAGTGTGTGTGTTTGGGCTATGATGTTTGCGTATGCAAGTCTGTATGTTAGGGCGAGTGAAAGTGTGCGTGTGTTTGTGTGGCTGTGGTCCTTGCGCGAGCGGTAGATGTTTGTTTGTGAATGTGTGCGTGTCTGTATGCGCAGCACTGGTTATACAGGCAGATGGTGTGCACGTGTGTGTATGTGTATGCATGTGAGTGTATGTGTGTGCGTGTGCTGGTGTGGATGTGTGCTGAGCCTTGTTGGTGACTGTAACTAGGGGAAATGGTGAGTCGTTCCTGAGGCGTGTCTACGAGTGGTGTGGTCTTGTAGGCGCGCGTGGGACAACGATGTCCCACGCGCGCCTGTCTTTTAATACACATTCATTTTGTAGGGCAGAAGTTGTTTTGTATTGCTTACACTTGTCGTTTCGTGTTTTCTCCTTCCCATTTTCGTCATACCTCACCCTATCTCTACAATCTTCGATGGCTTCCGATCATCCCTCGCATCCACTTTAAAATTTGCTGTCTTGTTCATAAACTTTTGCATGACCCTCGGCAACCTACATACCTCTCGCAGCTTCTTACACTCTCTAATAACTTTCTTTCCCGTCATCCTCTTCCTTTATCCTGTCCACGAGCCCTCAATGAATCTACCTGGTCTAGTAAATCCTTCCCTTTCTATGCTCCACGTTTGTACAACTCTCTTCCCTCCCATGTTATCTCCTCCACATCCTTATCATCATTTTCCTCTTCTCTGCGCAATCATCTCTTTGATAAATCTTTTGATCATGACTCTCACTCTCTTACTCCTTACGCTTCGCTCTGAGCTGTCATACCGTACCCGTCTCGCGTGATATATTTACTAGAAGTTTTCTTGTTTTTTATGCTTTTTCTTACTGCCATGTTTCAATTTGGCGGTGTGTGTACATGAGTATGTTTGTGTGCGTGTGTGTGTGTGTGTGTGTGTTTGTGTGAGTGTGTTTGCTTGTGGGTGTGTGTATTGTCCGCATGTTTGTTTTCCCTAAGCGGCGTGTCTTACATATTTGTTTATATTTTTGCACCAAGATTTCTCTTTTCGCGCGTGTGTTTTAATGTGCGCTATACAAATAAACGTTAATAATAATAATAATAATAACAGATCGTATGACAAGAGCCATATCAAATGTCACGTATTGCCATGGTAGGTTGAACACAGTAGTCAGTAGTCAGAGCGTTAACCGCACGGTGAGCTCTATTTTGTGTGAATGTAATTGTGCTGTATTAATATATCCAGTTTCTGAATTTCTGAGTGCTGGTACCAAAACAAAAAAGCTACAAGTAATTTATATTTAGTATATATTATAAACCAAACCATTCAATATTTCCAGAATGATACTAATTAATCTAATGAGTTCATCATCTTTGTTGGGGATTAACTATTATGAGTGTTTGCCAACATGTATGATTCCATTTAGTTCAAGTCATCATACATGATTGTTGCAGTGGCGCAATTTTCCGCATTTGCGCTCACCCATATCACCCTTTCTATTCAAAATGATAATGTTAAAACAAAAATGGTAATCGATGGATGCTTGACAGGCGCCGTCACTTGTCCCGTGCTGCGACGTCACGTATGTGAGCTGTGCGGCGCAACTGGCGAACGTGCACATACCATGTCGCACTGTCCACATGCCCCGGCAGCAAGATCAGGTCGCTCAGCCAGCACGGCTCTCCTGCTCAAACGAACGGCGAACAACTCGATGGGCAGTCGCCAACGTCGACGTCACAATTGAAACAAGTTGCACTTCATCCAGCGCACAAGTCGTGGGAATAATACGAAAAATCGAGAATACGGACATGAAACGTTAACGTAAATAACGGATATATGGCGTTAATAGCGGATGGTAGACTTAATTATAGCTTAGGTATAGTTCAGAGTAAGCGTACCTGGAAATAATAGTGACTATTGCTGGTTGAATTTTACAGAAAAGCGAGGAAACAACTGACAATCAGTAACATGAACAAAAAATATATGTTTTGTTGGAGCTTATATTGTTTTTGCTGAAGCCATCAATCGTTTGATGTACGCATTGTTTCATATTTGATTGTCATGCTTAGCAAATTCATCTGTGTTGATTAATTAAAAAATAGTTTGCATGCTCACTGAAGAACAATTATTCATTTGGTAATAGTAAGGGAAAACCTAGCGTCAATTTGCAAATTAAAAACCTTGTTAGAACTATTGAGTGTAGAGCTGGAACCAATTTCGCCAGTGCCTACCAGTCTGTGTCAACCCGGGCATTGCCAATGGAAAATACAGAGCGACCCACGTCTCCGCTAGACAGTTTTGGTCTGTTACGCGATAACTCGTTCAGAGCGCGCACATAACAAAGTGCGGTCTAGCACGTCAGACATATTATAAATACACAGTAATAATAGTATATTGAATATCATAAATCTGGAGGCCAGCAAAACCTTGGCACGAAGGCCGCGGCACAGAATTTCTTAACGGTGGTGTAGCGAGTCCTCCACTGAAACAGCTACTCCAGCGTTACGAATAATACAAGTAATAGTCTAGGCCAATGCGCGGCAACCGCAACGAGCACGTTGTCACAACTCAATGTATCGGACGATGTCCGGGTCGAACTGACACAAGGCGAGCGATACACAGGGAGTATCCTTGTCGGTAAGTAGCCTTGTCGGTGAATCAATTGCCAAAGTCCCAGTCCAACTGACCGCGCACCGAGACGACGGGACTTAAATAAACTTGGTCGTGCGTGTGCATCAACCCGACGGCGTATGAACATTGGAACACCATTGGCCACGCAATTTAAACAGACAAATGTAGCCACCCCATTGGTCGCTATGTGATCACGCGAGCACGTATACTACTGTGATTGGTGGAACTTTTTGCGCAAGCTAACACATTTCATTTCATTTATTGAGTCATTTATAAAGCGCAATACACATATCATGTCTCAATTGCACTGATATAAACATTTAACACCACATACATTCATGTACAATCACATGCATATTCAGATATATGTTTCGTATTTACAAAGCAAGACAATACAATATAGACAGAACACAGACGCACGCACACACACGCACACACACGTACACGAGCTCATCGGCAAATACCTTAGAGGGTTCATCAAGATAGCAGTGACACTAATCTTTCAGAAAATTCAGGCAGGTACTATCTGTACTAAGCGCACGAAAACATCGTACATCACAAGCACACTGTACACCTCATATAAACAGTGATGACATGTAGACGTTTCAAGCCGAAACGGTATTGAGGTCACGCTGACAATCAAAGAACCCGCGCGTTGGGGACAGCGTGGAAACTCATACACGTACAAACACACACACACACACACACACACACACACACACACACACACACACACATACAAACGCACACATGCACACATACACATACACGCTCACATGCCCAGGTGGGGTATTGTAGCAGCTCGGCTAAATACACACACACGGGCGCGGTTGATGAACGAATGTCTATTGTGTACAACAATGGCGGATGAATGATAATCAAACACATTAACGACGCACCACATACAAAACAATACAAATAAAATTAGTGTTGCAAGGTCACTGGCTACAGCCCCCCTACAGGTGCCCGCACCGACTGTATGAGCCGGCGTGGAGGACAGACCAAACTATGCGAGAGTTTGGTCCTTCGTGGTCTTGCACGCCGGGACCAAACTATACGAGATGACGGCGGTGATGGAAATGGCGAAAGAATTCGGGTCGGCATGTTCGACACAGCTGGTGGCGAATGAGAACAGGAAGTTTACTGGTCCGGTGAGGCAAGTTGAGACTGTACACCGCGCTCCAGATGTGCCGGCTTCAGTCGGTCCACGGCCATCGTGTCCTGTCATCATTTGTTGTTGATTACGAATGATTTGTCTCCTCGGTGAATCACTTCATACGGTCCCTGGTACGGTGGAGCCAATGGAGGACGAAAACCGTCAACCCTCACGAACAAATGTGTAGAGGTCGCCAGCGATGGGAACACGAACGGACGCTCAGCATCGTAGCGGCGATACCACGCTGTCGGTACAGGTTGTAAGTGGGCAAAGGACTGGACCAGTTGACGAGCCACTTCAATCGCTGGAGCAGGGTGACTCTCTGAGAAAAATGGTCCAGGGAGGCGCATTTCCTCACCCAGGACTAACTCTGCTGCCGAAGTGCCGATGTCGGCCTTGAAAGCAGCACGCATTTCCATGAGTACGACTGGTAGAGCCGACGGACAGTTGACGTTCCTCTGCAGGGCAGCAGTTAACGCGGCTTTCAGTTGACGGCGGACACGTTCAAACAGGCCATTTTGCTGTGGCATATAGGCGCAAGACGTGGTCAGCTGCACTCCCATCAATACCCACAACTCCTTCCACAGGTCGGATACGTATTGGCTACCGCGGTCCGACGTAATAGAGCGGCACATACCGAAGCGCGCCACCCAGTCGAGTAGAGATTTCGCACAGGCGGAAGCTGTTGCATCCTTCATCGGGACAGCGTCTGGGTAGCGGGTGAATCGGTCGATGACAGTGAAAACGTACCGGTTTCCGCCGGACTCCGGCAGAGAACCCACAATGTCTACATGGAGACTCTCGAACCGACGGGAAGTCGGGAACCGACGGTTATTCTTGCAAGCTGGCAAGCACCCATGAAAACCCCGCGTATGACGTGTTATTTTCCCAGCATGTGCCTGAGCAGCAGCACCTTCCAGGACCTCAGTGTTCTGTGATGTTTTGCAGCAAAATGAAGGCACTGCTGGAATCATGCGGGATGGGTGCTAACGACGTCCTCAGACAAGAATACACGGCGGAGTCACCCTGGGAATGTGTCACACCCGAGGTTGACGTCTCGCTAGCAGCTCTGCCGAAACACCGTACAGTGCCCAGTGTGCTTCGCTCAAACACACTGGAGCAAATTCATTCTTACGGACGGTATACTGCCGTGTACACTGATGGATCTAAGTCGGCCAGTGGTGTGGGTTGTGCGTTTGTAAGTTGAGGTACGTGCCGCTCGAGTACGCTGCCACCGAGCGCCTTCAACGTTTTCTTGGATCCGTTCGGACTATTGACGAGGTTCTCGGACAGGAGCAATCGGCGGTCATTGAGGTCCGCATTTTTTACTTCTTACGGCTTTTGCCTTTTGCAACTATTTATTGATTTTTATTATTCTGACTTTCATATTCATATCACTCACCCTCACGCTAATATATTTCATCGCTCCATTACGTTCATATGCATAGTTTTAGTTTAATTTAGCTATTAACAGACTGGGGGGTGCCATATGGTCCTAGAGGCCGGTGCACCCCAAAAACTCAATAATGAATGAATGAACCGACGGGAAGGTGCAGGCGGGCGACGCAGTGATGTGACATGATGTCTTGTTACCTTGCATTGCTGGCAATTGAGGCAGTTCTTGGTCCATGCAGCAGCTTTGAACGCAACGCGAGCGAACACGGATCTCTCCAAGATCAAACGGCGAGTTGCACGAACACTCGGATGATGCATATTGTGAAATTGCTCATAGATCTCGCGCTACAGCGATGCCGGTACCAGGGGCCGATCCATGCCCGTCGAAACATCGACGACGAGTCCAGACGCAACACTTTCTATGTCACTTCGCTCGATGCTCAGTGATGCGGACGAGGCCTGCGACGCAACTTCTTGGCACTTGACTTATTCTTTGGCCAATCGCACTAGATCCAAGCCCTGCTGTGCTTCAGTGTGGACGACAGGGGAACTCAGTGGAGCTCCTCCAGCGATGTGCACTGGTGGTCGACTTAGGCAGTCCAAGACGACGTTTCTGGGTCCGCTGATGTGACGAATGTCCGTCGAGAACTCACTTATAAAGGCAAGCTGTCGCTGCACTCGAGGCGAACGTTCTGCCGAACTGGTGAAGGCGTACGTGAGCGATTTGTGGTCAGTTCATAACTGTAAGCCAAGTCGACCCTCCAGCAGGTGATGAAACCGTCTGATGACACTGAAAAGCGCATGCAGCTCTTTGTCACGAGTGCACCAGCGTAGTTGGGCATCTTGGAGCTTGCGAGAGTGATGCCAAGGGAACCCAGATTCCACGCTGTCTCTGCAGGATTACTGCTCCCACGGCTGCGTCTGACGCATCAGCCACGACCTTGGTCGGGGTGTCGTTCTACGGGAACGCCAGACGGGACGCATTGGCCAGTGCACGCTTGCTTGATTCGAAAGCGGACATCTGTGCATCCGTCCAGTGGAATCTACGTCGGCTGAGTCTACATGTGTCGTGAAGTGGCTGCAACAAAGTCGCGATGTGTGGGATGAAGCGATGAAAATGATTAATCATTCCAAGATATCGCTTGCATTCGCTGACACTGCCAGGCGAAGACATAGCGATGAGATCAGCAACTTTATCAGGCAGCGGTTCGATGCCGAGTTCAGACACTTTGAGGCCGAGAAAACGCACCTCAGACCGACCGAAGACGCATTTCTCGGGCTTCGCAACGAGACCCGCTGTCCGGAGACGGCGAAATAACTCACTCAAGTCGCGACGGTGTTGGTCGGCGCTGGGTGCAGGGTGGGTACTCCGTTCGGAGTACCGGCGCATGCCGGCGCACCAGCATTTCAGCACACGGCAGTACCGGCGCTTGAACAAACCAAATGGAGTCGTGATGGCTGTCTTCTTCTGGTCTGGTCCGTGCACAGGGACTTGAGCGAAGGCTCTTGCGAGGTCCGCGGTGCTGAACGTCGTTGCCCCACTCAGCCGGTCTGCGAACGTCTGAAGGTGAGGAACCGGATAGCGGTCAGGAACGGTTAGCGCGTTGAGGCACTCGTAACATCCTACCATGCGATATGATTTTCCTCCGTCCTTCTCAAAGAGATGGATGGGGCTGGACCACTGCGAAGATGACAGCACCAAAATGCCTTGCTCGACCAAATAATCCAGCTCTCTCTTGGCTGCAGCTAGTTTCGCTGGCATGAAACGGCGTGGCCGGGAGTATACTGGGTTGCCACGTGTCGTGATTCGATGTTTCACGCCCGGTATTCTAACAGCAGGGAAGCCGGTCGGAGGGGCCGACAGCTGTTTGAACATTTCTGACAGGCGTATGTGGGAAAAACTATCGCCATCTGCTTCGTACCGTTGTTCAGTCTGAACGTGCGCTAGTGCTGGATGCCCGTCAGTGCGATGCCTGGAACCGGTGGTCGAGAGGAAGATGACGCTGTCTACTAATCGTTGCCGGCGCATGTCGATGATCAGACCAAACTCTCGAAGGAGTCGCAGTCTGCTTCTCAGCCTGTGTTGGAGACATAGCAGTCGGGGGCCAGCGATGACTGCGACACAATATCCTTCACTAGCCTGAGCTGAGCCGGCGGGAGTTTTGCGAGGACCTTGCGGAGTTTTGTGGCTTGTGCTGTGATGCCCCCATCAATGAGGAGATTGTCACACATCAACAGCCGTGTATCAATGTCCATTTCATCGAAAGTGGGCAGTTCCACACGGATTGGGGCGCACAATCCCTCAGCCGTTTCAAAAGACATGGCAAATAATGAAAATGGAAGCGAAAGAAATTATATAATCAATAATGAATGTGAGAAACAATCTCTCGAAATCTCACTTGCATAAAGCGAGAGAAATCGGGGTCACCACTTGTAGCAGCTCGGCTAGATACACACACACACACGGGCGCGGTTAATGAACGAATGTCTATTGTGTACGACAGTGGCGGATGAATGATAATCAAACACATTAACGACGCACCACATACAAAACAATACAAGTACAATTAGTGTTGCCAGGTCACTGGCTACAGTATACTTACATACGCACAATTGAAAGGAAACCAGCACAGCGTTTCAACGCGACACAGCACAACGTTTTTTTATTTCATTTTACCCGAATTAAAAAACAAAACAAAAAGACACAGCGTGGACAGTCGCACACACACACACATACACATACACTCTCACTCACACACAAGTACAAATACAAAGATCCAGCATAGATATACATAGATACGATAACCCAAAAACACGCACACTTAGATAACACAATACATTTTATATACATGTAGCAACTGTATTTACAATCGTGAATATACAAGATTTACACAAAACAAACACATTTACAAAATTTATTGTAGAATTCGCCCAATGAAATTCTGCTCCGCCGGGCTTCGTACCACGGAACTCCCGCTTGTGAGGCGGGTGTGCTAACAACTGCACCACGGAGTCCACGAAGTGATGAGTGAGTGAACTATACAAAGAATGTTGTACTCGCTAATCTGTAAAAGAAGGCTGTATCCACCACGCTCCCGCCTCGCCCGTGTTCTTCAGTGCTCAGTCGCAGCCTGCCGTCCTTTTCATCGCCGACTGCCGCGACAGGGCGCAACACTTCGACACCAGCACCCACTATGCTCCCGTCAACTCCAGTGCTCTTCAGCACCCTGCCGCAAGCAGCCGGGACGTCGCCGTTCACGCAGGCCACGCCGTCGCCGTCGTTCGTTTCCTTCCTCCGGCCTCAGCAGCATCTCTCTCTCACCTGCCCTCGAGCACCAGCAGCCTCCACCAGGAAACTGCCAGCTGAAAGCTGCCCGGCGACGAGTCCACCACCAGTGCAGGCGGGACGACGAGCGATCCTCGGCCACAGCTCCCCCGCTGCCTCCTGCCGGCAGCATGCTCTCCTGCCGTTCCCCTGCACACCAACCTGACACGCCGCCGAGCGCCTCCACTTCTTCCAAGCCACTGCTAATACTAGAGGGCACTATCTCCTCTGCTGAAGCCGGGTCGCAGGCAAACAATACTTCCAAAACAAAAAGGCCGAAATAGCTTGTAAAAAACAATAAAATATGTTACAGACAGGCGCGCGTGGGCTTCACCGCCACACGCGCGTCTACAAGACGTCACACCACTCCCGACCACACCTCAAACACGACTCCCTCACACACACTCTCTCTCTCACTGCACACGATCACACCACACACACACACACATATATATATATATATATATATATATATATATACTAGCATTAAAACCCGCCCGTTGTGCGAAGCGATTAATGAAATAAAATTCATATTATATTAATAAAAAAATTCTAATTAAAAATACTTAATTAAATCCATATAAATCCTAATCAAATGAAAATTCTAAATTTCAGGTCTTATGTTTATTTTGACAAAATATTATCCCTCAATCCGCCTCATATTTGAACCTGCCCGTCGTGCGGAATAATTCAGAACACAAACACGTAACAAACAATGAAAGTTCTAGCATGTAAACCCGCCCGTCTTGCGGAACAGTTCATACTATTAAATTTGTATTCAATTCATAAGATAAAAGGAATATGAATTGAAAAATAAAAATTTAAACCCATAAAAAATCCAAATTTCTATATTTTTATATTATTTTCACAAAATATTATCCTCAACCCGCCTCATATTTAAACCCGCCCGTCGTGCGGAATAATTCAAAATTCAGATACGAAATAATGAAAATTTACTTAAATTTTCATCATAATATTACAAAATATATTTATATATTAGCATCATCTAGCATGGAAACCCTGCCGTTTTGCAGAACAATTAATAAAGAAAAATAATTATTGAATTCATAAAAGAAAACGAATGCAAATTTAAAAAGAAAAAGTAAACCCATAAAAAGTATTAACCAATAGAAAGGTCTAAATATATATGTGTTTATTTTAGATGTGGCAAAATATTTTCCATCGAACAGCCTCTTATTTAAACCCGCCCGTCGTGCGGAACGATTGATAAAATATAATGAATCAAAAAGCAAAAAGCTTATTGTGATGGAATTGGAAACCACTTGTCTGTGAGCGCATGGGTTTGGTGTGCAAGTGTGTTTGTGTGTGTGTGTGTGTGTGTGTATGTGTGTGTGCTCGCGGTTGGTCTGTCGTGTGTTTAGGTGTGTTTGTGTTGACCTTGGCGAAGGTCAAAGGCCGGTTGTGTAAGCGTAGGTAGCTGGTGTGTGGAGCGGATAGTGTGCGGTTGTGCAGGTGTGTGTGGTCCTGTAGGTGTGTGTTGAGTAGGGTTGTGTACAATCGGGTGTATTGGTTACTGCGTCTTGTGTTGATCGTGTTCATCTTCATTCTCTTGTTCTATATTTTTCGTCACTGTCATTCATCGCTGTGCAATAAATCGCTTGTAAGAAGCGTGTGTACGATGGCAACAAGAGCGGTGAAACAACAAGCTATTTCGGCACCGACTTGAGCTCCAAATGTGTTGCGCTCCGACATGATGAAGATTTTCGACGGCACAGGTGATGTGATCGCATGGCTCAAAAAAGCTGAATTGGTCGCTAAGCTTACTGGAGTCACTGATTTGCAGAGTTTTGTGCCTTTATTTCTAGAGGGAGCAGCATTGGCCTTGTATCTTGAGTTGAGTGTTGAGGCTCAATCAGATTATGAGTTGATTAAGTCCAAACTTCGAGAGGCATTTTCAAGCACTCCGGTGGATTCTTTCGTGTTATTGAAGAGTGTGATGTGGCGTGGTGAGCAAGTTGATGTATATGCGAATGAAATACGTCGGTTAGCGGGCCTGTGTGGGTTTGGAGGTGATGCATTGGAGCTCGCCGTAAAGTTGGCGTTTATCAGTGGTTTTCCAGGCAGGATCTCGGCAGGGTTGCAGGAATGTGATGTACAACAGGCGACAATGGAGGCTCTTCTCACAAAGGCTCGGATACTGGCGCTGTCGGTGGTAAGTGCCGTGGCCACTGAACCCAGCGTCGCAGCTGACACCAGTGTTTCTGCGACAGCTCAGCGCCCTGTTGAGCGGCGTAATGGATTCGTTGGACGGTGTTTTAATTGTTGAGGTCCACATATGGCTCGTCATTGCAAGAAAAATGTGCCCCGGTGTTTCAAATGTGGCACAGTTGGTCTCAGGGCAGTGCACTGCCAGTTGGGAAACGATGGTGGGGAAGTTGCTGCGCCAGTGGCTTCCCCCGCGATGTTGTGATGGCGCGAGAAAATTATCTTCCATGCGTGACGGTTTCGATTTGCGGACGGCGAGTGAAGGCTTTGTTGGACACAGTATGCTCTACATCTATTATTTCAAGTAAATTTAGTGTTCCGATCCACAGTGAAGTGACACGTGTTATGACGGTGGATGGCCGTGAAGTTGTGTGCTCAAATTCGTGTGTGATTGATATTGTCATCAATACAATACGATTTAAAACTCGAGTCCTTGTCTTCCCTAGCATTGTTAGTGACTATGAGGTCATTCTGGGCATGGATGTTATTGGACGATTTGAAGAGGTTACCGTTTCAAGAGATGGTGTGAAATTTGGCTCGTTGAGAAGTGATCGTGTCAGCAATGTTCGTGATGACATGGCTAACTCTGCTACAGCATGGAAAAGAGCGTCGGAAAAAATTGTTGACGAGGATTTTGTTGCGAGCTTCAATGGCTCATATTGGGAAGTGCAGTGGCTATTGGAAAATAAATCGCCGTTATTGACAAAATCCATTGGTTGTTACAAACAGACAATGAGAGGAGTGACAAAGAATGCGTTTGACTGTGAAGTGAAGAGATGGATAGAAGAAGACATACTGGTTCCTTGGCACGAGCATGTGGAGAAAGGCGTTCTGCCTCTGTTGGCAGTCGTTCAAGAAACGAAGGGGAAAATTCGCCCTGTAATTGACTTCAGGGAATTGAACGCCTACGTCAAGAGCCACACTGGGGATGAGTGGATTGATGTTTGTGCAGACAATTTACGACAATGGCGGCGAATGTCAGGCGCCACAGCGATGGTGGATTTAAAGTCAGCTTACCTGCAAATTCGGATCGACCCGAGCTTGTGGAAGTATCAATTGGCCCGACATGGCGGGAGACTGTCTACTGTCTAACTAGGCTTGGTTTTGGTCGTTGTTCGGGTCCCAGAATTATGACAAGAATTCTACGCAGTGTCTTGGATAAATCAGAGAGAATAGCTAACGCCACTGATTCATGCGTAGACGACATCATTGTCGACACGTCGAAAGTCGAGGCCAGTGAAGTGGTCCGACATCCGAAGTTGTACGGACTTGCGGCAAAGGAGCCAGCGTCCATTGATGGTGGCAGTGTACTCGGTCTGAAAGTGCAAATGAATCAGAATGGTGTCTTGGAATTTCGCAGAGGAAACGAGATCCCGGAATTGAAAGAGAACTTGACCAAGCGAGAATTGTTCTCCATATGTGGCAAGCTGATGGGACATTACCCCATAGCAGGATGGCTTAGACCAGCGTGCATTTTTATAAAACGACAAGCCTCATCTTGCGACTGGGATGATCCAGTGCCTCGTGCTGCTTTGGATATGACTGAGGAAATGTTGAATCGAACCAGAGGCGAAGATCCGGTGAAGGGGAAATAGGTGGTGTCGGATACCAAAGCCGGTGTGATATGGTGCGACGCCAGCAATTTAGCCATCGGAGCGGCTGTAGAAGTGGATGGTGTTTTAGTGGAAGATGCGTCGTGGCAACGAAAGAAAAGTGACTTTGCACATATCAATGTTGTGGAACTGGAGGCAGTGTCCCGAGGACTGAACCTGGCGTTGAAGTGGGGATTAAATATAATTGATATACGCACTGACTCTTCAACAGTGGCTGGCTGGCTCCAGTCAACATTGACATGTGAGAGAAGGGTGAGAACAAAAGGAGCTGCAGAAGTGTTGATAAAGCGCCGACTCGGTATCATCACAGATTTAGTATATGAACTGAGTTTGAACGTGAACATTCCTCTCGTAGCGACTGCTGCTAACAAAGCTGATCTGTTGACGCGAGTTAAAAAACACTGGATACGAGAGCATGCTACTGAACGGGACGGCGGATTGTGCGGTGAAACAATGGAGCAGGTTAAGGATTTACATTGTTTACATCATATGGGAGTCGAGCGATCACTGTTCCTCTCAAAGAAGGTGGACCCTGGAGTATCACGGGAGCAATTAGAAAACGTAGTAAGACATTGCGTGCAGTGTCAGTCCATCGATCCGGCTCCTGTAGGACATGAACCGGGTGTGCTCCACGTGTCGACTAACTGGAGCCGACTAGCAGTCGACGTGACTCATTTCAGACACCGCGGGTATTTGACCATGATAGATTGCGGCCCGGGCAGATTTGCTCTGTGGCGGGAACTAGGAATGGAAACGGCTGAAGAAGTATCAGCGATTTTGGAAAGTGTGATTCTAGAGCGTGGACCAGTAGACCAAGTCCTGATGGATAACGGCACAATATTCAGGTCGGCCTTGTTCCGAGAAATGCTGAGGCGATGGAATGTTGGCAGCTTCTATAGAGCGGCATACCGCCCGAGTGGAAATGGGATTATCGAAAGGCATCATCGGACAATAAAATGAATGTCAGAAAGAACAAACGTGTATCCGTTGACAGCTGTGTTCTGGTATAACGCAGCTGCAAAGAACGGACAGCAAGAAGAGAGCGCACCGCAACGACATGTCTACACTTATACATGGCGTCATCCCAGAGCTATGCCCAGCATAGATGACACACAAGGCGGATCAAAAGTTAAAATTGGCGACGAAGTCTGGGTCAAGCCTGTGCCTGCCAGATGCACATCCCATTGTTCGCAAGGAACAGTGACTGGGATTCAGTCTCAAAACAACATTTCAGTAGATGGCGTATCGAGACACTTGACTGACTTGAGGCATGTAGTAGTTCAAAATGCTGGAGGCTCTGCAACGGAAAATGTACATGGAACGAGTGGTTCTGATGACATACCTCGCAGATCTACTAGAGTGAGAAGACAGCCGATTAGGTTTCAAGATTACATTCTGGAAAGTGATGATCATTGATCTTAAGATCAAGAGGGAGTGTGATGGAATTGGAAACCACTTGTCTGTGAGCGCATGGGTTTGGTGTGCAAGTGTGTGTGTGTGTGTGTGTGTGTGTGTGTTTATGTGTGTGTGTGTGTGTGTGTGTGTGTGTGTGTGTGTGTGTGTGTGTGTGTGTGTGTGTGTGTGTGTGTGCGGCTGGTCTGTCTTGTGTTTAGGTGTGTTTGTGTTGACCTTGGCGAAGGTCAAAGGCCGGTCGTGTAAGCGTGGGGAGTTGGTGTGTGGAGCGGATAGTGTGCGGTTGTGCAGGTGTGTGTGGTCCTGTAGGTGTGTGTTGAGTAGGGTTGTGTACAATCGGGTGTATTGTACAGTACACGGTGTACTGCGCCCCCGTGTGGTCTTCTGCTGCGGATTGTCACCTCAATCTCATCAACAGAGTTGTTAGAACTTGCAAGTTCCTCTGTGGTGACTTGGTTCTTGGTGATCTTTGCCATCGTCGAAAGGTCAGCAGCGTGTGCATGCTGTACAAGATCAAGCACAACGACCATCATCCGATGAGCAAGTCAATTCCTGATGATTTCGTGGCAGCAAGAAGCACACGGTTTACATCCAAACAGCATTCCCAGTGCATGGCTCCAATTCGTTGTCGTACAAAACAATTCCAACGTTGCTTTCTTCCGGCCACTGTGTCTACTTGGAACACGTTGAAGGAGGAGGCTTTCTCGCAGAACAATTTGAACAAATTCAAGTCCAAAGTAAATGAAATGCTACTGAAAGAGCGGAATTGACTGTTGAGTCATATTAATTGTATATTTATTCATATTTATTGTTATTTATTCATGCTTATTGTTATTTATTCATGCTTATTGTTATTTATTCATGCTTATTGTTATTTATTCATGCTTATTGTTATTTATTTTCTAATTATTTGTATTTATTCCTATTTTACTCTCTATTTATTACTATTTATTATTGGTTGTTGTTATTTATTAAATTACACTTTTACTCAGTGTTGGCTGTTGTTGTTTATTGAATCATATTTATTGTTGTTGCTGTTTATTGAGTCATATTTATTGTTGTTGTTGTTTATTGAATCATATTTATTGTTGTTGCTGTTTATTGAATCATATTTATTGTTGTTGTTTATTGAATCATATTTATTGGTGTTATTGTTTATTGAATCATATTTATTTGTGTTGTTGTTACTTATTGAATCATATTTATATTTATTGTTGGATGTTTCTTATTGAATCATATGTATTGTTCTTGATTGTTATTTATTACTTATTTATTAGTATTTATTCTTATTTATTGATGGCTGTTATTTACTGAATCACATATTTATTGTTGATTGTTATTATTTATTGAGGAACGTGGGCGGTGTGACATTATGGATTGTTATCGGATGATGGTCTATTATTTATTGTTATTTATTTATTATTTTCTTTCCAACTCTCTTTCTAGACTTTTTTCTCTTCGAACTCTCTTTCTCTCTTAATCTTTTGGGCGCTTCCGGTACATGGGGCCACCTTAGGGTGGTAATAGTGCTAGCACTCTTCCCATGCTACTGGATTTGCCTGTAATTAATAATAATAATAATAATATTGGTTACTGCGTCTTGTGTTGATCGTGTTTATCTTCATTATCTTGTTCTGTATTTTTTGTCACTGTCATTCATCGCTGTGCAATAAATCGCTTGTAAGAAGCGTGTGTACGATGGCAACAAGGGCGGTGAGACAACACTTATCCAATAGAAAAATCAAATTTTGTAAATTCTTTTTTTAATTATTGACGAAGTGTTTTCCCTCAACACTGCTCAAATTCACACCCGTCCTTCGTGTGTAGTAATTCAGAAGTGTAACACTATAAAAACAATTAAACCTTCTGTCATCTCTATAATTCCAGATGAATGCTTCCGCTAAAACAGCATATGCATATAGTTGGCATTGTATGATATTAAAACCCCGGTGTTCAATTGAAATTTTGGATTTATTTGAGAATTTTGCCAATTTTACACATTTTTTGTATCATTTGTGGGTATAAATTATAACCTAACTTGTAGAACACATGATTTGCTACACAATGGTATAATTCGTATAGCTATGCCATTTCTGGTTTATGAGGAGTATTGACCAAAATATTTACCAAAATATTCACGGTTTTCAGTGCTATTTTTGCCTTTTTGACTTTGTCATTTTGACTTCACACCGCCGTAACTTTTTTTAATACATATTGGAAAATTAAAATGTATACACTGCTGTAGAAAAACAAATTCCCAGCATGATGACATTATTTATTCAGATGTTTCGTGATTAGTTGTTGAGAAATAGAGAAAAAAGTATAGAAAATCGGTCGCCCGAAGTATAAATATATTTTTGAATGTAGATTGAAATTTTGTCATTTTTAAACCTTTTATGTTTAATTTCTGGATATGAATTATGCCTCATCTTGTAGAACGGAACATTATCTACATATTGGTTGAATTTTTATTGCTGTACCTTTTCTGGTTTAGGAGGAGTAGATTGCAGAATCTTGACCAATATTGTCGAATTTTTAGGGGTTAATTTTGTCTTTTCACCGCTATAACTTTTTTTGGTTTCATTTTTAAAATTTTAAATTTAACCTATCGTGTAGACAAGCAAATTAAAAACGTAATTGTATGTGGTGTGATCGGGTTCTGCTCGGTGATTGGTCGAAGTGACGATGACGCCAGCTGATTACCGGCGGTACATACTGTGTGAGGCGCGTGCGGTGTGTGTGTATGCGAGTGTGTATGTATGTTTGTCTGCATGTGTAAGGCTAGTTGCGCGTGAGTAGTTAGTGTACTAATGACTGTTGGCCTGTGTGTTGGCTGCGTTCTGACCAGTGGGGAGTGCAAATACAAAGTGTGTTGTGCTGTTATCTGCGAGTAACTACAAGCTATTTCGGCGTGCTAGCATGGCGAGTCGATCGAAAGTGGTAGATGACGCTCACTGTGCAAATGCGTCAGAGGCGGTTCCTGTTGCTGGGATCAAATTCTCTGAAATGATCAAGCCTTTCAGCGGTTGCGAAGGATCAGACGTGACGCAATGGCTGCGGAAATTCGAAAAGGTGGCTAAGTTGCGTCGCGTGTCGGAGCTTCATGATGTACTGCCGCTCTTCCTTGAGGGTGTGGCATACAAAATGTACGATGAGCTTAGCGAGGAGGAGCAGGGCTCGTATCAAAGCATCAAAAAGGCTCTGCTGAAGGCGTACGCCAAGAACCCCTTCAACGCTTACGAGGAATTCGCGACGGGCAAGCTCACTGCAGGAGAAACGCCTGACAATTTCATGGCACGGCTGCGTCAGCTGGCCAAGCTTGCTGACATCAATCATGACAGTGTCCTGAAGAAAGCCTTTATTGTTGGACTTCCTCGAGATATCTCGAAGGATATAAGATGCTCACAGGGAGTCCACAACCTGTCAACTGCGCAGTTGGTGGACCGCGCTCGTGAGTTGCTAGCGGAAAGAGAAGGACAACCGATAGCAATGGTGTCAAGGGCTAACCGTGGGCCGCCACGAAGTACAGAACCGAGGCGGCGTGTCGAGTGTTTCCGCTGCGGCGGCGCACATTTTGTACGAAACTGTCCGTAACCTGCCCAAGCTGGTTCGGGAAACGCGGCTGGGAGGTCTGCTGCGCCATCAGGCCTCCCAGTGGCCCCAGGCCGCGACTAGAGGCGCTGCCGTGCGTGTCAGCCACCATTGACGGCCAGGTGGTTGTAGCGGTCGTCGATACTGGCTGCACGACTTCGATCGTCGCGCGCGAGCTAGCGACAGGTGTACGCATACGACGGTCGCAGCGTCGGTTGCAGTGGTGTCATATATGGTCGGCTGAAGGTTGGTGGTCGAGAGATGTCGTTGTCGTTTATTGTGGCCGATAAGCTCATAGACGGTGTCGACGCAATAATCGGCATGGATGTTGTTCGGCGCTTCGGGGGCGTGTACGTCGGCGGCGACAGCTCGGTCACGTTTGCGAGCGCGGATGGCGCTTGTGTGAGCGCAGATGGCGCTTGTGTGAGCGTGGATGGCGCTTGTGTGAGCGCAGATGGCGCTTGTGTGAGCGCGGATGGCGCTTGAGTGAGCGCGGATGGCGCTTGTGTGAGCGCAGATGGCGCTTGTGTGAGCGCGGATGGCGCTTGTGTGAGCGCGGATGGCGCTTGTGTGAGCGCAGATGGCGCTTGTGTGAGCGCAGATGGCGCTTGTGTGAGCGCGGATGGCGCTTGTGTGAGCGCAGATGGCGCTTGTGTGAGCGCAGATGGCGCTTGTGTGAGCGCGGATGGCGCTTGTGTGAGCGCAGATGGCGCTTGTGTGAGCGCAGATGGCGCTTGTGTGAGCGCGGATGGCGCCTGTGTAAGGCGGCCTGTTATTGAGATCGATGATCCTGACTTCGTGGCAGTGTTCGATGGTTTCGAATGGTCCGTTAAGTGGAGATGGCGAAAAGGGCCGCCGTTGTTGAAGAACATGGTGACCAGTTACAGCACCGCAAGGGACCCGCGGCTCAAACCACGGTTTGATGAAGAAGTTCGGCGCTGGATAGAACGACGATGGCTGATACCGTGCTCAGATCGCGGCGGTGTGCTGCCATTACTGGCTGTTCACCAGACGAACAAGGAAAAAGTTCGTCCGGTCCTCGACTTCCGGGAGCTGAATCAGCACGTGGAGTGCCACCCCGGCTATGACGCTCCCGTGTGCGACGAAACATTGCGACGATGGAGACGAGAGCGGCCGCCACTGAAGATGGTTGATTTGAAAATGGCCTACCTTCAGATCAAGGTCGACGAAAGCCTTTGGAAATATCAGCAGGTGGAGTACGAAGGTCGGCGATACTATCTGACCAGACTCGGATTCGGGCTAAACTGTGCACCTCGTATCATGACAAGAATACTGACCGCTGTGCTAGAGTGCGACAACCGAGTACGGGCTGGTGCGAGCTCGTATATGGACGACATCCTCGTCAACGAGAATATCGTAAGCGCGGAAGAAGTCGTCGAGCACCTGCGCAGATACGGGCTCGAAGCCAAACCACCTGAGTGATCGGACGGTGGTCGTGTTCTCGGGTTGCGGCTAGGGATCGACGCTGGTGAGCTGAAGTTCCGACGAGACAACGAGATGCCAACCGTCACCCACAATCTGACGAAAAGGGAGCTTTTCTCTGTCTGTGGCCGCTTAGTCGGTCACTATCCTGTTGCTGGGTGGCTCCGCGTCGCGTGCAGCTTTGTAAAAAGACTAGCCCAGGACGGTCGTTGGGAAAGCCGCGTGAACAGTCATGTGCTGCGTGTGGTGCAGGATATTCTAGAGAGGGCGCACGCGAACAATCCCGTCCGCGGCAAGTGGTACGTGCCGGCGACGATTACTGGCAGAGTGTGGTGCGACGCCAGCAGTTTGGCAATTGGTGTTGTTTTGGAGATCGGGGGCACAGTAGTTGAAGACGCGTCGTGGCTACCAAAACAGACGGATGAACATCATATCAATGTGTCAGAGTTGGATGCTGTTCTGCGAGCCGTAAATCTGGCCGTCAAATGGGGGCTGGTCGAGGTGGAAGTCTGCACCGACTCGATGACTGTGATCGGCTGGATGAGGTCAGCGTTGGAGTGCACGAGTCGTGTAAGGAGTAGCAGTGCGGCAGATGTCCTGATAAGGCGGCGACTTCACATATTGAGAGAGTTGATTCAAGAGCTTGGATTAAAGGTTACGCCTACATTTGTGCGATCTGACCAAAACCTTGCTGACATCCTGACGCGAGTGCCGAAAGCATGTATGAGGTCCAAAGATGCGTGTCTGTTGACGGTGCGCGAACTCCACGAGGATCACCACTTTGGCGTCGATCGGAGTTTAGCGTTGGCGAGGATGGTAAACTCTGACGTTTCTAGAGGAGACATCGAGGAATGCGTGAGAACATGTCGGGTCTGTCAAAGTATTGATCCAGCTCCTACCCGACATGAACCCGGCACGCTGGAGGTCGGTCGAAATTGGAGCAGGCTGGCAGTCGATACAACTCACTACGGCGGCCGGTGCTACTTGACCATGATCGACTCCGGGCCTTGCCGTTTCGCAATTTGGAGGCAAGTGCGCTCAGAAAACGTCATAGACGTTATTGACGTACTCCGCAGTGTCTTCCTGGAGCGTGGTCCCGTGCAGGAGCTACTGCTTGATAACAGCGCGACGTTTCGGTCGGAGGCGGTGAAGGTCTTTTGCAACAGCTGGCAGGTCAGGCGGCGTTACCGCGCCGCTTATCGGCCGTCTGGAAACGGCATTATCGAGCGACATCACCGCACAATCAAGCGAATGGCCGAGCGTTGTCGCACGTCTCCGCTGAGCGCGTTGTTCTGGTACAACCTGGCACCGAGGCATGGAAACGACCGGCGTTCGGCCCCAGCTTGCGGAGTTCACGCCTATTGTTGGCGGCATCCGGCCGCACCGGTCGCCGAGCCGGAATCCGATACCACCGAGTGGCATGTTGGTGAAGATGTGTGGGTTAAACCACCGGTCTCTCGATGTACCTGATGCACCGGTCTCTCGATGTACGTGGACTCGGGGGACAGTAACAGGGATCAATGCAGCCGACAATATTGACGTTGACGGCGTACCCCGTCACGTGCTGGACGTGAGGCGGTTGTTCGAGCCAGACTCGGACGACGATGTCAAGGTGGAGCCACAGTCGGTGATCGACAGGCCTGGTGAATCGTCCGAGTCCATCTGGTGAATCGTATTTTTATAATCGTATTCTCGTCCATCTGGTGAATCGTATTTTTAAACCGGTTTTCGTAGAGGTAGAGATTTTGAAAAACATTGGCGTAAGATCAAGTAAAGTTGAACCAAATTTATTGGTTATTTATTTGTAACCTGTTTTTAGAACTGGTTTTATGGATGATGGCTTCTTTGATGTAGATCAGGGGTCACCAAACTTTTTTCACAGTGGGCCGGATAACTGAAAGAATGACGAGCGCGGGCCGCATAATCATTCTGTTCATTACTTGCAAGCCAGAACGAAAGCTCTGGGAAATAAGGCGAAAAACTAAGTCTAGCATTCCATGTTAATAAAAAAACAAAGACAACCAACATTTTATTTACTAAAGAGTTTTCAAAGAAGGCGACGTAAGCAAAAAGATAGTTCTGTTGGTAGACATTGCTACGCCAAGGTTGACAAACACGCGTGTGTCAACGACACCGGAAACGTTCGGCCAATTGCGTTAAATTCGCTTAGTCTTTACAAAGACTGTACAATGCGTTGAATTCGCAACTGACAATGCGCCTTCAAAAAGGCGGGGTTAAATTATTCGCCAATCAAATGCTCTTAAAAGAGCAGCTTGATGTATCTGGCCGATTAGCAGAAAACACGAGTTTTCTCGAACGCTATATTGTCGCCGTCCGCAAACAATACAAATAGTCGTCGATGACACACACAGATCGACGATACACACAGGATGATAATACACACGGCAAAAATGAACGGGTCGAAAAGGGCGAGATCTTGAGGCACTTAACAGCGAGCGATGAGCGGTGCCTCACAGCGCTCTGCGCGTGACTAAGTGTATTTCGGATTTATGCCAGTATCGGACAATGAGCGCGCTCACCGGAAGTTGTCCGATACTCACATAAATCCGCGCTGCATGGGTCTACTTGCGCAATGCGCAGAATGATATGTTGTACAGGGAACGCGACGCGAGACAACAATTGCACACATCAAGCAATGCACAACACACTCAATAACATATACATGCAATAACATACGTTCCGCAAATATAGACATGTATGCTTGTGCGTTTATATAGTGATATTAAATAAAACATTAATACATCATAACACACATATAAATATAAACAACAGTGCACCTTTAAAATAACACAATACATTAATTACCATGACACGTGAGCAAATAAGTAAAATATGCAAGCGTGCAGCGCCTACAGTTCCATTAGACCTAGTGTGCACATATCCCAATCTCACAAACTAAACCGCAAAAAAGTATAATGATATTTGTGAAACTGACGTTTGGCTTTCAAGATATCATCAATGTTTGGTTTGGAATTGCTGCATCCAATCAAGAGAATTGCTTTCAAATGTTCATCAGTCAATCTCATTCGACGTGTTGACTTCACATACTTCACTTTTGAGGATGTTTGCTCAAAGACATAAGTTGTTCCAAACACTGATGCCATACCAGCGGCAAATTTCTTCAATTTCGGAAACTCAGGATCAGGTAAGCAGCGGTAAAATTCGACAAGTTTTCCTTCGATGTGCTTCTCTTTCAACAAGTCATTTGCTTGCAAATCAATGAGCTCCAACTGAAGTTTAACTGGCACATCATCAAAGTTACAATCAAACGGGTTCTGGAACAGAAGAATGTCACTCTCAGTTCTGTCGAGATCTGAAAATCTCTCCAAAAAATGCTTCTTCAAGTCACGAATAATCTTTTTTGGAAAATCGAGGTTGACATCTTCAGCGATTGAAGCGCAAAACTCTCTGAAACAGTGAAAATGAGAAGTCTTCTCCTTCCAGTTGTGCTTCAAACAATGACAGCTTTCTCCGAAATCCTTGGATGATTCTGTAGAGATCACAGATGAGGTTATCCTTTCCCTGAAGTTTCAAGTTCAGTTCATTCATGTGGGATGTGATGTCGACCAAAAATACAACTTTGACAGCCAGATAGGATCTGACAGCCGTGGATCGGCTCTATCTTTTTCAGTGAGAAAAACATCTATTTCGTTTCGGAGCTTGTAAAAACGAAACAGGACTTTACCATAGCTGAGCCATCTCACTGCTGTTTAATAAGGCAAGTCACAGAAATCAGAATGAATTTCTTAAAGAAAAGCCAGGTGTTAGGAGCGTTAGATGGCGCCCCATGTCAAACACTGGACCAAGTCAGTCACCCACGAGACGTCTTGGTGTGCGGGTGTCATATTGCGAGTGTTTGTGAATACCATTGTGTGTGTATGCAAAGTTCATCCAATACAGTGTAACCGTTCTGTCGACATTACATGGTGGCAGCCATGGAACGACTCACGCCAAGTATGAACTGGGATGATGAAGACCGAATGAACGCGATATCCATGTTCAGGCAGAAATGCGAGCTGTATTTTTCAGTTCAGAACATCTCGACGGATAAACAAGTGGACCACATACTTCTGTTTGCCGGGGAAACAGACATAAGGATGTACAACTCCTGGACCATGACAGAGGAAGAACGACGCGATCCTCAGCATATATGGGAACAGCTCACGAGACAAATCCAGCCAAGTACGAGTTTTCGCATCAGTCGCTTGGAATTGCAAAGATTTAGACAAGCACCAGACGAGAACATGACGAATTTCGTGTCACGGTGCAAACTGCAGGCACTGAAATGTCGTTTCAAGGATAATAGCGACACAGACGGACGGTGCTCGGATTTAGAGGATCGAATTATAGACCAAGTAATCGCTGGCACCAAACACCCCGAGCTGCAAAAAAAACTCCTCATGCACGACACGCTTAATCTATCCGAGGTATTAGATAGTGGCAGGACGGTCGAGGCATCGTTGACACATATGGAGCAGTTATCCCGTACGAATACAGCAGACCAGCAGAAATATGACGCCGTGAAATGAAATGCAGCAACATCCGCGAGCAAGAAGGGCCTAACAGGCAGACAGACAGACACACATCAGGCAGGCGACGCCGTCTGCACGCGCAGATCGGGTGATTCATTCAACGCGAGCAAGAAGGGCATGGCAGGCGCGTGGAAAGGCGGGCGCTCCGTCACATGCACGTATTGTGGAAGACAACATGAGCAGGGGCGGCGCAACTGCCCCGCGTATGGCACAACATGTAATAATTGTGGTAGGCGGGATCGTTGGGCTTCGATGTGTCACGCAACGCGTCCGCGCAATGCACATGAAATCGAAAAGCATGACGAGGACATTGAAGTTGACAATCTTGTGTGCAAACTCCGCATCAACACCTTGGACGAAGTCGAAGGCACCGAACATGAAGTGTACACAAACCTGGATACTGAACGGTTTGGCACCGTGTTCAGCATGAAATTCAAGGTGGATACCGGTGCTGCTGGTAATATTTTGCCATTGCGTATGTTCCAAAAATTGTTTCAGCGCGAGAAACCCGCCAGTGGCGACACCAGACCGTGCCGCTCGGTGCTCACAGCGTACCATGATAACTCAAGTAAACCAACGCCTATAAGGCATTTCGGCATTATGAGCTTGGTATGTCGACACGAAAATGGCAAAACCGCTACACTAGATTTCTTCGTGGTCGACACAAAACGCCCGGCTCTCCTCGGCTGGCCGTCGTGCAAGGCGCTTGATATTGTGCGGGTACGTCGACATGATAAGAACGAGTCACCAACAAGCAGCCAACTGGGACAAACGTGCGTTTTGTACACCGTGAACGACCATAGTCGGCAAGACCAAGACTCAATTGACCGAGTGCACAGTACAGATCAACTGAAGGCACAATACCCGGACAGGTTCGACACTATCGGACACATGCCCGGGAAGTACCGCATCGTTTTGCGATCCGGAGCCCAGCCGGTGGTACATGCACCCAGACAAGTACCAATCAAAGTAAAAAATGATTTACAGCAGACTCTTAACGAAATGGAGACTCAAGGGGTTATTGAGCGCGTAACAAAGCCGACCGAATGGGTGAACAGCCTCACGTGTACGCGGAAAGCAAACGGACGATTGAGAGTATGTCTGGACCCAAAGGACCTCAACAAATGCATCATGAGAACTCACCACCGCGCCCCCACACTTGATGAGATATCGCACCAGTTAGCCGGAGCAAAATTCTTTAGTAAATTGGACGCCAAGGACGGATACTGGTCGGTGGAATTGGATGACGCAAGTTCCGAACTCACGACGTTCAACACACCGTTCGGACGTTTCCGATACAACAGAATGTCATTCGGGTTGAGGATGTCGCAGGACGTATTCCAACAAAAAATGGATGCAATACTCGAACAATGCCCAGGTGCCATTGGCATTGCCGACGACGTTGTAGTGTACTCCACCACTGAAGAAGAACACGACATACGTCTTCACAACTTGATGAAAGTAGCAAGACGTTCGGGACTGACTTTTAACAGCAGTAAGTGCTTCATAAAGTGCAGTAGCGTCAAATTCTTCGGAGCAGTTTTTGACGCAAGCGGGAAACACCCAGACCCGGATAAAGTCAAAGACTTACAGGACATGAAGGAGCCACGCAACAAGACTGGATTGCAAGAATTTCTGGGTTTGGCAACCTACATGAGCCCGTTTATAAGCGGCCTGGCTGAGAAAACGGCACCACTGCGAGACTTGCTGCGAAAGGAGGCGATTTTCGACTGGCTAACCCAGCATGCAGCAGCTGTCGAGGACGTCAAGGGAGCAATATCGAAAGAAACGACGCTGTCATATTACGACACACAAAAACTCACCGAAATCCAAGTAGACGCGTCCCAAAAAGGCTTGGGAGCCGTGCTCATCCAAGAAGACAGGCCGATCGCATTCGCATCTAAAGCCCTGACAGATGTCGGGAAACGATACGCAAGCATTGAGAGAGAACTACTAGCAGTAGTCTTCGGATGTCGGAGATTCCATACGTATATATATGGTGGACCGGTAACGGTGCATAGCGATCATAAACCGCTGGAGATGATTCAGAAGAAACACCTTCATGCTGCCCCTCCTCGACTGCAAAGAATGCTTCTAGCACTGCAGCCATATGACTACGAGATCAAATACGCCAAGCCAGACGCCATTACAGCGGCCGATACACTGTCTAGAGCGCCAGGGGCATGCAACGATCATATCGATCTTGATGTGCAAGTCAACCACGTCCATTTCGAACCACAGCGGATCAGAGATATTCGGAATGAGACACAAAAGGACCTTGAGTTGCAAACACTCAGCGAGACAATAAACAGGGGATGGCCCGAAAGAATCGGAGACATCCGGGGGGATCAGCGTGCATACTGGCCATATCGGGACGAATTATCAATTGTTGATAGTGTAGTCATGAGAGGACAGCGCGTTGTCATCCCATCATCAAGAACATCCATGATCCTGAAGCAGTTGCACGGGGCACATCTGGGTGAAGAAAAGTGCAAGCTGTTGGCTCGGGAATGTGTATTTTGGGTAAGGATCAACAAGGACATAGAAGACATGTGCAAGAGCTGTCCTGTTTGTAACAAATTCGCAAAGGCGCCACGGAAGGAACCGTTACTACCACATGAGGTACCAACTCGACCCTGGCAAGTTGTTGGAGCCGATTTTTTCGATTGGGGTGGCAAGAAATACCTAGCCATCGCTGATTACTACTCGAAGTTCCCAATTGTACGGCGAATGCCTTCGTACTGCAGCTCGACTGCAGTGAAAGATGCACTTAAGCAGATATTTGCGGAATTTGGAATTCCCGAGAAGATGGTGAGCGACAACGGACCACAATTTAGTTCGCACGAGTTCGCACGCTTTACGGAAGAATGGAACATCCATCACATCAGCAGCTCGCCACACTACCCCCAGTCGAACGGCTTGATCGAACGCACAATACAAACGCTAAAGCAAACAATGACAAAGGTGAATGAGAGTGGAGACGACCTGCAGCTCGCTCTTTTGAATCTGAGGGCGACACCGATCGACAGGAAACTACCCAGCCCTGCCGAGCTCCTGATGAACAGAAGACTGAGAGGTGTCCTTCCAGGCATCGTGAGCAGCCAGAATATTGACCGAGATTTACACCGAGCGAGACTACAGGAGCGGCAAGACGAGCAGGCGACACATTACAATCGCTCGGCAGCAACCCGCCCCGATTTCAATACTGGAGAACCCATATACATCCGACAAGAGAACAATACATGGCAGCGGGGCAGAGTTGTCTCCAGATCAACCGAACACCCGAGGTCATATCAGGTCCTAACAGAATCCGGACGGAGTTTACGCCGAAACAAAGGCTTCAAAAGACCAGCTGACACCGCCACAGCATCGCCAAACAATGTCAGTGATGACCCAGGAACAAATGAAGATACGAGTCCTGGTACACTGTTGGAAGCACGAGCAGCGACGCCGGTGTTCTTGACTCAAAACGACTCTCCGCCGATCGTCTCAAGAGCAGATCGTGCCATCCGTCCCCCGAGAAGATACTCTCCGTAGAAAGGGAGATGTAAGGAGCGTTAGATGGCGCCCCATGTCAAACACTGGACCAAGTTAGTCACCCACGAGACGTCTTGGTGTGCGGGTGTCATATTGCGAGTGCTTGTGAATACCATTGTGTGTGTATGCAAAGTTCATCCAATACAGTGTAACCGTTCTGTCGACATTACACCAGAAACTGACGGTGATTGAGTGCATGTCCCCGAATGAAGTTCACAGCAGAAACGACTGGCTTCAGTACACAAGAAATATCTAAGGCTTTCCCACATAGTGCTTGCTGATGTATGATGCAGTGTATGAACAGAGCGCCTGGAATTTGAAGATCTTCCAACTGAGTCCTGATCTGCTCCACCAGACCCTTCCTCCCTCCAGCCATGTTTTTACCTTCATCAACTGCAACACCTCGAAGCTGATTCCACTGAAGGTTATAGTCTTGCAAAGTTTTCTGCACTTCCATGAAAATGTCTTTTCCAGTTGTTGTTCCAAGCATGCTGCAAACGGATGCCAACTCTTCTGTTATCTGAAAGTCCAAATTGACACCACGAATGAACACGAGAAGTTGTGACGTACTCGAGATATCAGTGGACTCATCCAGAGCCAGAGAATACCACAAGAAGCTCCTAGCTTTCTCACGTATCTGTAGCTCTATGTTCTCTCCAAGTTCTTATGTTATCCGCTGAACTTGTAGAAAAAGCTGATACTTCCAAACAAATCGGCTTTCTCAGGGCACAAGTCATTTGCTGCTTCCATCATACACGCTTTGACGAAGTTGCCATCAGTAAACGGTTTTTCTCGGACTGCCATCTTATGCACTATTTTGTAACTTGTACGAGTGACAGATTCATTTTCAGCAAACATTCTCGTGAAGAGGTTTATTTGAGTTTCTAAACCACGTTTCATGGACTCATATTTCTCAGAGCGTAACTTTCCAGAAAACTTAGAATACGTTGATAGATGTTTTTTTTCATAGTGACGCCTAATATTGTACTCTTTCAAAACGGCAACACTTTCGCTACATATCACACAACTAGCTTTCTGATCCTTTGTTTCCACAAAGAAGTACTTTACTAATATTATTATTATTAATTACAGGCAAATCCAGTAGCATGGGAAGAGTGCAAGCACTATTACCACCCAAAGGTGGCCCCATGTACCGGAAGCGCCCAAAAGATTCAGAGAGAAATATAGTTCGAAAAGAAAAAAGTCTAGAAAGAGAGTTGGATAGAAAATAATAAATAAATAACAATCAATAATAAACCATCATCCGATAACAATCCATAATGTCGCTCCGCCCACGTTCCTCAATAAATAATAACAATCAACAATGAATATGTGATTCAGTAAATAACAACCATCAATAAATAAGAATAAATATTAATAAATAAGTAATAAATAACAATCAAGAACAATAAATATGATTCAATAAGAAACATCCAACAATAAATATAAATATAATTCAATAAGTAACAACAACACAAATATGTATGATTCAATAAACAACAACACCAATAAATATGATTCAATAAACAACAACAACAATATATATGATTCAATAAGCAGCAACAGCAATAAATATGATTTAATAAACAACAACAACAATAAATAGGATTCAATAAACAGCAACAACAATAAATATGATTCAATAAACAACAACAACAATAAATATGATTCAATAAACAGCAACAACAATAAATATGATTCAATAAACAACAACAGCCAACACTGAGTAAAAGTATAATTAAATAAATAACAACAACCAATAATAAATAGTAATAAATAGAGAGTAAAATATGAATAAATATAAATAAATAGAAAAATAAATAACAATAAGCATGAATAAATAACGATAAATATGAATAAATATACAATTAATAAGACTCAACAGTCAATTCCGCTCTTTCAGTAGCATTTCATTTACTTTGGCCTTGAATTTATTCAAATTGTTCTGCGAGAAAGCCTCCTCCTTCAACGTGTTCCAAGTAGACACAGTGGCCGGAAGAAAGCAGCGTTGGAATTGTTTGGTACGACAACGAATTGGAGCCATGCACTGGGAATGCTGTCTGCATGTAAACCGTGTGCTTCTTGCTGCCACGAAATCATCAGGAATTGACTTGCTCATCGGATGATGGTCGTTGTGCTTGATCTTGTACAGCATGCACACGCTGCTGACCTTTCGACGATGGCAAAGATCACCAAGAACCAAGTCACCACAGAGGAACTTGCAGGTTCTAACAACTCTGTTGATGAGATTGAGGTGACAATCCGCAGCAGAAGACCACAGGGGGCGCAGTAATCAAGAATTGGCAAAATGAAACAGCGAAAACAAATTTTTGATATTGTGCTGCTACGGAACATCCGATATGCCTTTCTTATAATTCCCAGTTTCCGCGATGCCGAACAAACTAGCTTCCGAATGTGACTCTCAAACGTCAGCTTTGAGTCTACATGTACTCCCAATATTTTGAGCTCATCACACACGCTGAGTTGGGCTTCATTTATGAGGATAGCTCCATGTGAAGGCTGAGCGGTACGTGACCTAGATACCAGCAAGCATTTAGATTTCGAAGTGTTCAGCATCATATTCGACCTCTCACACCACTTCAGGACGCTGCTGAGATCGTCGTTGACCGTTTGGCGCACCTGTGGTCTGACCGAAGGAGATGAAATTACAGCCATCAAGGTGATATCATCAGCATATCCATATACAGGGTTGCGTGTGGTTGTGTACAGGTCAGCGGTGTAAATGTTGAACAAAATAGGACCCAGCACACTTCCCTGCGGGACACCGGACACAATGCTCTGCCAGCCACTGTATGCTCCATCGATGGCAACACGTTGTACGCGATTGGAGAGAAATTGATGCAAAACACTTAGCAAGCGGCCGCCGACTCCAATGTTTCTAAGTTTTTGCAACAAGCCCTGGTGGCTCACACGGTCAAATGCTGCCGAGAAATCCAACTGCACAGTCCAGGCTTCACTGCCTTTGTCTAGCACTTGCTGGAGCTCATGCGTGATAGTAAGCAGAGCGTCAGTCGTGCTGAGTTTTTTGCGGTATGCAAATTGGTTTTCCGGCAGCAGATTGTTGCTCTCCAGGTACTTGGACAGTCTGGAAGATATCAAGTGCTCGAATATTTTGGACAGAATCGGCGTAATTGATATCGGCCGGTAGTTTGCAACATCAGCTGAATTGGTTTCTTTTGGTATGGGCGTGATATTCGCAGCCCGCCAACATGATGGAAACGAACCAGTCTTCATCAAGCGCCTGAAAAGAGCACTGAGCTTCGGAGCTAGAGTATCTGCCGTGTTCTTGAAAAATATCGGAAACATATTCAGAGGGTCTGTTCCTCCGTGGGCATCAAGGTCTTTCATGAGATTCGCCACTTCTTTTGATCGGAAGGCAATGCCTATGATTTTCGGGGCGAGGACAGATGAATCGTCTGACGCAATGGACCCTTGACATTGCTTGGTATTGAAGTAATCCATAAGCAACTCTGCCTTCTCTGTTGGGTTGCTTTTGAGCTCACCGTTCGCTGAAAATAAAGGAGGGACAGACAGGTCATGTCCAAACACTGACGATTTCAACGTTAACCACCATTTGTGGGCGTCATTGGCAGATGTTAGCTTTTCAGCAAGTTTCTTTGAGTGACGTGTTTCCGCTTCTGAATACACATGCTCAGCATGCCGTCTGGCCTCAGTGTACACATTCCATGAATCGGCTGAGCGTGATTGAAGCCACTTGTGGTAAGCCTCCTGCTTGGATTCACGTGCGCTGCGACATTCGTTGGTGAACCAGGCTTTGTCATCAGAGCGAAAACGTAGTTTTTTAGTAGGCACTCTCCTTGAGATGACATCGGTAATGTATTTGTTCAATGCATCGATGGGGCATTCCTTCTGCTGCAGATTTGATACTTTAATTGCTTTCAATTCATCATTCACCTTCACCCAGTCAACATTGTTCTTCATGTGCACGAGCCTTGAAATCGTGTAAGGGGAAACCTTCTGTCTCAATGTCAACTTCACGGACAGCGACGAGTGATCTGAACTTCCTATTGGAGCTTCCACTTTTACACTCACGATATCTGAGACGTCTGTCATAACCAAGTCCAAACAGTTTCCCGCTTGATGTGTGGGACCGGACACCATTTGGGAGCAGCCAGAAATGTTGCAGAAATCATATGCTGCTCTACCATGAGCGTCTGTAGGAGATGTCGACAAGAGCCACTCACGGTGATGGGCGTTCATGTCTCCCACAAATACAAATGCTGACTTGGTGTCCTTCTCCTGAATTGTTGACATGGCTGACAAGAGACATTCGTAGATAGAGTCGTTACTGTCTAGAATTCGGTAGGCTCCAAAGATGTAAAAATTCATCAAGGCGGTGTTGACACGCAGCAGCATAATTTCATGACAAGTGCAGTCGTGCGCTGTAATTCTCGTTGCTGAAAAGCCTTTGCGTACGTACACTGCCATGCCACGCCGCCTGTTTTTTGAGTCACGTTTGATTAGCAATGGCCTACTGAAACCTGGCATCAAGAGCTCAGATTGGTCCCGATAATCGGACACAAGCGTTTCGGCACAGATAACGATGTTCTTGGAGCGACTGGCTGCTGTCAAATCTCTGATGTTCTTATACAAGCCTCTGATGTTGGCCAAAAGTATATTTGAAAATCGTTTTTGTGATCGAACAGGACCGGGATTCATTTCAACATCGCCACACATCATCAGCAGAAACGACAAATCCACGGTGTGAGAAGGCACACACACAACGCAAAGCAAACATACAAATAAATACATAATGCACGACGCATGCGAGCACAAAAACACAACACATAACACATGCATACGAAATGTCACAACAAAAAACAAGCATACAACACACACAATACAAAGCAAACATACACACAAATACACACACAACAAAAAAAAACACTAGAAAACACATGTGAGAACAATTTATTGAGACCTCATTGTTAAACACATATCGCAAGGCAAAATGTCCAATGGGCGACAACAAAGACAGAGTATGAGAGCAACACAGAATTAGTTGGCACCTCAGTGCGAGGAGAGAGCTGGGCGCTGACGGAAAACGGGAAAACCGGCCGTTAGCCGTCGGGGCGGGGCTACAATTTTCAGCCCGCCACATCAACACAACAGACATGAAGCAGAAAATAATACATATATCCATGAACAGCACTTATATTTATAGACAAAGTTAAATTAAATCATATACAAACTGAACTGAAAAGTGACGAAAAAGAATGTGATGAGAGAATTCAGCAGGAAGATTGCAAAGCAACTATGGCTGCGAACCCTGATTCTCAATCACATTCAGAAACAAAAAAATCTAAAAAAAATCAAATATATAACCTGAAGCAAAAGAAAGATTAATTGACTTAAACAGTCTTAGAAGTAAATGAATGAGCTCGCAAGAAGAAAATCTCCGCCTTTAAAAAGGCAAATATTATCAATGAACAAAACGAGTAATGGAAAATCAAGGTAACGCTAAATCAAATATAATAATAAAACAGAACAACTGAAATATAACTCAAGGAACACTCAGCGTTAGCAGAAAGCAGGATCTGTCGTCGGTGAGTGTCAGCGAAGCGTAGACAGCCGGGCGCGAACGAGCGACGGTAAACACGTGCACACTCAGCGAGGGTTAGTCAGAGACTGACTCCATTTCCCATTCTACTCCCCATTCTACTTTCCACATTACTTTTCTACTTCTACATTCCACTTCTACTCCCCATTCTTCATTGAAAACGCGACACTCGGCGTCCACTTTTGTTCTCTGAGAAACCATAATGAAGGGTGAAGAAGACGGGATCTGAAAATGAAAAATAAATCGAATTAGAAACACAATTAATACCCTATTGAAACATAAGTAAAGCAGAAGATTCAGGGGTCATTGCACAGTGTGGCAAAAATTCATTGTGAACAATTTCCCACAGTGTGCACTAGTGAAGCTACGGCTCACCAAAGGTACATATAAAGCTTATAGGTACATTTAGTAATAGAATATATCAGTGATATATTCTGTGATATAATATCAAATAATCAGGTGAGGTGAATAACACGAGGCTTCTATAGTATTATTATACTATGTTATACTTTATGACCTCTAATCACACTTGTAGTCCACTTACCTATCACTGTCAAACAAAGAAATCCTTGTTACATACCTATAAAATGGATGACAGGCAAAAAGAAGTAAATATTACTGGAGCGTCGGACCTGTGTTGACAGCCGGACTCATCTAGGGGTGGGAAAGATGCGTGTTTGTGTGTGTAGCCATGAAAACCATGGTGACGTCAGAGCGTAGGCGGAGCTACCACGAGCCGAGGAAGGACGTCAGTTCACCGTCAACGGGCCTGGTGAACATATTGGCGAAAATATTGTCCGTTTTTCTGATCAAGATTGCCACTTTGAATAATGCGACCCGTTTTATTCGTAGTCTCATTAGGGACACTAAGTTTGTGTGTATATTTGTAGTATTTGTGTAAATATTTGCAGTGTTTGTACTTTTATATTTTCAAATAATTGATCTGGTGAATGAAATGATGAGTTATTATAATCAACGTAGTTCATTTCTGGAAAAAGGTAATATGTAAAAAATATATATAATTCTGCCACTGTGAGAATGTACCCTTTGGCTTATTGTACCATTCTTGACGGTTTCTGGCAAAACACAAGTCTGGCAGCTTTGGTGTACGTTGTTATTGTTCCAGGCGTTTGTCATTGTTGTGTGATCTATAGTATCTTTAATTAATCTTGATTTCTTATGATTACAGCATCGTTATTATTGCTCAACGTTTAGTCATTCGTCTCGTAACGACATAAAATCAAGATTATTCAGTGTTACTGTGATCATGGCTGAAAGCAATATTAAATATTTTGGATAGTAAGAATCCGCGAACTCAAGGAGCCGGATCAGGGTTGAGTAATGTGGAATCAGGCGTGGTGTGTGGTCCATCCAGCATGACTGCGTGGCATTCCCACTCGAATTTGCCTGTGTCACCACTGAAAGGGCAAGAATCCATCGCAGAGTGGAAGCCTTTATTCATCGCAGCCCTAAGCAGCCTTTTATGCCGCGGGCCAGATGGAGAAAGGTTGGCCATCGGCATGCTACCGGCGTTCATTAACAGAAGAACAGCGGAGAGAGAACTCGTGCGTGAAGTGGTGGATGAGGCGTCATCGTGGGCCGAAGCATTTGAAGTATTGTGCGCAACGCTGAATAGTCCGTCGGATCAGTATGACTGCATGCAGGCACTGTGTGCGTACAAATTGAAACCAGGGGAGCAGTTGGACGATTTCTACTTTCTACTACGATTTCTTTCAGCTGCCGCGCCCTCCAAACCAGAATCAAACTATGGCTTCCCAACGAGGATGTGACTGCAGAAAGTACCGGACGTCGTTTACTGATAGAGACGAAGAAGGTGTTCGCTGAAAAGGGCATTCCGATGAAGCGTGGATATTCGGAAGAAAAAGATGATGATTTGGTATGTACCGTAAGTAGTATAGAGGGCGCTGAGAGAATATCCTCGTCAGACATGTCGGTGGCAGCAGTGAAGCAAGGTAGACTCAGAGAGCAGGACAACCGGTCTGGATCGGTACCGACGACAGCCGCACAGAAAAAGGGATGTTATATGTGCGGTTCCACGGCCCATTTCATGAAGCAGTGCTCATCACGCTGCTGCCCGTGTTGTGGTCACAAGGGACACAGCTTGAAGGAGTGCAGAGCCCCGCCAGCTGAGGGCAACAAAACAGCTTACGCCGTAAATGAGAGAACTCGCTCGAGCGCTTTAACGGCTTGCCAACATTGCTGAAGGTAAAATTGGACGGCGAACCGTCATCGGCCATGCTGGATTCCGGTGCATCAACATATGTGATTGACGAGAAAACATTGGACGAACTCGGCTTGACAGGCAAAATCCAGTGCACAGGAAAGCAGGATGCGTCTCTGTTGGGCGTAGGAGGTGAGGTGGCTGTCAAAGGAAGGCTGCAGGTGAGCGTGGACGTTGGAGATGAGCAGTGCGGTTTTCACGAACTGAATGTGCTCTCTTGTCTAGATAAGCTGGTGCTTCTAGGCCGCGACTATTTGAGCAAATTTGGTTCGGTTGAAGTTGACTGGCATCGAGGTAAAGTACGTTTGGTTAGCGTTTGAAAATCCACGGAAGCCATGGTTGGTGGGGGGCGATGTAACGATCGTATTGCAGTTATAGGAGCTGTTAACAGCGATTATATTGTTGATTTCGAGCCTATGGTCAATGAGGAATTGTCGTGTGACGTCAGATATCGGATAATACATATTCTTGAAAAATATGCCGATTTTTTTATGTGGACGTGAAAAAACCTAACGTAACGGACAAGGCCATTCATGTAATAGACACTGCAGGGGCAGCGCCAGTGAAACACCAGCTTTATCGGTTTAACCCACAAGTGGAGGCAGAAGTAAATAAGCAAATCAAGCAGATGGTTGAAAATGGCATCTGTAGACCATCCAAGTCACCGTGGGGAAGTCGAGTTGTTTTAGTACGCAAAAAGGACGGATCCTAACGCTTTGTTGTGGATTACAGGGCGTTGAATGCTCGCACTAAAAAAGACGCGTATCCCGCTGCAGACTGGCGCTGTATAATTGACAACATGGATGAAAGTCAATATTTCTCATTTTTTGACGGAGCAAGCGCAATATTATGCTGGAATATTCCCGTGAACGAAGGGGATAAGGAAAAGACTGTGTTTGTCACTCCGTGTGGCCAATACGAAATGAAGGTACTGGCGTTTGGTTTGTGCAACAGCCAAAAAACTTATCAGAGACCGGTAGACCAGGCGCTCCAGGGACTGGAGCACGTGGCAGTTTACGTGGATGACACATGTGTGTATTCGAAAAGCATCGATGATCACATCGACACCTTAGAAAAGACTATATCTGCGTATCGCAAGCCTAACCTGCAACTCAGAGCCGACAAATGCCGTTTTGGGTATCAACGGGGTGAGTTTGTGGCGCATACCCTCACACCAGAGGGCTCTCGTCCGCTCAATGCGCATGTTGAATTGTTGCCAACATGGGTGGATCATAGAGGATTAATAGAACTCAGACGATTTCTCGGATTTGCCTACTTTTACAGACATTTCACTGAAACTATGGCCGCTATTTGTGCACCACTACACAAATTGACCAGAAAGGGAGTGAAATGGGAATGGGACCACGAATGCCAGAACAGTTTCGTACAACTGAAACAAGCCATCGCTTCAGCTCCTACGCTCCGATATACAACCTGGAATAAACCGTTCTATGTGTGCACGGACGCCAGTGCCGACGGAGTTGGTGGAATGCTCGCCCAACTGGACTCAGGTGGGAATCTGCAACCAATATCATTTTATTCGTCAGGCTTGTCGACAGCACAGAGGAATTATGCAGCAGGCGAACTCGAGGCTTGGGCACTAGTCGCGGCGATGAGGAAGTGGTGGGTCTACCTCCAGGCAGCAAAAAGGTGTAGTTTGTGACCGATCACAACCCGCTGGTTCGGATGCCACGCCGGAAGGATCCCAGGGGAAAATTCGCCGGATGGCTGGTTGAGTTAGAAGCGCTTCACAACTACGAGGTGATATACCGTAAATGATCCAGCAACCAGGTTGCCGACTGTCTCAGTCGCATACCGTCCCGGGTCGATCGGCAAATTACAGATGAAGATGAGTGTGTCGATCGGCATGTATACTGTCGCTGATGGGCATGATGCCGCTAGCGATCAGTCCCAGTGGCTGTGGCAGCAGGTGTGCCGTGAACCAGTGGCGTAGTGTACGAGTGACGGAGGGTGTGAGACCCAGTCACTCACTAACGCCAACTGCAGCGCACTGGAACGACAGGGTGTGCCCTGTCTGTCGACCCGAAATCGACTACCCTACAGCGCGACGCTCGGTATAAAAACCTTCCGTCTTGCTAAGAGACGTCCGAGCTGGGAGTGCACCGCTAAGTGACACTAGCCAGACTCGACGGTTTAAAGCGAATGTCTGATGCCTCAGAATCAAATGTGCTCAAGCCCACCACTATGGGTGTCTGTCTCGGAGGAATAACCGGCTACGGTATTCAGTCCAAGGCAGGCGGCAGAGCACAATCTATCCTTGGCAAAACGCTGTGAGGGCGATGTGGTCTTTAAAAAGACCGAAATGTATATTGCGTAGGTTAACTCGCTAATTTTACAGGGAGCGGGAGCGGTACCGTGGAGACCAGTCAAACCAGAGCCGACGACGTGAAAGAGACCTTTATTGCCGAAAGTGTACGCTTTATATACCGCACGTTGTAACCGTACGGTGTGGTGTTACACGTGACGTCACTGCTACCGTGTGCAACATGATGAATGTGTATGTGTATGCGTGTGTGTGTGTGCGTGTGTGTTTGTCTGACGCGCATGCGCGTCTAACATTTTGCGATAAATAAAACAGCAATAACAATCAAAAGCATATACAAACACCGTGCACACATAATTGTTATATAACGGAGTTAAAACGTAATGACATTCGCGGTAATACAGTGACAGTGATATAATTGGCAAATGCAAATACAATAAAACAGTGTACACAATTGACATACATGGAACAGAATTGATGTGTGTGGCTACACTACCCCCTCCCTAGACTGTCGAGTACAAAGGCGACATGTCGATATCTCTGTGGGGCACGTACAATGCGTCCACTGCGTGTTCTGATGCACGACTTACTTGTAACCACCGGTGGGTGTGTGTGCTGTGAAGTTCTGTGCGTGCTGCTGTCTGTGCACTCAGATGTCCGGTGAACAGGCGCGTCGGTTCTGACAAACAACTCGGTAGTGTCAGGTTCTGTTGACGTGGAGTCGTTTATGATCGGCGATGAAGCAACACGTTCTTCAGCTATTTCGACAAATGCCGGTTTGCAGCGATCAATGGAGATGACGTCGTCTTTGCTGCGTCGCATGATGGTAATGGTCTTGCCAGTCCTGGCCTTTACCAAGAAGGGACCGTCGTACCGACTCTCCAGGGGATAGCGATGACCATCTTTGCGCACGAAAACGTGAGTGCACGTTGACAGGGCACTGGGAACGTATGAACGCTGCTGAACCGGACGTGGCAGAGTTGACCTAAGTTTCGCCATATGACGTCGCAGTCTGTTCACGTACGAAGACGGGTCAGAAGCCGGTGCTGAAGAGTGAAAGAACTCTCCGGGTAATCTCACCGTAGAGCCGTACACGAGCTCCGCTGCTGTGGCACCGATGTCCGGTTTGTGCGTGGCTCGGATGCCTAGCAGAACTAGAGGCAGAGCGTCTGTCCAGGAGGTGAGATCGTGAGCCCTCAGGCCCGTTTTCAGCTGCCGGTGCAGCCGTTCCACCATGCCGTTGCAGGCCGGATGGAAGCTGGTTGTGCGCTTTCGTTGACAACCAAGCATGCGCTGCATGTCACTCCACAACGCCGACTCGAATTGAGCACCGCGGTCACTTGTGATGGTGGTTGGCACGCCGTACCTCGCGATCCAGCTGCTGATGAACGCACGTGCGACTGTCTCGGTGCGTGAATCTGGAATGGGTATGGCTTCCGGCCATCGAGTGAAACGGTCGACACAAGTGAGGATGTAAGAACAACCACGAGACGGGGATAGAGGACCCACGAGGTCAACATGGATGTGGTCGAAGCGTTCTTTTGGTGCGTCAAATGTTCCGATTGGTGATTTGGTGTGACGAGTCACTTTGTTTTTCTGGCAATGGATGCAAGCTCTAGCAATGTGCCTCACTTCTCTATCCATATTGGGCCATGCGAAACGCTTGCTCACCAGCTTCACAGTGGCGTCGACACCCGGGTGAGAAATGTCGTGGAGAAACTTCGTGTAAGGTTGCCTCAATGCCACCGGTAATACTGGACGCGAAGATCCAGTCGATTTGTCACACAGCAGTGTAGTGTCGTTTGTCAATTTGACGTCCTTGAGCTTCAGTGAGCCAGGTGAACGACGGATTTCCTCTATGGACGGATCCTCCACTTGAGCGTGCGCGAGTGCGGTGAAATCGTCAATGGGTACGCTTGGTTGTGTCAGCATAGTCACAGTACGCGATAGAGCGTCAGCAGCTGCGTTGTCCTTGCCAGGAATATGCCGAATGTCTCCGATGAATTGGCTGATGAAGTCAAGATGTCTCAGCTCACGGGGAGAATGACGATCGGATGCGGCACCGAGTGCACTCACGAGCGGCTTGTGGTCGGTGAATACACAGGGATGCTGCCCTTCGATTATATGTCGGAAGTGTTTCACTGCCAGGTACACACCGAGAAGCTCACGTCCAAAGGTGCTGTACTTGCGCTGCGTTTTGTCGAGTGACTTTGAGAAATATGACAGCGGTTGCCACTGATGGTTGACTTCTTGCTGCAACACTGCTCCTACGCCAGTGTCTGATGCGTCCACTACGATGCTGAGCGGAGCACCAGGCCGTTGATGGGCGAGCTGAGATGCTTGTGACAACGTGTGTTTGATCGATTCGAACGCATCTTGTGTTGACGCAGTCCAGGCGACGGCAGCTCTGGAGCGTTTGGCGCGATGTGTGATGAGCGCATGGAGGGGCTGAAGCATATGGGCGGCGTTCGGAATGAATCTGTGGTAGTACGCTACCATACCCAAGAAGCGTCGTAGTCCGGATTGGCTGGATGGCAATGGGTAGTGACGTATGGCGTCCACTCTCTCAGGAAGTGGGTGGACACCGCCAGAGTCTACCATGTGTCCCAGGAACTTGACGCGTTTGGCACCGAGTACGCACTTGTCCTTGTTTACGACGATGCCGTACTGTTGAAGTCGAGTGAAAACGGTTCGCAGGAGGTTCTCATGATGTGTTTCGGCCGGGCTGGCCAGTAAAATATCATCCAGGTATGCAAAACAATGAGGAACTTCGCGCAACACCTCGTCGATGAACCGTTGAAAAGTTTGTCCCGCGTTGCGAAGGCCAAATGGCATACGCACCATTTCGTAAAGCCCAAACGGCGTTGTTATTGCGGTTTTTGGAATGTCCGCCGGTTCGACAGGAATCTGATTATAAGCGCGTACCAAATCCAGCGTAGAAACTAACGTGCAGCCGTGCAGGTGCGTTGAAAAATCTCTGAGGTACGGCAGCGGGTACCTGTCAGGCACTGTGCGTGCGTTCAACCCACGGTAATCGCCGCATGGGCGCCACTCACCTGTTGTTTTCTTCGGCACGAGATGCAGTGGTGATGCCCAGTTGCTGGACGATGGGCGTATGATGCCGAGTTTCAACATCTTGTCGAATTCGCGTCTGGCAATGACATCGCGACCTTGTGGCAGACGTCTGGGCCTGAAGAACACTGGCTGGCCGGTGGTCACGATGTGGTGTGTGACTGAATGCTTCACCTGTGACGGTGCAGTGGGAGGAGCTGTCAGGTCCGTAAACTCGTCCAGGACGTGTTGGTAGGCGGTGCGCGGCATTGCAATTACCTGAATGCCGGGTGCTGTCAGCTGTAGAATCGAGCCCGTATTCAGGACGACGCCATCTCGTAGTAGCCGTTGCTGGTCGATGTCCACGACCAATCTGTGTGCTCGCAGAAAATCCGCGCCGATAATAGGCATATTTACGTCAGCGACCAGAAATGTCCACGGACACGTTGCGCCGTTGCCGAAGGTAACGGTGCGGTGTCTGGTGCCGTACATCTCAATGGCAGACCCGTTGGCGGCTCGTAGTCGTGTCTGATTTGCGATGCGTGAAAAGCAATGTTTGTTGCTTTTGTATGGCAAGACACTCACTTGTGCGCCGGTGTCTATGAGATAGTTTTCATGGGTTGCCCTATCACTCACGAACAATAATGGCACTAACGTTGCATTGCCTCCCAAACACTGCGCCACGTGCTGGGGGCTCTTCAGTTTAACGCCCATGAGCAGGGAGGTGAGCATTTACGAGCATCAGCACCGAATCGCGCGTGGTAATGGCAGATACGCCCCCGCTGTGAATGTGCTGGCTGCTGTGGTGAGCGTGATGCACTGTAGTGCGTCTCAACTCTACTGAAGGATTGACGATGCCGTGTAGGTCGTGGTGACGGTGATCGCCGGCGATTGTTGTACGCGACGGACTGCTGCCGATCACGTGACGTCGGGCGGTCATGCAGCGCTGTGCGTAGCTCCTTGTTGGACGTCTCCAGTCGTTGCACTGCTTCCACGAGTGTAGAAAGTACTTGCTCCAAAGCAGGTGGGTGCTGCTGCTGGATGGCCGTGACGTGCTGAGCTGCTGTGGGTCGAGATAAAAGACCGCTGGCCTCCAGGTATCGATCGGCGGCGCCGGCGAGCTCGTCCAGTGTGCTAAAAGCTGGCAGTAATGCCAGAGCAGCACGTGCTTCCTGTGGTAAGCGCTGAAGAAACAGTGTGCGGAGAAGGCCTGTGTCTGCAGGTACATCGCCAGCTGAACGTAGCTCATGCCGCATATGCGAAGTAGGGCGGTGGGCTTCTGGTCGCCCAGTTGTTGGTTGGACAGTAACGCATCCAGTCGACTGGCGTTTGACTGCGCGAGCCGTTCCTGCAGGGCGGTGCTCAAAGCAGCGAACGATTTGGGTCCACGTAGCACGTCCTTCAATTGCGTGGCGATGTGTGGCGGCAGGTTTGCCACAACAAGTTTGAAGCGCGTCTCGTCGCTCTCGATGCAGGCCACATCAAACGCACACTCCACTTGTACCAACCAGACTTCAGGATCCTCCGGTAGGAACACTGGCAGTCGGAATGTGGTGCTGGGTCTGGGTACCGCTTGCTTGGAGCCATGAGGCTGAGCGCCATGCGCTGCCGTGCTCTGCACGGGGTCACCAGTGTCGCTGATGGGCATGATGCCGCTAGCGATCAGTCCCAGTGGCTGTGGCAGCAGGTGTGCCGTGAACCAGTGGCGTAGTGTACGAGTGACGGAGGGTGTGAGACCCAGTCACTCACTAACGCCAACTGCAGCGCACTGGAACGACAGGGTGTGCCCTGTCTGTCGACCCGAAATCGACTACCCTACAGCGCGACGCTCGGTACAAAAACCTTCCGTCTTGCTAAGAGACGTCCGAGCTGGGAGTGCACCGCTAAGTGACACTAGCCAGACTCGACGGTTTAAAGCGAACGTCTGATGCCTCAGAATCAAATGTGCTCAAGCCCACCACTATGTGTGTCTGTCTCGGAGGAATAACCGGCTACGGTATTCAGTCCGAGGCAGGCGGCAGAGCACAATCTATCCTTGGCAAAACGCTGTGAGGGCGATGTGGTCTTTAAAAAAGACCGAAATGTATATTGCGTAGGTTAACTCGCTAATTTTACAGGGAGCGGGAGCGGTACCGTGGAGACCAGTCAAACCAGAGCCGACGACGTGAAAGAGACCTTTATTGCCGAAAGTGCACGCTTTATATACCGCACGTTGTAACCGTACGGTGTGGTGTTACACGTGACGTCACTGCTACCGTGTGCAACATGATGAATGTGTATGTGTATGCGTGTGTGTGTGTGTGCGTGTGTGTTTGTCTGACGCGCATGCGCGTCTAACATTTTGCGATAAATAAAACAGCAATAACAATCAAAAGCATATACAAACACCGTGCACACATAATTGTTATATAACGGAATTAAAACGTAATGACACTCGCGGTAATACAGTGACAGTGATATAATTGGCAAATGCAAATACAATAAAACAGTGTACACAATTGACATACATGGAACAGAATTGATGTGTGTGGCTACAATACTATGTTCGGCAGGTTGACCTGGACATGTTAGCGGAGGCACAGAACGATGACCCAGCGATAGCGTTCTCTAAGCGAAAACTGGCAGCAAATGGAGCGGTGAAGGAAGGAAGGTTCCGTCGCTGCAGTAAGCTAATATTGTGCAGCGACATATTAATGAAGATCGGAAGAGTTGTAGTGGCTGATCGGTTACACACACAAATCGTCGAAGAACATCACAAACGTGGTCATTTTGGCAAGCAGATGACTCTGTCCCTTATTCGTCTGAACTACTATTGGATAGGAATGGACTCTACAGTGGAGATGCTCTGCAGAAGATGCAAAATGTGCGCAGCAAACAAACGATCCCATGAACCTAGAGTCACGATGTGTTCACCTGATTACGATGCCTCAGAGCCAATGGAGTCAGTATCAATGAACATCGCTACCCTACCTTGGAGCGAGGAGGGATTTCGTTACCTGTTGGTTATGGTGGATCATTTTTTATTTAATTAATTTTTATATAAATGATTTTTAAATAATTTGTGGATAATTTGAAATGGCACCAATTCATGACCAGTTGCCTGTTCCAGTCGCGATAGCTCTTAAAGACGAATGGATATATCGTCATGGAATACCGCGTATTCTGGTCACGGATCAAGGTGGAAATGTGGACGGCAGTGTCGTACGAAGCATGTGTCAGGAACTGGGCATCGAAAAACGACACACAAGTCCATATCATCCACAGGCGGACGGTAGCGCCGAACGGGCTATTCAAACATGCAAGCAAACTATCAGGTGTCTCCTAGCAGAGCAAGGAAAGAGTCAAGAAGAGTGGCCTTCAGTGGTTAGGGAGTCGGCCTTTTATGTCAACAATACAGTGAATCGGTCGACGAAAAAGGCTCCCTATGAAGTCATATTTGGTAGAACTCTCCGCTCCCCAGGATCTTTTGTACGCAGTGAAAGCGCAGGTTTTATCGACCCTAATGACGTGGCCGCAGAAACCCGAGCCACCGTTGTGGCCGTGCAAAGCGAGGTAGAGCAGAATACAAATTGGTCCCGGCAAGGCTACAATAAATATTACGACAATGGCAGAGTAGAACCGTCGAGACTCAGCATTTCACAGGGTGACAGCGTGATGATTCGAAACGAGACAAGAAAAGGACTGGACCCTTTGTTCAGGGGGCCGCGCAAAGTGATAAGATCTCGAGGTCCTAACGTGTGGTTGGAGCCGGTACGGGGTCAAACTGCAGATGAGTGCGTCCATTTAGAAAGATGCAGGCGAGTGATGACGGAGTTACCGGACAGCAGTGTCGAAGACCGTCTGGACGCGCCGCAGTCAACAAATATTCAGATTCAGCCATCTGCCGACGCTTCAGAAGAAGAGCCGCCGTCGGGGGTCAGAGCTCAGCAAGCTGGAAGTGAAGAAGCGGCGGCAGACGTGTTCAACTTCCTGCCTACAATCAGCCGATCGGGGCGTATAATTCAGCGCTATGCGGAATTTGAGTGATGTGAAAATGTACCTTTTGGCTTATTGTACCATTCTTGGCGGTTTCTGGCAAAACACAAGTCTGGCAGCTTTGGTGTACGTTGTTATTGTTCCAGGCGTTTGTCATTGTTGTGTGATCTATAGTATCTTTAATTAATCTTAATTTCTTATGCATACAGCATCGTTATTATTGCTCAACGATTAATCATTCGTCTCGTTACGACACCACCTGTTGTTTTATTTTTAAACAGTTTGAGTTTTTAGCAGAAAAAATGGTTCTCAAACACTGCTTTCTTACACAATGATAAACTCAATAACTGAATGCAAAGCTGTACTGTACATAGAAGTGCCGCACAGTACCGTGCAAACAATGATATTAGGGCTTTAAGACACATTATAACACTTTTATTGTTCATATTTAATGATCATTCAATTTGATAGGGTCACCAATAGTATGAATAACTCATGTGTTGATAAAAATAATTCATTTAACATCCCAAATATATAATTTCCATAATTTGTAATATTTGCATGACTCTTAAAATACCAAAAAAACGTGTTTTTTCGGTCGATGTTTTCTGGGAAAAACGTTTTTATAATAAAAACCATCGTTTTTTTAGGTCGCATCTCTATTCACGACACGATTAGTGATACAAAAAATCGTTTTTTGTAGCGTTTTTTCTTGCAAAAAAAAACATGTTTTTTGTTTTTTTGTTTGCTTTAGAATTAGCCCTAATTGTCATCGGACGTTGGATTTTTGTACATAGAAACGAGTTTAAATGACGTTTTGTACATCTTTACGTGTCTTATTTCGAAGATAATTTGATAATAGTATAAAAAACAAAAATATTTCTCAACAAATACCACAGGAGACTGTTTGAAAGTGCATCCGGGTCCGGTGGTTTAGGTTTTTTCATTGAGAAAACCCATGTTTTTAAAGATGGTTTTAATGATGTGGATATTTGAAATATTTATTCAGCAGAAGAGATAAATTCATTGGGTAATCATGTGATTTTTTTAAGAAACCATGTTTTTATGAAAAAATGCAATGATGTTTTTCAAATATATTTTGTATAGCAAGTAGCCTGCTGGTACGTATAAGCGGCTGGTTAGACCACTTGATTTAAACTTATTTTTTAAACCATGGTTTTTTCAAAATTATTTTTTGTTAAAACGTTTTTCGTAGATGTAGAGATTGAGAAACAAATTGGCGGTAGATCAAGGAGAGTCGAACCAAATTAATTGTTTTATTTTTATTAGCCTGTTTTTTAGAGCTGGGTTTATGGATGATGGTTTCCTTGATGTAGTTATTTGTGTTCAAATACCTTTTTGTACATTAAATATATTTCCTCAGTCGTTTTTTCCTACACGAAAATATTGCCCGCTTTTCTGGTCAGGATTACCACTCTGATCAATGCGGTCCGCTTTTATTCGTAGTCTCATTAGGGACACTAAGTTTGTGTGCATATCTGTAGTATTTGTGTACATATTTGCAGTGTTTGTACTTTTATATTTGCAAATAATTGATCTGCTGAATGAAATGATGAAACATATCAACGTAGTTCATTTCTGGTAGGAAAAAGGTAATATGTAAAAAATAGAAAATAAATATGCCATCTGTTGTTTTTTTCAAGCAGTTTCAGATTTTAGCTTTGATTCTCTCAAACCCTGCTTTCTTACACAATGATTAACTCAATAATTGAATGCAAAACTGTACTGTGCACAATACCGTGCAAACAATGATATTAGGGCTTTCAGACACATTATTACAATTATATTGTGCAATTTAATGATAATTCAATTTGATAGGGTCACTAATAGCATGAATAACTCATGTGTTGATAAAAAATTATTCGTTTAAGATCCCAAATATATCATTTCCATAATTTTAATTTTTTTGAATGACTTCAAAAAAACAAGAAAACGTGTTTTTTTGGTAAGAGTTTTTTTTGGCAAGAAAACGATTTTTTTATATAAAAAACGTCTGTTTTTTAGGTCGCATCTCTAAACACGACACGGCCACACACTTCACGCTTCTGCCATCTAGTGTGACCATCTCGCTTTAATGCTTCCTGGGTCTGCCACGCTCACACACAACACGTACATATACACACAGACACACCCCAACACACACGCATGCATACATCGATCCAAACTGCCGGCAGGCACCTCTCTAGCGCGGCTGAGTGCAACACCGACGAGCTGCACCCCCTCTCTACAGACGGTATCCCCACTCTCCCCCGCGGCACTACAGCGACTCAGTGAAGATTTGATACCCCACCTTCCAGCAGCTCGACATTACTGGTTTGGGTCCTACTGGTAGTGCTCTCCATATGGTGCAAGTATGCGTGTGTGTATGTCAGTGAGCATGTGAGAATGCGTGCGCGTATGCTCACCAGTGATGAGCCGGTGACGTGTAAATGAAACACGATGAGTCATCTCAGTTGTTATTTGGCTGTGATTGTCCACGGAGAAGCACCTGCTGCTCGTTCGATCTTGTCCACGACTGGCTGACGAGCGTGCGAGTACTGGTCCTGCTTGTGCTGGCTTGCTCCGAGAATTGTCGACACAGGCAGAGGAGGGTGGCAATCGTGAGAATCGCGGTTAACTAAATCACCACAGTTGGTTTTTCATATATTAAATTATACTTTTTTCCTTTCTCCATTTTCTGTGAAAATTGAAGAAAATATATGCTTTATACTTTCTTTAATGAAAATTTAAGACACTTTAAGTAAAATGTGTAATGAAACACTGAAGAAGGTTGAGAATCACTGGTCTAGACGCTGAACTCGTATGTGAGGGAATCCGGATCGAATCCTAGTTAGAGTTTGTTCATCAAAATTTTAGTCTACCGGTAGTGCCGATCTATCATAACATGTGATATATAATCAGTGGCGGCGCCAGGATTTTTCCGATAGGTGGTGTTGTGTGTTTCATATAGTTGTACTGGTTCTATGCGAGTATGCGTTGTGCTTTTACAACGTGTCAGTGTGTGCGTGTATGTCGTGTGTGTGCTTGTATGTCACTACGCCGCCAATGACACGAGGTCACTGCAATCTGTAATCGTCAGTATAGTTCAGTGTGGCCTTGTGTGACAGTGTAGCAGTGGTTGAGCTTGATAAAGCCCATGTCTGGTTGTCGCTAGTTTCGTTACTGGGGGCTAAGGAAAAACTTGTGGGGTCTAAGGCAACGCCACGTATATACCTAGTAGTCTAGGTGGCATTGGCTAAGGAAAAAGTTGAGGGGGCTTGGCGAAGCATGAAGAGCTACACTCGAACGCTGACTACATCTATATATATAAAAGAGATCCTCTGTGTGTGTGTGTGTGTCTGTCTGTCTGTCTGTCCCACCCTCCTTGGTCCATTTTCTGCAAGCTGCTTCTCGGCAACCACTTGGTGCACCCGCTAACAACGTATACCACCACGTTGGAAATTTTTGTTGTCTACACGATATGTTAAATTTTAAATTGTAAAAATTAAACCAAAAAAAGTTATAGCGGTGAAAAAACAAAATGAACCCTGAAAAATGCGAAAATTTTGGTCAATATTCTGCCATCGAGTCCTCCTCAACCAAAAATGGTACAGCAATACAAATTATACCACTGTGTATATAATTTTATGTTCTACAAGATAGGTTATAATTCATATCCACGAATTAAACCTAAAACATGTAAAATGAAAAAAATTCAATCTACATTCAAAATTTTGTTTAAACTCCACGAGTCCGATTTTCTATACTTTTTTCTCTATTTCTCAACAAATAATTATCACACATCTAAATAAGTAATACCATCATGATGGGAATTCTGTTTTTTACAGCACGGTACAATTTTTAATTTTCCAAAGTGTTTTAAAAAAAGTTACGGCGGTGTGAAGTCAAAATGACAAAGTCAAAAAGGCAAAATTAGCACTGAAAAATGTGAATATTTTGGTCAATATTTTGGTCAATCCTCCTCATAAACCAGAAATGGCACAGGTATACGAATTATACCACTGTGTAGATAATTTTATGTTCTACAAGATAGGTTATATTTTATACCCAAAAATTGCACCCAAAATGTGTCAAATTGGCAAAATTCATATCTACGTCAAAAATTTATCTTGAACGCCGTGCGACTAAAATTATTCAGTTTTTCCCTCCATTCCTCAGTAACTATATGTTACACACAAAAATAAATTATAGCATCGCGCTAGAAATTTTGTTTACTACGACACGGTATAATTTTTCATTCTCCAAAGTGTACCTAAAGGAAGTTACGGCAGTGTAAAGTCAAAATTACATGTTGCCAATTTGACAGTTATTATGTGCACTTGCGATTACACAGGAATATACACCGATCAAATTTCACTAAAGCCCAATCAAAATTAAGAATGCATCATATTAGCTCCAACTAAGGGTGCTGTTGTTCTATTGCGTGCAGTATTATTAATGCTACCTTATACCAAATAGAAAGGCTTCATTGTCCTCTATATTTACACATGAATGGATCCGCACGACGGGCGAGTAAAATGTTACTGGGAACAAAGTAAACTACTGAATTTAACTGTAATTTAATTGGTTTAATTTCAAGTTGCATAAACATATGGGCCGCAATACAATGTGATGCCAGCTGTATGCACATGCTGCTTTAGCGGAAGCATTAACCTGGAATTATAGAGATGACAGAAAGTTTTATTGTTTTGATAGTGTTAATTTTTTACTACACTCGAAGGACGGGTTTGAATTTGAGGTGTGTTGAAAGGAAAAACTTCATCAATAATTAAAACAAGAATTTACAAATTTAGATATTTCTATTGGATAATATTTTTGCTTTTTGATTAATTATATTTTGTTAATCGTTCCGCACGACGGGCGGGTTTAAATATGAGGCTGTTCGAGGGAAATTATTTTGCCACATGTTTAATTAACACATTCATATTTAGACTTTTCTATTGGTTAATACTTTTTATGGGTTTACTTTTTTCTTTTTAAATTTGTATTTGTTTCCTTTAATGAATTCAATATTTATTTTACTTTATTAATTGTTCTGCAAAACGGGAGGGTTTCAATGCTAGATGATACTAATTTATAAATATATTTTGTATACATTACGATGAAAAATTCAAGTAAATTTTCATTGTTTCGCATCTGAATTTTTAATTATTTCGCACGACGGGTAGGTTTAAGTATGAGGCGGGTTGAGGATAATTTTTTGTGAAAATAATATAAAAATATAGAAATTTTGATTCTTTATGGGCTTATTCTTTTCTTTTTCAATTAATATTCCTTTTCTGTTATGAATTGAATACAAATTTAATAGTATGAACTGTTCCGCACGACGGGCGGGTTTACATGCTAGCATTTTCATTGTTTGTTACGTGTTTGTGTTCTGAATTATTCCGTACGACGGGCAGGTTCATATATGAGGCGGATTGAGGGATAATATTTTGTACAATTTAAAATACAAATATTCAGTATTAGAGTTTTTATTGCTGAACGTATTTACAGGTTAATTTTTTTGCTTTTTAGTTTGTATTCAGTTCATTTTATGGATTGAATATGAATTTTACTTTATGAATTGTTCCGCACGACGGGCGGGTTCAAATCTCTCTCTCTCTCTCTCTCTCTCTCTATATATATATATATATATTCATTAAATTCAATCATATGACACATGAAATATAAATATTTTTATATGGTTTAATATTAAGATGATTTAATATTTTAATAAAATAATATTAAAAATATGGCACATGAAAAGCGTATGATTATATGTTAATTTTCAATACAATATATATATAAGAAATTATCTATCTGTCAGTGTGTATGTATGCTTGAATATGCGGTGACATAATTGCGCGGGTTCAATGGTTTAGATCAGGGGCTTCAAACGTAAACGAAGCGATGGATCATGTGTATGAAATAAAAATGACCCGCGGGCAGCAACTATAGACAACATGACGTTCAATTTCACCGGTTAGAATGAATTAATATACAAAACTAACGGATTTGACTTCAAGATCCAGAACGGATCGTGTTTGACTTATAAATTATTTCGCACGACGGGCGGGTTCAAATATTGAGGAAAATATTTTGTCAAAAAAAATAAGAAAAAAAGATTAAACTTGGACTTTTCAATTGATTACAATTTTATGAGTGTGCCCCTTTTCTGATTTAATTTTCAAAAATTTTCACGAATTAAACATGAATTTCATTTTAAGAATTGTTCAGCACAACGGGCGGGTTTTAATGCTAGTAATATTATAATTATGGAATGGGGCACACTGATCCTGGAATGTGAACCAAAGTTACAGGAGTTCATCTACAGTGGTAAGAAATTTTAATGTCCATGACCATGATTTTTTGTTTTTTTAGACGCTGGACATGTTTTTGGGGGGCTGACCCCCAAGGCTTTATACCCCAAGGTATAAAGCCTCACCTTTATAATATCAAAAGGCTTGACATCCCCAATCTTAGCGCACTTAAAATCTGAATAACAAGATTTGGCAGCTCAGCAATACTTTGGTAGCCTGATGTAAACAAAGGCGATGCTGGTTGTTTATATTCATTATTGTCACAGTTTAGTTGAGATGTTAAATGTGTAAATTGTTACTACGACGTGAAATGGTCGGTTCGGCCGAAACGCCTAAACGACAACAACAACAACTTCAATTGTCGTTCAAATCGTCGGGATAGTTTTTTTCATTTTCATATTTCATGGAATCCTTTTTCGTACAAATCATTAATTCAATCATCCTTCTCCTTCCATACATTTATCGAATGTAATCATTCTATCCCTATGCACGCTTCGTTTTACATCCATTTTTAGACGGCATGAGACTGGCCGAAACGTCCAAACGACAACATTTTATTATTAGGCTAGTTTTGACGTTGCTTGTATTGTAGACGTTTTTCTATCTATTTGTTCACGTTGATGTGATTGGATATAGGGAAAGGGGTATTTCTCTACCACGACGTTGTTTTGATTTATCAATTTTCCCATCTGTTCTGATGCAATACTGACCATTATTGGGTGTCGATAATATTGGTGCTTTTCTGCGTTGAATCAGCCAGTTGTTGTCTGTTGATAACAACAGAAAACACAATTTGTTTTTAAATGATTAGTCTACGACGTTGGATGTTGGATGAAGTACTGGTTGCTCGATCAGGGAGTTCTATCGGAGAAGAACTACTGCTAAAATGTGTCCATTTGTTGGTGCGCTTTTCCGTGCCAGGAGAGTTACAGACTTTCCATGTATAAAGAAGGTAATACATCAGCTTCTGGACGGTGCTTAGTCTGTTGTAGGGAATATGAGTGAAGTCGTTGCGTGGTGAACAGTTTTAACAAGCATTTGTTATTTTGAAGGTGAGCTTTTTCAAAGTATTCTGTTTTCATTAGATGCATTTTATATGAGGAACCTATGCCATAGTATCGTATCGTTCAGTAATGTCCACTATTTTTTTCAAAACATTCAACCAACAAACACATTTGTACATCTTAACCCGATCATTCCAGCAAGGTTTGCGTAGATAAGTTGTTATTATATTGTCAGCTGCATTTTAACAGATTAACAGACTACAGATTATAACAGATTTTAACAGATTGCCTATTCAGTCCTTATGCCCGGTCGATGGTAAACAATTGTTCAGATTTGAGGCTCCAATTCGCTGCCGAACAGAACAGAATCTTGGACTCTCTTGTTTAACCTTTATATGTCTTCGTTTTGCTCTCCTAAAACAATTCTCTATAGTTTCATATCTATGCGGATGACATCCATCTGTTTTCCACTTTCTGTCCAATGTCCTATTCGATATTTCCTCTTGGTGTGCATCTCGCGATCTACTGCTCAATACTTCTACGTCTGAATTTTATGTTCTTCATCCTTCACGTTTAGCGCCTCCTTCACATCCTTTCACACGTTCTATGTCGGCTTCTATGTCTGGTTTCGCTTGAGTTGTGCATGTGCTGACATGAGTTTAACATGCTAACTAAACTTGTATTTCTCAAACTCTTTCTTTTGTACGCTTCCGGTACATTGGGTCATCGTATGGTTGTAATAGTGCTGGCACTCTGCCCATACTATTGGGCTTGCCTGTACTTAACAACAATAATTATCATTAGTAAAAAACATGTACGGTGTATTCTTATGGGGTTAGTTCGTCCCCATCAATCTACATGCGCCATTCTTTTAACCCACCACAATTTGGCGACAAGTTGTTATGCTAATGCTCACCTTTGTGTCATGATAATCAGCTAGACCAGTGGTTCTCAACCATTTTCAGTGTTCGCATCGTTTTTAATCAGCGGTCAGTTCTCGCACTCACCTGGATTCTGGATAGCGATATGAAAAAATACGGAATATCAAAACTTTTTCATTAAATATTCATAGAGTCTAAGATTAATTTACAAACAACAACATATATTGAGAGGATTAAGCAAAAGCAAAAGCAATATTTTTTCCTTTAAAAATATTAAGCATAGGTATAACATATATCATCTTTAATTTTTCACAGGATACAGGCTCGCACTCCCTTGAGAGAGCGAGCACCTCCGATTAAGAAGCCGTGCACTAGAAGTAGAGTAATGGCGCGTGTTGTGTTTGTGCACTGGCAGGTGGCAGTGCGCTTTTCAGCGTGTCCATCATGGGCACCATGTGCTCGACCACTTCGACGGCCGCCGACGAGTCGCCGCATAAATATGGCGACGCATCCGTGTATGTTCACAAATACATACACACAAACACACACGCACGCTAAAACACGCTCACAAACACATACACATAAGTAAATACACAGAAAAGAGGCGACTTAATAACTGTATAAATATATGACAGGCAGGAGCAAAACTGATAGGAGTGATTGGATCAAATGAGATAAATAATAAATATGACAGATTTTTTAGTAGGAAATTGGAAAGAACCAGGTGCAGAAGGAATCTGAAAAAATAGCTACCCTTATAGATCTATGGGTGATTGGAATGGTTTAAGTAGTGAAACCCTAATGGCCGTGGATATGAACTCATTAATGAACTCATCATGGAAGGGCACGCCGTTCAAATAGAGTCAAATCTCGCTACTATGCCACCCGTCGGGCATAGACATAGTAGTGAGGGTGTGGCATAGTATTGAGGGGTTGTAAAGACGGTGTATTTTCTCAATCAATGACCTTATTACGAAACAGCTTTATTTTCTAAATTTATCCATCAGTTTCAGTCCGAATCTCTAATCGTCGGCTGGCGTATCTTTTTTCGGTGGATTTCGAACATCTCGTTATCTAAACGATCGCACGCGTTCATCACACCGGGGTTTCCATTACCCTGTTGCATGAACTTCCTGACATTGGTTCATGTGCGCTGCGCTTCTTCGAACGAAGTGATTTCCCCCTCGATCTTTATATATTCGACCACGCTTTCCACCGGCTCCTCGTGTGTCATCATTTTCTGTGCAACCTCTTCCAGCATCAAAGACCCACCAGTCGCAAGGGGATCGTCGGCTTCATGAAATTAATACAGCTCGATTTCCTCGTTCCCGTGAATGTTTTCCTTAGAAGGCGGATCTTCCCAAATCTTGAGCCGTTCTGAATCCTCAAGCTTGGTCTTTTCTTCGACAAATTCGGTCTTCCCAAAATACTTCCTTATCATGGAAAAGGGTAGCATAGTACCGAGATTAGTGGTGGCATAGTAAATTCATTTTATATAGAAATTTGGCAGGACCTAGTAAAACTGGCATATAATCTAGAGTTGCACAGTAGCGAGATTTGACTGTAAATGAACGTTGATTGCATTTACCTGGTCATTTAGCAGACAAGTATAATGTTTCATTAGATAGACTCATTTTTCTTGTGAAAATGTGTTTGGTCCAGGTAAGCGTGGTTTTGAATACGCGATAATATTAACGAATCAATTCTGAATCAAGCAAGTGCCACATCATGCCATCACTTGTTCATTACATGTATGCTCATTATGTCACTGCATTATATATAAATAATTTACACGCGTGAATACACCGGCGGTCTCAGGCTCATGGTTCGCCTCGTAGTCGAGGGGTTAAAACGCACACTCTGTACATGAGACACGTGGGGTTCCATTTCCTGGCGAGGTGAAATAATTGAGCTCGTTTCTCATAGGTATAGCCCAATTGTCACGTGGTGTTCCTGTGCGTGCAGCCGTGCAGTTTTCTGTTCTGGTCTTGACTGTGAGATTACTTGTGTGTGGTGGCCGGACCTGCGGTTTGACTCTTACAAAATTCACGCAATTAGCCTTCTCCACTGCTGTGCTCAAATGCGTAATTATATATATATATATATATATATATATATATATATATATATATATATATATATATATATATATATATATATATATATTAGGCTTAAAATACAAGTCGCGGTGCATCAATATCATTAGTCGTTTCTAATGTTTTCATGTCTAATGAGCGTTTTCGCCAGTTTTTCACCTATCGTTCCTCCGTGCTGCATAAATATAAGCATTTTGTATTCCCAATTTATGTACAATATCAACCATGTAGGTCGATATATCAGGTGGATTATTATTGCTACCAGCTCATCGTTTAATTATGCTCAAGCGTCGAGAGATTGATTATCGAGATGCCGGGAATTCATTAGTGTTTGTCGGGCATATTTGGTCTTCGTGGTAGCCACCGCGACGTTCTCTTGTCCTTAATTGAGCTGGTCGCCGCACGACACCGCTGCATCGTGCGAGATTAAATTATCCATGATGTTATTGATACCAAGCGAAAAAACATTAATTAGGGCTCTAGGTTACTTCGGAATATGCCTGATTCACATGAATTATGGTGTGCTACGGCTTTTATTGCTTTTATCTCATCATAAAAACGATATGTCTAGCTATGGATATTTTGTTCTGCACTTTTTAGTCCTTATTTATCATTTGCTGTTTGCAATTGGATATAAAGTTAAACTATATACGTCTTATAATACAACAACGTGCACTCATAAGGCGCGCACACAGGTGCGTAAAACTGAAGAAATATAACCAAGAAGGATAGAATATTTTGAGGAATGGATGCGAACGAATAGTGAAACAGGTTTGTACAGATGCAGGATTTTTCCTAGATGACCGTTGGCTAATAAGAAGCCATTTTCGTTTGGAATGTTTTTGTTTTCAACCGTTCGGTGTCTAAACCTCTTCCTCAATCTGAAAACGATTGGGGGAGTCTGAATAAGGTATTGAATGACCGAGAATTCGACCATGAATTTAGAGTTATACTGGATTTGTATGGCTGTTAATAGCAGCGAATTGCCTAACCAGGGAATCACAAAACGAGGAATCCCGTGAATTCACAGATGACAAACGAGAACAGGTGACGTGAAAGAGATATAAACAAGCATAAATGACATAGTCGCTAACAATGCAAACAAAACGATCGGACCGAAGTAATACAAATTGTGTCGAAATGGTAGATACAGACATTTGAGTCGAATGCAGACATTTCAGACAAAGACCCTGATGACTTGAGAGGGGGTCGAGTGTTGGACTTTTCACTGAAGGATGACCGACACGACAGACTCAAATTCAGTAGATGAATCAATCTACCAGGTCCCTTTTTTCGATCCTTTCCTCGTTATTCGATTACTAGATCGAATGGAGTGGAAAATATACCACGTCACGAGTGATTTTTGGATCTACTACCGTTTCAGCCAAACGCCAACGAACCATTCTGGCCAAACGCTCAGAGGACGAAATACGATGCGATGAATATCGATGAATATCGACGTTTGCCAAAATGGTACATGTTGTGGTACATGGTACATGTGTATCTGGTACATGTGTATGCCATGTCTAAATGGTACATGTGTATCTCACAGTGGCGTGTCTAGTGACTGAAAGTTAAGCGAGGGACCATCTCGGCCAATCTTTCCTGTATGTAGTTTGTATGTAGTTTGTAGTTTGCTCATTGGCTTTCAATTTTTTGAGCGTTTAAACGTAACATTCGAAGACGTATTGGCCTTATCGTGTATTTGCATTGGCAAATTTCGCACGTTTTCATGGTTCCCTAACCTAACCTAACCAAACCTAACCTAACCTAACCAAACCTAACCTAACCAAACCTAACCTAACGATTTGTTTAAGCGTTCAAAACTTTGAAAACCACTGAACTACATAGAGCTGAGTAAAGATTGGCCAAGATGGTCACTCGCTTAACTTTCACTCACTAGATACGCCACTGTCAGATCCACTCACAACATGTACCATTTTTTATCACATTTTTGATGTGCAGAATAGTTTTGGGACACTACCATGTATGTGGCTGGCCAAGGATAACATACTGATCTATAAAGGCAAGTGCTTAGGGGAAATGGGATGAAAGCGTAGGTGAGAGAGGCCTGTGTATGATGATGGACACACACATCCTGCACAGGACACCGTATACATTTGAGGTCAAGGGATTGCTTTATGTACCATCCTGTAAGGGTGGACAAGTTTAGTGTGATGCCGGCAGTATCACGGTTGAAGTAGCAATCGAAATCGCAGGGAAACTATAAGATAGTCATTTGCTAAGGAAGAAAGAGGGATTTACCCATGTCAATGTTTAGGAGCTAGACGCCGCAATAAAGGGATTGATTATGACTCTAAAGTGGATATGTGCAATGTGGACTTGACAGATTCGATAACAGTTCTCTGTTTGCCGAAAAAATGCATTCATATTTGCTGAATCAAGGTGGTTGTGTTGATAGAAATGCTCGTGTAGAGAATATTGTCGGTAATAAAGGACATTTTGGATGAGCTAGCTATCGTTCTTGGTGTAGTATACGGTCCATTAGAGAAGGAAAACCTGATGCGTTGACTAGGGTGCCAACGTCGTGGCTGACCAATGAGTGCGTTCCATCAGCAGTGGATAATGAGGCAGTGCTCACGAGACACCATTTTGTTGTAGACCGCACGATTTACTTGGTTGGACCGGCTAACCCATCTGTGAAGAAGGAGAATGCGGAATCTGCAGTGAGATTGTCTATCGTAACCATTAAATGTGACACATTTCTGGGGTAGAACTTCATGGTTGTGCTCTAAGTCGATTTAAAATTTGGCGTAATATTGCCTCATATAATGTCTCACACTGACACACTGATACATACAAGCACACGTACAAACTTGCTCATGCATATACATGTATTCTTACATACGAATGTACTAATTTGTGTAACACATGCACTCGTTTGTATAAGCTCCCTTTCTACTTCCCTAACACATTGCAACGAATTCCTCGCTGGAGAGACTAAATCAGCGATAAAGTAGAAGAGACTAAACACAGTACAATGGGTTAACTTACACAATACAGTTGATTGCGATTGACTGCCCAACAATAAAACGGTACGTCAAAATCATTCGCTCTGTGGATAGGGGAACCAGTTTTTGTGACATCCTGCACACCGGCCAGCACAATCAGCTTGCAACATTGACACTGCGTGCGACATTGACGTGTAATAGTCATATGGGCCCGACAATTACATGAATATTACGGGTGCCAGTCTCATACATACAGTCTCAGTCAAATACAGAATGTCAAACTTTGCAGCACATACATGATATCGACGTAACATACATGATGAATGACAAACTGCGCAGGACATATATGATAACGACATGATATGCGTGATGATAGAACGCAAAACACATCAGCTTATCCCTGTGAATTGGTGCACGGACATTTTACCTAATCACTTCTGAACTGAAATGCACAACTGCCACGCAAAAATATGTTATACAGTGCAATCCAATACACACATGGCACATTTAGCGCGGAAACACTTGCAAATATTCTTGAAAATAAATACAATCGGATTTTCGCCTAAACATCACAGTTCCTGTGTGTTCCACCTGTGTGTTCTTTGATAGAAAACTGTTTGCGCAGAGATGCTCTGTAGGTACTATTTTCTTGTTACTCCGGTTATTCTGCGGCAGCGAGGTAGTCGACTGGAACGGTTAGAAGGCCCGCATGAGCCCGCGCAACAGAGTCGTTTTCAGTCGTTCCATATAGCATTCCAATGGTGAACACACACGACATAGTAACTGGAACGAGTCATCGAGTCGGCGCTTGGAGCGCATTTTGTACTCGATTCACGCGAACTCACGCACGAGAACACAGGCTGAGATTAGCGGGTATATACGTCGTGAGGTTGAAGTGAGTTGAACGCTATGATAGCACACGAAGGTCGACCTCGGTCATGCTTTGTCAGTTCTTGAACAAACTGGTACGATTCGTTGTTGCCGTCCCTATCGCAGTGTTGCCAGGTATCTCAAGCCATATATGGCCAAACCGCCGACGAAAAAAGGCCAACCTCGAAGTACAGCAAGATTAACGTTTCCATAACGCCAAACAGAGGCGTCCATTACATTGTGAGACATAGGGAAGGTACTCTTTTACAAAAATATTTGTTTTCAATAGATGCGTTTCAGGCGGAAATATGAGTTCATGAAAATATGTACATTGTTATGTACATATTTTCATGTTTATGTTATGTTTATGTATGAAACATTTTTACTGCACAGATACAGTTTTTCTCAATTTTCAAATATTTCAAGCGGATTATGGATATTTCCAGTGCGCTGAGGTAGAATATTAATCTAGTTTTTTTCTTATTCCTTCTACCATTTTTTCATTTGAACTTTTTGTAGCAGTGTGAAAATACGCTCAAAACGCACATTTCGTTCTTTTTTCGTTCTTAGTATTCTTTTCAAATGTCTCACAAACTAGTGACAATCTAGCAAGCTAGTAATATATTTTATTTGAGCTACATTTAATTACCTGATAAAAATACTTTTTGCAGAAATGTGTTGAGACCTGTGTTATTGAACAATAATACAAATACATACTATTTAGTTATTCCACACTGTTGAATTGAACATCGTATGATTGCCTCTTATAAATTTGCGTGCTGGACCCGCTCCTGCTCCTCCTTGGACTATTTCCATGCCACTGCAATGACATTTATTTACATGATACAACGAATCAAGAAATGAATAATTAATTGTACAAAGTGATACTGTGCACAACAATGATTGAGCTTGTATGTGCCTTTACGCCGTTCATTTTTTATTTATTCAAAAAAAATATTTACGATAGAAAAATAGCAATGATCACTTCGATAAAAAAAGGCCAAAAAGAGGCCAAAGGATGTTTGTCCTTTAAACAAAATTTCCACGAAGCCAACGTCGTTCGTAAAAGGCCAATTTGGCCTTAAATGGTCAAACCTGGCAACGCCGCCCTATCGACGGCGTTGTGCAGAATTATGATCTCACTGCGACTGTCAATGCTGAACGGAGTTTATCCAGCGTCCTACAGAAGCATGCGGATGCCGAGTAGGACGACTGGAAGAGCGGGCAGCCATTCTTGTTATTGCCGATTTTGTCGTGCAGTGTCGGCGTTCAATGCATCCGTTATAATATTGCCGATGTGCTGATGTGCGCAGTCGATGGAATCCCATGGATTTGGCAATACAGTGGAAAAACTGCCTCGAACTGCTTCCCTCTGTCTGTGATGACATACAATGACACATCAAAACGGGACACCTACGTGTTCATGAGTACACGAACGGCATACTCTGCAGTTAGCGGTACAGTTATGAGATATACAGCTTGAACCCACCTGGTTCATCTGTCGATGCATGTTAACACGTACCTCAGGGGAATCGCGAACCAATGTCCGGGCATACACTGAGGTGGCAGTGGGCCGATACACATGTACCCCGTTTCAAAGTAGTCTGCTGCAGCAGTGTGACGACTGACTTTGGCTTCTTGTCAACCTACACGTGATTTATCCACTATTTTACGTCGCATTTGTATCGTTAAGTGCTGGCCGGAATTATTTTTCCTTGGCCAGTTTCACGATCCTCTGAAGGTCTTTGTTTGAAATATTGTCTATGTTAACGGCAACAAGCCTTGGGAACTTGGGTGGTACGAACAGCCGTGGATGCACATTGAAAGTCTTACAGTACGGCTCGATTTCGCCGTTGATCTTGTACGGTGTCGGTTAAATAAAAGGTTAAATGCCTAAGTGGCAGCTGCTACACGGAAAGAAGCCGAAGCTTATGAACACACAGGTGTGTCCCGTGCAGCTCGCTGCCACCGCAGAACCGACCCTCTCCACGCTATGGCGCCACAAGGACGTAAGACGTATTAGAGAGGGCCACCTCCCCAGAATGCATGACACAACTCATGACTGATATCTGGTACAATCATTTTCTGCTGGGTGGGCAGGGGCTGTGGGATTGTAGAATTCGCCCAATGAAATTCTGCTCCGCCGGTTTGGCGGAGCAGAATGATGTTGGCAGTGTTGGTTTGTGTTCAGTTTGGCAGTGTTTCTGCTGTAGTGGGCACCAATTATCGAGTGATGGTCGGTGAACAACACAACATTTTGGCCTTTGATCAAGTGTTTGAAATGGAAGACGAACATGAAGGCACCTAACAGCTCATTTGCAGCGAGGTGTATGTGAATGCTTGCTTAGTTGGTGTTTATGTGTGAAAAAGTGCATGTACGATATCGTACGTGTTAGTGGGCAAGGATTCCTGGTGAATCAGATTGCTCGATGGTGTGTGATGTCTGTTTTTGTGTGAAACTATTGTTGCAAGGCATTGAGTAGATGGCATTGGAGGATTGAGTGTGTGTCATGCGGGCAATTTTTGCCGTTATTTTGGGTGGTAGTTATTCTGTATCGAAGTGTTGCCATCATATTCTACCTTGTTTGTATCTTGTACCTTGTATTCTACCTTGGTTGTACTTTATTTGTTTTGGAGTATACATTCATTGTATGTTGTTCGCTGAAATAATACATTACTCTTTATGTTTGTTGAAACAAAGTAATGATTATATTAAGGTTTTATTTAGGGTATGTAACACACTTGTGTATATATATACATGTGTGTATATGCATGTGTGGTTGTCAGTGAGTCGTCGCCACCTGTCGCGATAAATGCAGTGCAATCGCCGCATCACAGCAACATCAGCGATATAGCCAGGACGGCCTATATGATGGACGACGGCGACCCGTCCGACAGCTGCCACTCGGTCGTCGAGTCGGGCTCGACCACTCCGGCCGTCGCGCCAGTCAATTCGACGTCAGTACCGCCGGCAATCTCAGTGGCCTGCGCAGCAGCCGTGACGGCGTCGACCGCCGCCGCCGCCACCACCGGCACTCCCGTCGGCATGCCCGCTTCTGCCGATTCAAGTGCGAGTTGGGACACACACACACACACACACACACACGCACACATACACACTGGACTGTGTATCGCGATTTATGACGGTGTGGACGTAATTTGACGGTGCTCCTATGTGAATGGTAGTGTCAATTTGTGACAAGCGTGTTGTTTTCTGGTACGATCGGCGCTGAGCGATGAGACTAAACGATTTCACTATGCTCAGCTAGAAGAGAACTAGGGAAGCATAGTTGGAATGCCCCGAGGGTGCAGTGTCAGGCAGGACGTCCAAGGTGTAGAGCGTAGCAGTGAAGAGATTGCAGAGTTGATAGTCAAATTGGAACAGATCAAAATCGAAATTGCAAGGAAGTTAGAGAAGCAACGTGAACAAATGAGTGATCAAATGGATCAATTCACCATTGAAATGATGAAATGGACACCCAGAGGGTGGTCAATGAGGACAAGGAACCGCAGGAGAGCGTGAACTTTTTATAGGATGAAAATAAGAAGCTCAAAGACAGATGGAAAACCTAGAGAAAATGCAAATACAGCAAAAGAATGGCATTGTGAAGATATAGTAGAAGCAGATCGACTGGGGGAATTAGGATGCAAGAGAGTACAATTTGAAGTAAATTGTAGAATATACAAATAGGAGATCAAAGAGCGACTAAAATGAGTTTGTAGACGTAGTGAGAAGGGCTGGTCAGAGATATGCTTGAGCGGAAATGAGTATCATAGTGTATGGTAGAATAGATTAGATTGGAAGAATGAAGAATATATTCAATCCTGAGGAGAACGCTTGTTCAAGGAGATACATAGCGAAAGAGGTAATCGCAATATCTGGGGAAGAGTAAAATGAGATCATACGAGACTTTGATGTGCACAGACTGGGCCAATGCAAACATGGAATATGTAAGGAAGTAAATTGGAAAGAGTGGGGTTTCATTGGTATTCCGGACAAATTTGGAAGTATGATGACTAATGGGGAAGTATTCACCTAGGTAGGTAAGTATTTATTTACCTATCTTATACTATATGCTTCTCAAATCAGTTGTTGCACCATTGATTTTCTCATAGTGCATTTAGTGGCAGGTCTGTTTGACACACCCGATTGTGTGTAGTCTTTTACCTACAAACTTCTTCAGCGCGACCACCAATCCTCGCTTGCTAGCAGCGTTCACCTCTGTGTTGTCCAGGAGAACAGCTCGGGCACTCTCAAAATTTTCCTACTGCTGAAGTGCATCAAGTGTTTCCTGAGCAAGTGCATTCCCTGTGCTACCAACAATTGGCGTTGTCCCGTTAGTTAAATAGGCTCCCAGAGAGCCCCCAGCCTCATTGATGAATGTTACATGATGTTCTTCTGGTAAATACATTTTGGGTGTAGAATATTGCGCGTCTCTCTAAAAACTATTATTTTTAGCCCAATTTACATCCACAACAATGCATGCCAAATTTTGAAATGCAATCCTCACAGATATTTTCTGATATATTTTCAGCGTTTAATTTTGCTTTATCTAATTTGCATTAATGAAACAAAATGCTCTCGATGTTTATTTTTGTGTTTAGTGGGTGTTGGATATGAAGTTGTGGTAATACTCCGGGCATGATAACATCTCAGTGAATGTAGATACTATATTGAAGACAAAAACATAGCACGAAGTAATACGCACACAAAATACAGACACGTCCAGTCACACCGAGCACTGTGTCCAATCTACCAGGGCAATACTTGACACCTGACATGGCTCATGTCATAAGATCTGTCAGCATCAGCTGACGCTATAAGAGCTGCCAGGTTGCGCTGCACCTTTCTTGCAATGCACGCGCCGGGCAGTGCAAGCCACACATACATGCAGATGAACACACACACACACACACTCACATACGCACCAGCACAGAAGACTCCAAATACATACGCACACATACAAACAATGCAGCACATGATACATCACAAAGCAAATCATTAGCAGGAGCTGTAACAATGCTTGGGGACCATCTGGATCTAATGCACTTCATATTATATTTATATATTATATTTATATATTATAATATATTAATATATTTGAACGATAAACGCTACCATGTTTGTGTATGTGTATGTATGTATTTGTGTGTATTTTCATACATGTATGTATGTGTGTATTTATATATATATATATATATATATATATATATATATATATATATATATATATATATATATATATATATATACTAGCATTAAAACCCGCCCGTTGTGCGGAAGAATTCATAAGAATATTGCAAATTAAAAATAAATAAGGCAAACTCATAAAAACCTTAATCAATTAAAAAGTATAAATTTCATTATTTTTAATTTACATTTTGACAAAATATTTTCACTCAGCCCGCCTCATATTTAAACCCGGCCGACGTGCGGAATAATTCAGAACTCGAACACCATCCGTTCTGGTTCTTGAAGTCAAATCCATTAGTTTTGTATATGAATTCATTCTACACGGTGAAATTGAACGTTTTATTGCTGCCCGCGGGACATTTTTATTTCATAAAAATGAGCCATCGCTTCGTTTGCGTTTGAAGCCCCTGATCATTGAACCAGCGAACCATGAACCAGCGCAATTATGTCACCTCATATTCAAGCATACATACACAGACAGACAGATAATTTCTTCTTTATGTATATATATAGCATTAAAACCGCATTAAAACCCGCCCGTTGTGCGGAACAATTCATAAAAATATTGCAAATTAAAAATAAATAAGGCAAACTCATGAAGACCTTAATCAATTAAAAAGTCTAAATTTCATTATTTTTAATTTTATTTTGACAACATATTTTCACTCAGCCCGCCTCATATTTAAACCCGCCCGACGTGAGGAATAATTCAGAACTCGAACACCATCCGTTCTGGTTCTTGAAGTCAAATCCATTAGTTTTGTATATGAATTCATTCTATACGGTGAAATTGAACGTTTTATTGCTGCCCGCGGGACATTTTTATTTCATAAAAATGAGCCATCGCTTCGTTTGCGTTTCAAGCCCCTGATCATTGAACCAGCGAACCATGAACCAGCGCAATTATGTCACCTCATATTCAAGCATACATACACAGACAGACAGATAATTTCTTCTTTATGTATATATATATAGCATTAAAACCCGCCAGTTGTGCGGAGCAATTCATAACATGAAATTCATATTCAATTCATAAAAAATATGGAAAAATAAAAATGAAATAGGGTACACTCATAAAAATATTAATCAATTGAAAATTATAAGTTTAATTATTTTTATTTCGACACAATATTTCCCCTCAGTCCGCCTGAGTCATTTTTAAACCCGCCCGTCGTGCTGAATAATTCAGAACTCGAACACGATCCGTTCTGCATCTTGAAGTCAAATCCATTGGTTTTGTGTATGGATTAATTCTACAGGGTAAATTGAACGTTGTATTGTCTATAGTTGCTGCCCGCGGAACATTTTTATTTTATAAAAAAAAACCTTTTTTTAAATGAACCATTTGAAAAAATGATCTAAAAACACTTTTTTAAACCCACCCGTCGTGCGGAACAATTCATACAATAAAATTCATATCAAATCCATAAAATATAATGAATACAAATTGAAAAGCAAAAAATGTAACCTATAAATATCTTAACCAATAGAAAAGTCTAAATGTGAATATTTTTGTTCTTATTTTGACAAATATTATCCCTCAACCCGCCTGATATATAAATCTGCCCGTCGTGTGGTATAATTCAGAACACAAACACGAAACAAACAATGAAAGATGATGAAATCTTTTCATCAGACTGTTTCCAAACTATATTTATTACTTAACATCATTCCCCAATATCATTTGCTTAAGTACTATTTCACTTTTACCGCTATAATATTTATTGTTAAAATTTATATATTTTCCGCTATCATTAAAACCCAATATAACCTGAGTCAAACCTACCCAACCCAACCCAACCATTCAATCTTGACCGCTCTCAGCCTAGTCTGAGGTGATTTAACTTATTAGTTTGTGATCACAAAATATACTGATGCGATCATAATTTGTAATCAGAAGACTGAGATTATCTACCCCAGGGGTCCCAAACGCGCGGCCCACCAATACTTTTCTCTCAACCCGCCAATATAGTATCGGGACCAAACTGTAAGGTAGCTAAATTCACATTTGTTGCATAATGCGATATAATTTTACACCATTATCATATTATCTCATAATTCCCGGTTAATGCTTCCACTAATGCATCATATTCATACAGTTGTTATTTTTTGGATTACATCGATAATGCAGCCCTTGATATTACAGCCGATATTATATTATGCAATCTATATTCTGCTACGTATTATTCCTAATACATATATCATCAGATCGCAAAATATATTTAAAGGTTCACATCATTCTCCAAAATCATTTGCTTAAGAGCTATTCTACTTTTATCGCTAGAATATTTACTGCTAGCAAAATATCATATACCTCGCTATCATTTAAACCCACTCTTTATAGATACATTTAATTCGCCCGTCGTGCGGAACAGTTCATAAAATATAATTAATATTCAATTCATAAAAAAATTAGTGCAAATTGAAAAAGAAAAACAAACCCACAGGAAAGTTATAGCTAATCTAAAAGTCTAAATGTGAAATTTATGTTTCAATTTAGAAAACATGTTTTTCCACAACACTATCAAAACAATGCAACCTTCTGTCATCTCTATAATTCCAGGTTAATGCTTCCGCTAAAACAGCATAAGTTGGCATTACATGATATTGCAACCCATATCCTTATGCAACTTATGCTTATGCAGCTTGAAATTAAACCAATTAAATTACACAGTTAAATTCAGTAGTTTACTTTGTTCCCAATAGCATTTTACCCGCCCGTCGTGCGGAACGTTATTGAGGACAATAAAGCCTTTATATTCAGTAGAGTGTAGCATTAATTAAACTGTACGCAATAAAACCACACCATCCATGCTTGGAGATAATATGATGCATTCTTAATTGTGATTGGGCTTCAGTGAAATTTAATCGGTGTATATTCCTGTGTAATCGCAAGTGCGCATAGTAGCTGTCAAATTGGCAATATGTCCTTTTGACTTTACACCGCCGTAACTTCCTTCAGATACCCTTTGGAAAATTACAAATTTATACCGTATTGTAGAAGAAAAGATTTTGTAGAACGATGGTATAATTTATTTTTATGTGTAACAAATAGTTACTGAGAAATAGTAGAAAAATGAATTAATTTTAGTCGCCCGGTGTTCAAGTGTAATTTTGGATGTATTTGAGAATTTTGCCAATTTTACACGTTTTTTGTATCATTTGTGGGTATAAAATATAGCTTATCTTATAGAACACAAAATTCTCTACACAGTAGTATATTCCTATGTAATCGCAAGTGCGTAAATTGTGATTGGACTTCAGTGAAATTTAATCAGTGTATATTCATGTGTAATCGCAAGTACGCATAATAGCTGTCAAATTGGCAACATGACATTTTGACTTTACACCGGCGTAACTTCCTTCAGATACACTTTGGAAAATTAATAATTATACCGTACTGTAGGAAACAAAATTTCTAGCACGATGGTATAGTTAAGTTTAATGTATGACAAATAGTTCCTGAGAAATGGGTATAAAAATGAATAAATTGTAGTCACCCGGTGTTCAAGTGTAATTTTGGATGTATTTGAGAATTTTGCCAATTTTACACGTTTTTTGTATCATTTGTGGGTATAAATTACACCTTTTCTTGTAGAACACAAAATTCTCTACACAGTAGTATATTCCTGTGTAATCGCAAGTGCGCATAATAGCTGTCAAATTGGCAATATGTCCTTTTGAATTTACACCGCCGTAACTTCCTTTAGATACACTTTGCAAAATTCCAAATTATACCGTATTGTAGAAACCAAAATTTCTAGCACGATGGTATAATTTATTTTTATGTGTAACAAATAGTTCCTGAGAAATAGGTAGAAAAATGAATTAATTTTAGTCGCACGGTGTTCAAGTGTAATTTTGGATGTATTTGACAATTTTGCCAATTTTACACATTTTTTGTATCATTTGTGGGTATAAATTATAACTTTTCTTGTAGAACACAAAATTATCTACACAATAGTATAATTTTTATAGCTGTACCATTGCTGGTTTATGAGGAATAGATAGGGGAATATTTACCAAAACATTCACGGTTTCCAGTGCTAATTTTGCATTTTTGACTTTGTCATTTTGACTTCACACCGCCGTAACTTTTTTTAATACACTTTGGAAAATTAAAAATTATACCGTGTTGTAGCAAACAAAATTCCCAGCATGATGGTATTATTTATTTAGTTGTGTGATGATTAGTTTTTGATACATAGAGAAAAAAGTATAGAAAATCGGACGCGTGGAGTATATATATAATTTTGAATATAGATTGAAATTTTGTCATGTTTACATCTTTTATGTTCTATTTTTGGATATGAATTATAACCTATCTTGTAGAACAGAAAATTCTCTACACAGTGGTATAATCTGTTTGGCTGTACCATTTCTGGTTTATGAGGAGTAGATGGCAGAGCATTGACCACAATTTTCGCATTTTTCAGGGTTCATTTTGTCTTTTCACCGCTATAACTTTTTTTGATTTCATTTTTGAAATTTAAAATTTAATCTAAAGTGTAGACAAGAAAATTTCCAACGTGATGGTATAAATTGTTAGCGGGTAGGCTGAGTGGTGGCCGAATAATAGCTGATAGAAAATGGACCAAGGAGGGTCGAACACACACACACACACACACACACACACACAGACAGACACACAGAGGATCTCTTTTATATATATAGACTAGCATTAAAACCCGCCCGTTGTGCGGAGGAATTCATAAAATGGAATTAATATTCATAATAATTCATATTCATAAAAATATTCCAAATTAAAAAAGAAAATGAAAACTCATCAGTGTCTTACTCAATAGAAAAGTCCAAGTGTGAATATTTTTATTTTTATTTTGACATAATATTTTCCCTCAACCCGCCTCATATATAAACCAACCCATTGTGCGGAATAATTCAGAACACAAACACGTAACAAACAATGAAAACCCTAGCATGTAAATTCGCCCGTCGTGCGAAACAGTTCATACTATTAAATTTGTATTCAATTCATGAGTATTTATGTATATATATATAGCAAAATATTTTCACTCAGCCCGCCTCATATTTAAACCCGGCCGACGTGCGGAATAATTCAGAACTCGAACACCATCCGTTCTGGTTCTTGAAGTCAAATCCATGTTTTGTATATGAATTCATTCTACACGGTGAAATTGAACGTTTTATTGCTGCCCGCGGGACATTTTTATTTCATAAAAATGAGCCATCGCTTCGTTTGCGTTTGAAGCCCCTGATCATTGAACCAGCGAACCATGAACCAGCGCAATTATGTCACCTCATATTCAAGCATACATACACAGACAGACAGATAATTTCTTCTTTATGTATATATTATATATATAGATATAGCATTAAAACCGCATTAAAACCCGCCCGTTGTGCGGAACAATTCATAAAAATATTGCAAATTAAAAATAAATAAGGCAAACTCATGAAGACCTTAATCAATTAAAAAGTCTAAATTTCATTATTTTTAATTTTATTTTGACAAAATATTTTCACTCAACCCGCCTCATATTTAAACCCGCCCGACGTTAGGGAAAATTCAGAACTCGAACACCATCCGTTCTGGTTCTTGAAGTCAAATCCATTAGTTTTGTATATGAATTCATTCTATACGGTGAAATTGAACGTTTTATTGCTGCCCGCGGGACATTTTTATTTCATAAAAATGAGCCATCGCTTCGTTTGCGTTTGAAGCCCCTGATAATTGAACCAGCGAACCATGAGCCAGCGCAATTATGTCACCTCATATTCAAGCATACATACACAGACAGACAGATAATTTCTTCTTTATGTATATATAGCATTAAAACCCGCCCGTTGTGCGGAGGAATTCATAAAATGGAATTAATATTCATAATAATTCATATTCATAAAAATATTCCAAATTAAAAAAGAAAATGAAAACTCATCAGTGTCTTACTCAATAGAAAAGTCCAAGTGTGAATATTTTTATTTTTATTTTGACATAATATTTTCCCTCAACCCGCCTCATATATAAACCAACCCATTGTGCGGAATAATTCAGAACACAAACACGTAACAAACAATGAAAACCCTAGCATGTAAATTCGCCCGTCGTGCGAAACAGTTCATACTATTAAATTTGTATTCAATTCATGAGTATTTATGTATATATATATAGCAAAATATTTTCACTCAGCCCGCCTCATATTTAAACCCGGCCGACGTGCGGAATAATTCAGAACTCGAACACCATCCGTTCTGGTTCTTGAAGTCAAATCCATGTTTTGTATATGAATTCATTCTACACGGTGAAATTGAACGTTTTATTGCTGCCCGCGGGACATTTTTATTTCATAAAAATGAGCCATCGCTTCGTTTGCGTTTGAAGCCCCTGATCATTGAACCAGCGAACCATGAACCAGCGCAATTATGTCACCTCATATTCAAGCATACATACACAGACAGACAGATAATTTCTTCTTTATGTATATATTATATATATAGATATAGCATTAAAACCGCATTAAAACCCGCCCGTTGTGCGGAACAATTCATAAAAATATTGCAAATTAAAAATAAATAAGGCAAACTCATGAAGACCTTAATCAATTAAAAAGTCTAAATTTCATTATTTTTAATTTTATTTTGACAAAATATTTTCACTCAACCCGCCTCATATTTAAACCCGCCCGACGTTAGGGAAAATTCAGAACTCGAACACCATCCGTTCTGGTTCTTGAAGTCAAATCCATTAGTTTTGTATATGAATTCATTCTATACGGTGAAATTGAACGTTTTATTGCTGCCCGCGGGACATTTTTTTTTCATAAAAATGAGCCATCGCTTCGTTTGCGTTTGAAGCCCCTGATAATTGAACCAGCGAACCATGAGCCAGCGCAATTATGTCACCTCATATTCAAGCATACATACACAGACAGACAGATAATTTCTTCTTTATGTATATATATAGCATTAAAACCCGCCCGTTGTGCGGAGCAATTCATAACATGAAATTCATATTCAATTCATAAAAAATATGGAAAAATAAAAATGAAATAGGGTACACTCATAAAAATATTAATCAATTGAAAATTATAAGTTTAATTATTTTTATTTCGACACAATATTTCCCCTCAGTCCGCCTGAGTCATTTTTAAACCCGCCCGTCGTGCTGAATAATTCAGAACTCGAACACGATCCGTTCTGCATCTTGAAGTCAAATCCATTGGTTTTGTGTATGGATTAATTCTACAGGGTAAATTGAACGTTCTATTGTCTATAGTTGCTGCCCGCGGAACATTTTTATTTTAAAAAAAAACACATTTTTTTAAATGAACCATTTGAAAAAATGATCTAAAAACACTTTTTTAAACCCACCCGTCGTGCGGAACAATTCATACAATAAAATTCATATCAAATCCATAAAATATAATGAATACAAATTGAAAAGCAAAAAATGTAACCTATAAATATCTTAACCAATAGAAAAGTCTAAATGTGAATATTTTTGTTCTTATTTTGACAAATATTATCCCTCAACCCGCCTGATATATAAATCTGCCCGTCGTGTGGTATAATTCAGAACACAAACACGAAACAAACAATGAAAGATGATGAAATCTTTTCATCAGACTGTTTCCAAACTATATTTATTACTTAACATCATTCCCCAATATCATTTGCTTAAGTACTATTTCACTTTTACCGCTATAATATTTATTGTTAAAATTTATATATTTTCCGCTATCATTAAAACCCAATATAACCTGAGTCAAACCTACCCAACCCAACCCAACCATTCAATCTTGACCGCTCTCAGCCTAGTCTGAGGTGATTTAACTTATTAGTTTGTGATCACAAAATATACTGATGCGATCATAATTTGTAATCAGAAGACTGAGATTATCTACCCCAGGGGTCCCAAACACGCGGCCCACCAATACTTTTCTCTCAACCCGCCAATATAGTATCGGGACCAAACTGTAAGGTAGCTAAATTCACATTTGTTGCATAATGCGATATAATTTTACACCATTATCATATTATCTCATAATTCCCGGTTAATGCTTCCACTAATGCATCATATTCATACAGTTGTTATTTTTTGGATTACATCGATAATGCAGCCCTTGATATTACAGCCGATATTATATTATGCAATCTATATTCTGCTACGTATTATTCCTAATACATATATCATCAGATCGCAAAATATATTTAAAGGTTCACATCATTCTCCAAAATCATTTGCTTAAGAGCTATTCTACTTTTATCGCTAGAATATTTACTGCTAGCAAAATATCATATACCTCGCTATCATTTAAACCCACTCTTTATAGATACATTTAATTCGCCCGTCGTGCGGAACAGTTCATAAAATATAATTAATATTCAATTCATAAAAAAATTAGTGCAAATTGAAAAAGAAAAACAAACCCACAGGAAAGTTATAGCTAATCTAAAAGTCTAAATGTGAAATTTATGTTTCAATTTAGAAAACATGTTTTTCCACAACACTATCAAAACAATGCAACCTTCTGTCATCTCTATAATTCCAGGTTAATGCTTCCGCTAAAACAGCATAAGTTGGCATTACATGATATTGCAACCCATATCCTTATGCAACTTATGCTTATGCAACTTGAAATTAAACCAATTAAATTACACAGTTAAATTCAGTAGTTTACTTTGTTCCCAATAGCATTTTACCCGCCCGTCGTGCGGAACGTTATTGAGGACAATAAAGCCTTTATATTCAGTAGAGTGTAGCATTAATTAAACTGTACGCAATAAAACCACACCATCCATGCTTGGAGATAATATGATGCATTCTTAATTGTGATTGGACTTCAGTGAAATTTAATCAGTGTATATTCCTGTGTAATCGCAAGTACGCATAATAGCTGTCAAATTGGCAACATGACATTTTGACTTTACACCGCCGTAACTTCCTTCAGATACACTTTGGAAAATTAATAAATATACCGTACTGTAGGAAACAAAATTTCTAGCACGATGGTATAATTAATTTTAATGTATGACAAATAGTTCCTGAGAAATGGGTATAAAAATGAATAAATTGTAGTCACCCGGTGTTCAAGTGTAATTTTGGATGTATTTGAGAATTTTGCCAATTTTACACGTTTTTTGTATCATTTGTGGGTATAAATTACACCTTTTCTTGTAGAACACAAAATTCTCTACACAGTAGTATATTCCTGTATAATCGCAAGTGCGCATAATAGCTGTCAAATTGGCAATATGTCCTTTTGAATTTACACCGCCGTCACTTCCTTCAGATACACTTTGGAAAATTAAGAATTATACCGCATTTTAAAAAATACAATTTCCAGCACGATGATATAATTTATTTTAATGTGTGACAAATAGTTCCTGAGAAATAGGTAGAAAAATGAATTAATTTAGGCGCCCGGTGATCAAGTGTAATTTTGGATGTATTTGACAATTTTGCCAATTTTACACATTTTTTGTATCATTTGTGGGTAAAGATTATAACTTTTCTTGTAGAACACAAAATTATCTACACAATAGTATAATTTTTATAGCTGTACCATTGCTGGTTTATGAGGAATAGATAGGGGAATATTTACCAAAACATTCACGGTTTCCAGTGCTAATTTTGCAAGTCAAATTGGCAACATGACATTTTGACTTTACACCGCCGTAACTTCCTTCAGATACACTTTGGAAAATTAATAATTATACCGTACTGTAGGAAACAAAATTTCTAGCACGATGGTATAATTAATTTTAATGTATGACAAATAGTTCCTGAGAAATGGGTATAAAAATGAATAAATTGTAGTCACCCGGTGTTCAAGTGTAATTTTGGATGTATTTGAGAATTTTGCCAATTTTACACGTTTTTTGTATCATTTGTGGGTATAAATTACACCTTTTCTTGTAGAACACAAAATTCTCTACACAGTAGTATATTCCTGTGTAATCGCAAGTGCGCATAATAGCTGTCAAATTGGCAATATGTCCTTTTGAATTTACACCGCCGTCACTTCCTTCAGATACACTTTGGAAAATTAAGAATTATACCGCATTTTAAAAAATACAATTTCCAGCACGATGATATAATTTATTTTAATGTGTGACAAATAGTTCCTGAGAAATAGGTAGAAAAATGAATTAATTTAGGCGCCCGGTGATCAAGTGTAATTTTGGATGTATTTGACAATTTTGCCAATTTTACACATTTTTTGTATCATTTGTGGGTATAAATTATAACTTTTCTTGTAGAACACAAAATTATCTACACAATAGTATAATTTTTATAGCTGTACCATTGCTGGTTTATGAGGAATAGATAGGGGAATATTTACCAAAACATTCACGGTTTCCAGTGCTAATTTTGCATTTTTGACTTTGTCATTTTGACTTCACACCGCCGTAACTTTTTTTCAATACACTTTGGAAAATTAAAAATTATACCGTGTTGTAGCAAACAAAATTCCCAGCATGATGGTATTATTTATTTAGTTGTGTGATAATTAGTTTTTGATACATAGAGAAAAAAGTATAGAAAATCGGACGCGTGGAGTATATCATTTTTATAACATATAATTCATATGATTTTTATAACATAACATGAAATTCATATTCAATTCATAAAAAATATGGAAAAATAAAAATGAAATAGGGTACACTCATAAAAATATTAATCAATTGAAAATTATAAGTTTAATTATTTTTATTTCGACACAATATTTCCCCTCAGTCCGCCTGAGTCATTTTTAAACCCGCCCGTCGTGCTGAATAATTCAGAACTCGAACACGATCCGTTCTGCATCTTGAAGTCAAATCCATTGGTTTTGTGTATGGATTAATTCTACAGGGTAAATTGAACGTTCTATTGTCTATAGTTGCTGCCCGCGGAACATTTTTATTTAAAAAAAAAACACATTTTTTTAAATGAACCATTTGAAAAAATGATCTAAAAACACTTTTTTAAACCCACCCGTCGTGCGGAACAATTCATACAATAAAATTCATATCAAATCCATAAAATATAATGAATACAAATTGAAAAGCAAAAAATGTAACCTATAAATATCTTAACCAATAGAAAAGTCTAAATGTGAATATTTTTGTTCTTATTTTGACAAATATTATCCCTCAACCCGCCTGATATATAAATCTGCCCGTCGTGTGGTATAATTCAGAACACAAACACGAAACAAACAATGAAAGATGATGAAATCTTTTCATCAGACTGTTTCCAAACTATATTTATTACTTAACATCATTCCCCAATATCATTTGCTTAAGTACTATTTCACTTTTACCGCTATAATATTTATTGTTAAAATTTATATATTTTCCGCTATCATTAAAACCCAATATAACCTGAGTCAAACCTACCCAACCCAACCCAACCATTCAATCTTGACCGCTCTCAGCCTAGTCTGAGGTGATTTAACTTATTAGTTTGTGATCACAAAATATACTGATGCGATCATAATTTGTAATCAGAAGACTGAGATTATCTACCCCAGGGGTCCCAAACACGCGGCCCACCAATACTTTTCTCTCAACCCGCCAATATAGTATCGGGACCAAACTGTAAGGTAGCTAAATTCACATTTGTTGCATAATGCGATATAATTTTACACCATTATCATATTATCTCATAATTCCCGGTTAATGCTTCCACTAATGCATCATATTCATACAGTTGTTATTTTTTGGATTACATCGATAATGCAGCCCTTGATATTACAGCCGATATTATATTATGCAATCTATATTCTGCTACGTATTATTCCTAATACATATATCATCAGATCGCAAAATATATTTAAAGGTTCACATCATTCTCCAAAATCATTTGCTTAAGAGCTATTCTACTTTTATCGCTAGAATATTTACTGCTAGCAAAATATCATATACCTCGCTATCATTTAAACCCACTCTTTATAGATACATTTAATTCGCCCGTCGTGCGGAACAGTTCATAAAATATAATTAATATTCAATTCATAAAAAAATTAGTGCAAATTGAAAAAGAAAAACAAACCCACAGGAAAGTTATAGCTAATCTAAAAGTCTAAATGTGAAATTTATGTTTCAATTTAGAAAACATGTTTTTCCACAACACTATCAAAACAATGCAACCTTCTGTCATCTCTATAATTCCAGGTTAATGCTTCCGCTAAAACAGCATAAGTTGGCATTACATGATATTGCAACCCATATCCTTATGCAACTTATGCTTATGCAACTTGAAATTAAACCAATTAAATTACACAGTTAAATTCAGTAGTTTACTTTGTTCCCAATAGCATTTTACCCGCCCGTCGTGCGGAACGTTATTGAGGACAATAAAGCCTTTATATTCAGTAGAGTGTAGCATTAATTAAACTGTACGCAATAAAACCACACCATCCATGCTTGGAGATAATATGATGCATTCTTAATTGTGATTGGACTTCAGTGAAATTTAATCAGTGTATATTCCTGTGTAATCGCAAGTACGCATAATAGCTGTCAAATTGGCAACATGACATTTTGACTTTACACCGCCGTAACTTCCTTCAGATACACTTTGGAAAATTAATAATTATACCGTACTGTAGGAAACAAAATTTCTAGCACGATGGTATAATTAATTTTAATGTATGACAAATAGTTCCTGAGAAATGGGTATAAAAATGAATAAATTGTAGTCACCCGGTGTTCAAGTGTAATTTTGGATGTATTTGAGAATTTTGCCAATTTTACACGTTTTTTGTATCATTTGTGGGTATAAATTACACCTTTTCTTGTAGAACACAAAATTCTCTACACAGTAGTATATTCCTGTGTAATCGCAAGTGCGCATAATAGCTGTCAAATTGGCAATATGTCCTTTTGAATTTACACCGCCGTCACTTCCTTCAGATACACTTTGGAAAATTAAGAATTATACCGCATTTTAAAAAATACAATTTCCAGCACGATGATATAATTTATTTTAATGTGTGACAAATAGTTCCTGAGAAATAGGTAGAAAAATGAATTAATTTAGGCGCCCGGTGATCAAGTGTAATTTTGGATGTATTTGACAATTTTGCCAATTTTACACATTTTTTGTATCATTTGTGGGTAAAGATTATAACTTTTCTTGTAGAACACAAAATTATCTACACAATAGTATAATTTTTATAGCTGTACCATTGCTGGTTTATGAGGAATAGATAGGGGAATATTTACCAAAACATTCACGGTTTCCAGTGCTAATTTTGCAAGTCAAATTGGCAACATGACATTTTGACTTTACACCGCCGTAACTTCCTTCAGATACACTTTGGAAAATTAATAATTATACCGTACTGTAGGAAACAAAATTTCTAGCACGATGGTATAATTAATTTTAATGTATGACAAATAGTTCCTGAGAAATGGGTATAAAAATGAATAAATTGTAGTCACCCGGTGTTCAAGTGTAATTTTGGATGTATTTGAGAATTTTGCCAATTTTACACGTTTTTTGTATCATTTGTGGGTATAAATTACACCTTTTCTTGTAGAACACAAAATTCTCTACACAGTAGTATATTCCTGTGTAATCGCAAGTGCGCATAATAGCTGTCAAATTGGCAATATGTCCTTTTGAATTTACACCGCCGTCACTTCCTTCAGATACACTTTGGAAAATTAAGAATTATACCGCATTTTAAAAAATACAATTTCCAGCACGATGATATAATTTATTTTAATGTGTGACAAATAGTTCCTGAGAAATAGGTAGAAAAATGAATTAATTTAGGCGCCCGGTGATCAAGTGTAATTTTGGATGTATTTGACAATTTTGCCAATTTTACACATTTTTTGTATCATTTGTGGGTATAAATTATAACTTTTCTTGTAGAACACAAAATTATCTACACAATAGTATAATTTTTATAGCTGTACCATTGCTGGTTTATGAGGAATAGATAGGGGAATATTTACCAAAACATTCACGGTTTCCAGTGCTAATTTTGCATTTTTGACTTTGTCATTTTGACTTCACACCGCCGTAACTTTTTTTCAATACACTTTGGAAAATTAAAAATTATACCGTGTTGTAGCAAACAAAATTCCCAGCATGATGGTATTATTTATTTAGTTGTGTGATAATTAGTTTTTGATACATAGAGAAAAAAGTATAGAAAATCGGACGCGTGGAGTATAAATATAATTTTGAATATAGATTGAAATTTTGTCATGTTTACATCTTTTATGTTCTATTTTCGGATATGAATTATAACCTATCTTGTAGAACAGAAAATTCTCTACACAGTGGTATAATCTGTTTGGCTGTACCATTTCTGGTTTATGAGGAGTAGATGGCAGAGCATTGACCACAATTTTCGCATTTTTCAGGGTTCATTTTGTCTTTTCACCGCTATAACTTTTTTTGATTTCATTTTTGAAATTTAAAATTTAATCTAAAGTGTAGACAAGAAAATTTCCAACGTGATGGTATAAATTGTTAGCGGGTAGGCTGAGTGGTGGCCGAATAATAGCTCATAGAAAATGAACCAAGGAGGGTCGAACACACACACACACACACACACACACACACACACAGAGGATCTCTTTTATATATATAGATATATATATATATATCTATATATATAGTCTGTCTATATATATATATATCTATATATATAGTGTCTGTGTGTCTGTCTGTGTGTCTGTTCGACCCTCCTTGGTCCATATTCTATCAGCTGCTACTCGGCCATCACTTGGCGTATCCGCTAAAAATTTATACCATCTTGTTGGAAATTTTCTTGTCTACACTTAAGATTAAATTTTAAATTTCAAAAATGAAATCAAAAAAAGTTATAGCGGTGAAAAGACAAAATGAACCCTGAAAAATGCGAAAATTTTGGTCAATTTTCTGAAGACTACTCCTCCTAAATCAGCAATGGTACAACTATAAAAATTATACCACTGTGTAGAAAATTTTCTCTCCTACTCAACAAATTATAATTTATACCCAAAAATTAAATATAAAACATGTAAAATGGAAAACAATCAATCTACATTCAAAATTTTATTTAAACTCCACGCGTCCGATTTTCTATACTTTTTTCTCTATTTCTCAAAAACTAATAATCACACATCTAAATAAATAATACCATCATGCTGGGAATTTTGTTTGCTACAACACGGCATAATTTTTAATTTTCCAAAGTGTATTAAACAAAAGTTACGGCGGTGTGAAGTGTAAATGACAAAAAAGCAAAAAGGCAAAATTAGCACAAAAACGTGAATATTTTGGTCAATATTCCGCTATCTATTCCTCATAAACCAGCAATGGTACAGCTATAAAAATTATACTATGGTGTAGATAATTTTGTGTTCTACAAGAAAAGTTATAATTTATACCCACAAATGATACAAAAAACGTGTACAATTGGCAAAATTCTCAAATACATCCAAAATTACACTTGAACAACGGGCGACTAAAATTAATTCATTTTTCTACCCATGTCTCAGGAACTATTTGTCACACATTACAATAAATTATACCATCGTGCTATAAATTTTGTTTTCTACAATACGGTATAATTTGTAATTTTCCAAAGTGTATCTGAAGGACGTTACGGGGGTGTAAAATCAAACGGACATATTGCCAATTTGAAAGCTATTATGCGCACTTGCGATTACACAGGAATATACTACTGTGTAGAGAATTTTGTGTTCTACAAGATAAGCTATAATTTATACCCACAAATGATACAAAAAACGTGTAAAATTGGCAAAATTCTCAAATACATCCAAAATTACACTTGAACACCGGGCTAATAAAATTAATTCATTTTTCTACTATTTCTCAGTAACTATTTGTTACACATAAAAATAAATTATACCATCGTTCTAGAAATCTTGTCTTCTACAATACGGTATAATTTGTAATTTTCCAAAGGGTATCTGAAGGAAGTTACGGCGGTGTAAAGTCAAAAGGACATATTGCCAATTTGACAGCTATTATGCGTACTTGCGATTACACAGGAATATACACCGATTAAATTTCACTGAAGCCCAATCACAATTAAGAATGCATCATATTATCTCCAAGCATGGATGGTGTGGTTTTATTGCGTACAGTTTAATTAATGCTACACTCTACTGAATATAAAGGCTTTATTGTCCTCAATAACGTTCCGCACGACGGGCGGGTAAAATGCTATTGGGAACAAAGTAAACTACTGAATTTAACTGTGTAATTTAATTGGTTTAATTTCAAGTTGCATAAGCATAAGTTGCATAAGGATATGGGCTGCAATATCATGTAATGCCAACTTATGCTGTTTTAGCGGAAGCATTAACCTGGAATTAAAGAGATGACAGAAGATTGCATTGTTTTGATAGTGTTGTGGAAAAAACATGTTTTCTAAATTGAAACATAAATTTCACATTTAGACTTTTATATTAGCTATAACTTTTCTGTGGGTTTGTTTTTCTTTTTCAATTTGCACTAATTTTTTTATGAATTGAATATTAATTATATTTTATGAACTGTTCCGCACGACGGGCGAATTAAATGTATCTATAAAGAGTGGGTTTAAATGATAGCGAGGTATATGATATTTTGCTAGCAGTAAATATTCTAGCGATAAAAGTAGAATAGCTCTTAAGCAAATGATTTTGGAGAATGATGTGAACCTTTAAATATATTTTGCGATCTGATGATATATGTATTAGGAATAATACGTAGCAGAATATAGATTGCATAATATAATATCGGCTGTAATATCAAGGGCTGTATTATCGGTGTAATCCAAAAAATAACAACTGTATGAATATGATGCATTAGTGGAAGCATTAACCGGGAATTATGAGATAATATGATAATGGTGTATAATTATATCGCATTATGCAACAAATGTGAATTTAGCTACCTTACAGTTTGGTCCCGATACTATATTGGCGGGTTGAGAGAAAAGTATTGGTGGGCCGCGTGTTTGGGACCCCTGGGGTAGATAATTTCAGTCTTCTGATTACAAATTATGATCGCATCAGTATATTTTGTGATCACAAACTAATTAGTTAAATCACCTCAGACTAGGCTGAGAGCGGTCAAGATTGGATGGTTGGGTTGGGTTGGGTAGGTTTGACTCAGGTTATATTGGGTTTTAATGATAGCGGAAAATATATAAATTTTAACAATAAATATTATAGCGGTAAAAGTGAAATAGTACTTAAGCAAATGATATTGGGGAATGATGTTAAGTAATAAATATAGTTTGGAAACATTCTGATGAAAAGATTTCATCATCTTTCATTGTTTGTTTCGTGTTTGTGTTCTGAATTATACCACACGACGGGCAGATTTATATATCAGGCGGGTTGAGGGATAATATTTGTCAAAATAAGAACAAAAATATTCACATTTAGACTTTTCTATTGGTTAAGATATTTATAGGTTACATTTTTTGGTTTTCAATTTGTATTCATTATATTTTATGGATTTGATATGAATTTTATTGTATGAATTGCTCCGCACAACGGGCGGGTTTTAATGCTATATATATACATAAAGAAGAAATTATCTGTCTGTCTGTGTATGTATGCTTGAATATGAGGTGACATAATTGCGCTGGTTCATGGTTCGCTGGTTCAATGATCAGGGGCTTGAAACGCAAACGAAGCGATGGCTCATTTTTATGAAATAAAAATGTCCCGCGGGCAGCAATAAAACGTTCAATTTCACCGTATAGAATGAATTCATATACAAAACTAATGGATTTGACTTCAAGAACCAGAACGGATGGTGTTCGAGTTCTGAATTATTCCTCACGTCGGGCGGGTTTAAATATGAGGCGGGCTGAGTGAAAATATGTTGTCAAAATAAAATTAAAAATAATGAAATTTAGACTTTTTAATTAATTAAGGTCTTCATGAGTTTGCCTTATTTATTTTTAATTTGCAATATTTTTATGAATTGTTCCGCACAACGGGCGGGTTTTAATGCGGTTTTAATGCTATATATATATACATAAAGAAGAAATTATCTGTCTGTCTGTGTATGTATGCTTGAATATGAGGTGACATAATTGCGCTGGTTCATGGTTCGCTGGTTCAATGACCAGGTGCTTCAAACGCAAACGAAGCAATGGCTCATTTTTATGAAATAAAAATGTCCCGCGGGCATTTAGACTTTTCTATTGGTCAAGATATTTATAGCTTACATTTTTTTGCTTTTCAATTTGTATTCATTATATTTTATGGATTTGATATGAATTTTATTGTATGAATTGTTCCGCACGACGGGTGGGTTTAAAAAAAAGTGTTTTTAGTTCATTTTTTCAAATGGTTCATGATTTGCTTGATTGTATGAATTGCTCCGCACAACGGGCGGGTATTAATGCCATATATATACATAAAGAAGAAATTATCTGTCTGTCTGTGTATGTATGCTTGAATATGAGGTGACATAATTGCGCAGGTTCAATGGTATATATATACATAAAGAAGAAATTATCTGTCTGTCTGTGTGTGTATGCTTGAATGAGGTGACATAATTGCGCGGGTTCAATGGTATAGATCAGGGGCTTAATTGTTCCGCACGACGGGCGGGTAAAATGCTACTGGGAACAAAGTAAACTACTGAATTATTGTACCATATAGAACCATTAAATAAAAAACCATTATTATATAATAAAGAACCATTTGAATAGTAGTTAGTTAGTTGTCATTAGTTGGTTTATATATAAAGAACCATTGGTGTTGGGGCTTAATTGTTCCGCACGACGGGCGGGTTTAAATATGAGGCTGTTCGAGGGAAAATGTTAAATGTTTTGCTTTTTAATTTGTATTCAGTTTATTTTATGGATTGAATATGCATTTTATTTTTATGGATTGAATATGCATTTTATTTTATAAATTGTTCAGCACGACGGGCGGGTTTAAATATGAGACGGGCTGAAGGAAAATATGTTGTCAAAAATATAATTGAATTTAGACTTTTCAATTGAGTAAGATTTTAATGAGTATATCTGTTTTCTTTTTAAATTTGCAATATGTTTATGAATTGAATATGAATTTCATCTTATGAATTGCTCCGCACAACTGGCGGGTTTCAATGCTAGACGGTGATATCAAGTTATTAAAATATTTTGGAAACATTATGATGAAAAAGTGTAGTCATTTTTCATTGTTTCGTGTCTGAGTTCTGAATTATTCAGCACGACGGGCATGTATAAATATGAGGCGGTTTAGGCAAACTATTTTGTGAAAATAAATATGAAAATATAGAAATTTAGACTTTTGTATGGGTTTACTCAACTCTTTTTTAATTCATATTCCTTCTCTCTCATGAATTGAATACAAATTTAATAGTATGAACTGTTTCGCACGACGGGCGGGTTTACATGCTAGGATTTTCATTGTTTGTTACGTGTTTGTGTTCTGAATTATTCCGCACAATGGGTTGGTTTATATATGAGGCGGGTTGAGGGAAAATATTATGTCAAAATAAAAATAAAAATATTCACACTTGCACTTTTCTATTGAGTAAGACACTGATGAGTTTTCATTTTCTTTTTTAATTTGGAATATTTTTATGAATATGAATTATTATGAATATTAATTCCATTTTATGAATTCCTCCGCACAACGGGCGGGTTTTAATGCTAGTATATATATATATATATATATATATATATATATATATATATATATATATATATATATATATATATATATATATATATGTTTGTATAATTTATGTATATATTGCAATGAAAAGCGCGTGCCTAGCGATTGCAATAAAGCATTGATTGATTGATTGATTAAACGACCTCGAAAACTTTTGAAGCTCGTAATCCTTTGAATCTTTAGAATTTTCCAATACGTTATACATGTTTGTAATCCAGTTAAAAACTGTACCTATAGTGCGCCGAAAAATAATGTAATTTAAATGTATATTATGATTAGACTTGATGTAATATGTTCCGCTCGAGCTTTTATTATCTTGAAATTGTTCATTTCCAAACGGATTTCCGGAAGAAGTTTTCGTAAAAGTGGCAATATAAGATATGTTTTTCGTAATACACATTTTAAACCACATTTTTTGTTCGCCAAGATTAGCCAATTCACATTAAGTGTTCTATTTGACCTGTTGTACTATTCCCTCATGCACGCTGAATTACTTGGGATGTTTGAGGACAAAGTTTCTGCAATTATCGCAATGTTGTAAATATTTTCCAAATCTACGTGAAAAACTGCATCTACTGCAACCTGACACTGACATTTTGATAATCTATCTAGAAGAATTTTTCTGGTTTCAAATATCTCCTGCATCGACTTGAGAACTGATTTGACGTGTTAACATGAAAACGTGTCTAATCTGTGAAGACCGTTTGGTAATTGTTATTATATCTTCAGGCTTTACGTACAATTTACCTTCAAATATAATCTCACCGATGCTCACGTAGTTTGTCAACTTGTTAAAGTATTTGTAGAATACCTTTAGTTCACCATTGCGACATTCGACAGTACTTTTCTCATATTTCACCGTCACTCTTCTTAAACTCAGTTATTCATTTGTTGCAGTTTCATATGCATGCCGATCTTAGTGCACTGCACACGACCAAAGCGAATTTCTCCGCCTATATCTGTTCGGCGCTCTCTTTTTCCTTAATTGCATTCTTCCGACCATGTATAGTTTTGTATGTGCATGTATGTGCATGTGTTTGTGTGTGTGTGTGCTAGACTTGACGGGCATGGGAGCACTGCCCGACCTGAGCAAGCTGAGTGACCTGGTGCGTTCGCTGGTCACTGGCAAGGTTGTACACGTCAAGCCGGTGCTGAAGCCGCGCAAAGTATGTATGTACATGTGCAGCGATATCCAGGGTTAGTGTTGACTATCTAACGATGACTTGATTGTTGTCAACTACATTTAAAATGCGGTGTTTCTATCTTATTTCTGTATATTTTGTCTCAAATTCTTTTTCTCTCACGTGCTTTTGCATATGCTTTTGCAATGTGCTTTTTGGAAACGATTGCGAAAATCAGGAATAAATGAAGCTTACCAATTGTAGCACTGAAATGACACATTAAGGCTTGCACTAATTCGTCATACGGTGTTAATATTGAGATAAAGCTTAATACATCAATGAACACTTCCATGATGAGTGTTCAAAAGGTCAAATACCAATCCTGAATCAATACTGAATGCTCCTAAGCATGTTGAAAGATCAAAGAGTGACCAAGGATCAAATATGTTATGTGATGATTAATACGTGTTGTAAGCAAATACACAAACTTTTGTTTCAGTTATATTGGTTCCTGTCCTCTGATGCACCAAATTCGTATTTTCGGAACATCAGCCAGTCGAGGCCCAAGTTTCCTCTATGGCGCGCTACCGTAGTAATGAGTTGCTATCATCAGTTTAATACAGTGGTTCTTAACATTTTTCAATGTTCGCACCATTTTCAAATCAGCACTCAATTCTCGCACCCTCCTGAATTTTTATAGCGATATTAAAACAGAAAAACACAAACGACGTAATATCGCTTCGCACACTGTTTAAGAGGATTTTACAAAGTTTTTTAAGGAAACAATATAAAGCATATGTAAAATATAGATTGGCATCCCTAGGAACTTGGTTCGCATCTCTTGGGGGTGCGAGCATCCCCGGCTTAGAACGGCTGATTTAATGGCACTGTAGTGTCCGCACGCTCGCATGAATTATCGCAGCAACGAGAAACGCTTTAAACCACAAGATATATTAACACAAGATTACAGCACAAGTTAGCAGCACGAACTCACAACGCATAATCCCAAACCTCTGATACCAAACCCAACACCATTCGTGTACTCCGTGTTGTAGTGGTTAGCACACCCGCCTCACAAGCGGGATACCGTGGTTCGAATCCCGGCGGAGGAGAATTTCATTGGGCGAATTCTATAATCCAACAGCCCCTGTCCACTTAGCAGTAAATGATGGTACCAGATATCAGTCATGTGTTGTGCCATGCATTCTGGGGAGGTGGCCCTCTCTAATACGTCTTACGTCCTTGTGGCGCCATAGCGTGGAGAGGGTCGGTTCTGCGGTGACAGCGAGCTGCAAGGGGCATACCTGTGTGTGTTCATAAGCTTCGACTTCTTCCCGTGTAGCAGCTGTCACTTAGGCATTTAACCTTTATTTAACCTTTTAACCATACCGTACGCGATAGCAACCCGTGTACGCTCAGCATTCACTCGTCTCATGTAACTTTACGCTCAGCATTCACTCGTATCATGTAACTTTACGCTCCGCATTCACTCGTCTCATGTAACTTTACGCTCCGCATTCACTCGTCTCATGTAACTGTACGCTCCGCATCCACTCGTCTCATGTAACTGTACGCTCCGCATTCACTCGTCTCATGTAACTGTACGCTCCGCATTCACTCGTCTCATGTAACTGTACGCTCCGCATCCACTCGTCTCATGTAACTGCACGCTCAGCATTCACTCGTATCATGTAACTGTATCACGTATCATGTTACATGTAGCTCACTGTACGCTTCTAGCCGAACCCTGACATTACAGTCACCACTACGTAACCTGGTCTTATTTGCCGAGTCCTGAGCCAATGCTCGGCTTCAAGGCTGATACGTTACCATAACACTATTTCCAGCATTGACGTTTCGCCGCGTTTTGCCGTATGTACTCGCTTATCTTTATGTGCATCTTGGACAGTTGTGGTGTCGACTGTTCACATGCTTTGTATTGTGTGTGTTTTGTCAGATACGATAATGGAGCGGTCGGCGCTCATGGACTACGTGTACCCCAAGCTGCGCATGTACTGCATTGAGCGCGGCTATGAACTCAATGTCATTGACTTGCACTGGGGCATGCCCGAAGAGTACTTGGACGATCACTCGCTCAAAGAACTTTGTCTCGGCGAGCTGAAGAGTGCGTGTTGTGGATCCTCTGCGGTCTATTTTGGCGTGTTATATTGATTTCTATACGTTCTTTATACTGTTTCTTATTTTTACCTCCAGTTGTGTTGTGTCAGATCAATAGCACATTTGTAGCGGAAGTTGCGTGCTGGTCTGTATCGTTTGCAAAATTTGCTACAAATGGTTATTGCTGGCTTATAAAGATTGCATTATTATATGTGTTCGGCAGGATATAATTATATTTTGCATCTTCTAAATACTATGTATGTTCCGCTTCTTTGATCCAGACGACTACAATCATAAATACCTACTTTTTACATTCATCCTTCTGACACGGTTGGCTTCACTCCAATCGTGAGGCTTATGTATTTTTCAGTATTTATTTTTGTTTTTGTTGTTTTCTTTTATCGTGTTTCATTGACAGGAGCGTCATATAGTCTTGCAGGTCGTTTGTCCCTGAAATACCAATCATTATCATCGTCAATTTTACACTCCTATTGCAAAATTGCCGTAATAACATGATGTACGTTCAATCAGAAATATGCGCCCAGTTTTATCGTCAAATTTCACGTGCTTATTTTTTGCGTAATAAGCAGGTGTTTTCATGTTGTGTGTGTGTGCGCGTGTGTCAGATTATGATGTGTGATGTGTGTGTGTGTGTGTGTCAGATTATGATGTGTGATGTGTGTGTGTCAGATTATGATGTGTGATGTGTGTGTGTGTGTCAGATCATGCACAGGACTCGCACGTGGTAACCACGGTGTTTCTGAACAAGACGTTCGGCAACCACCAGCTTCCTCGTTTCATCGACGGAGCCGACCTAGACCAAGCTGTCTCCAAAATCGAGGATGAGCAGGTGGGTGGCGCAGTTACAGCAGCTTGGTCATATCGTACACGGTCGCATATATGCAGCGTTCATGCACTCACGTGTATACTTACACGTGCATACTTGTACAATATCCGCCAAACGTTTGTACGCACAAACTTGAACGCAACGCAAAATGCCAAATTTTTTGACAATATTCTGCCATATACTCCTCATAAACCAGCAAATTTAAATATAAATTGGTCATAAATTGGAAGGCCTTCGCTTCCAACACCACGGCTAACTATACATATTTTTGCATGATTGTCATCGAACCCAATGTTGACTTTACCAGGACAAAGGGTGTAGCAAAGAATGCAAGACACCAGTGGCAGAATCAAATGAGAATGAATAAGTAACTAAAAGAGAGTATTTCAAAATATGATAAGAGTAGAAATGTAATAAATGATAATGCAGAGAGTTTAACAGGCGGTGCGTGAAGAAAGAATGTGTATGTGAATGAGTATGACATCAAGCATTTGGGGCTAAAACAAAACGACACGAATCATTGATGACACGTTGAAATATACGAAGAAAGTAGCGAGGAATATGGAAGCCTGCCTCACATCACACAACACGCATCAATCACTCATCTTCATCACGGCTTCAAACACGAACACTCCACCACCACAGCACTACACACTTTCACCCACACACGCACACTGTCTTCAACCAACACAAACCACCACACAACAGTGGCAGTGGCTGTCGACATGTCAAAAGCTTTCGACTCAGTACACATACACGCAATCATTCACAAACTACACAACATAAACATATCACTAGCAATCATAAAATTCATGGCAGACTACACAAAAAGCAGAAAGGCGTAAACACAATACCATAACCAATCATAAAGACAATGCACACCAAAACAGGAGTTCCACAAGGAGACGTGATATCAACCACACTTTTCCACATATACACATTCCACCACCTCCATACAACATCACGACATTAGCCTATGCCGATGACATCACAGTCATATCCAAACACCCTATGCAACACACATCACAAGAACAACTACAGCCATACTTACACCAAGTACACGACTGGACAGAACACAGTCACCTACACATCAGCACAGACAAAACAACAGCCACAATGTTCACACAGGACCCTGCATAATACGGCACCACACTCTCACTTACCATCAACAATAACACACTATCCACAGTAAACAACCCCAAAATACTAGGCATGCGTTTTGACACAAAACAAAATTTCAGAAAGCACACACAACACACGACAAAGAAAATACAAAACACCATACACATAGAAGCAATAGTACACGTCCAAACAATATAACTGATATTACACGACAACTTGTGTGTGTGTGTGTGTGTTTGTGTATGTGCGTGTGTGTGTGTGTGTGTGTGTGTGTATGTGCGTGTGTGTGTGTGTGTATGTGCGTGTGTGTGTGTGTGTGTTGAGGAGGACAGGATCAGGAACAGATGTGGAAATGGTACCATTGGGACCAGAACGCCTCATCGCCTTGCTATCGGCTACACAAAATCAGCCACCATATCCCCGAAATCAAGGTACATTCTTTAGGAATTCATCTGTCTGTATATGTTTGCATGCATATTAATGCGTATCCGTATGAATGTGTGTTTAGGAATAATGGCACAAATCATATAGTTCTAATATCCACTACGAATCAATGATGTTGCGCTTCTGGCTAACTTCGCCAAAAGCAACACAGATGCTGTAGTTTCAGTTATATATCACCATACATTAACAGTACATAACAACACATAAACATACATCATAAAATCATGTACAATACAGAACATACAAGTGCAATATACAGGTAATACAATCAATCAATACGCGCAGCTATACACACAAGTAAAAATAGGCGCAGCGAGCCACAGTGTACATACGCGCAGCGAGCAACAATGTTGCGTAAGCCCAGTGCACACAGATACAATAACGTATAGAATACAAATACAATACAATAACAAAATAAGAATAATATAAATAAGAATAAATGTAGAAGAATCAAAATAAGAATACAATAACAATAAAAATAGATGAATAAAAAAAGAATAAAAATAGAAGAATAAGAATAAAAATAAGAATAAAGAAGAATAAAAATAAGAATACAATAACAAAATATAGAAATGGGCGACAATCCCAGACAGAGGTGTAGTCACTCTCTGAAGAGGGCCACGGGCTAATATCTAAAGCAATGCTAGAGATATTGGCCTTAGCGGGCGAACAACGAATGAGCGAACAGTAGGAATACCCACTTCACTCTAGCGTTGTGCAATACCCGAGGGACAGGATACGCCAAACTACCGAGACACAGAGAGTAGCTCTGCCAGGCCCGAAATGTTCAGCGTATCTGCCACTGATGCGAAACACAGGCGCCTTTTATACGTACACACATGACGTATAATCGCGTGGTTCTAGAACATTCTCGAATCGGCGCGCATACCAAATATACGGTATGACTCCGCTCTGTGCTTGCAGACGCTGTTGCTAAGTGCGTGAGCAAATGTCAGCACTCTCAGATGCCCCAAATTTAGCAACTAAATTTAGCACCGGACAAACGCTAGTTACTAGGCACAAAACATATAGTCATATATAGCACAAAGCATCGAAACATGAATCACGCAAAATTAATGATCAACGCAAATACGGTAACGCAAAGTTATAACAAAAAAATGCACGTTACACCGAATCAAAAGGAATTCAATTACACGAAAAACAAAATCACAAGTAAACACAAAACTATACAGGTGTGTACGCCACAATGCCATCCAGAACATGAACTAGGCGACTCCCCGAACTCCCTACTGTGACAGCCCGCCACAGCACTGTTATCTCAGCATCAACTTTAACCAGCGAATCTGCATTCACACTAAAACCGCTCACCTTTAAATTCCATCACCTCTATGCTACTATAATGCAGTGTGGTTGTATGTTTGTGTGTATGTTTGTGTGTGTGTGTGTGTGTATGTGCGGTTTTCTCGGATCATCATTACTAGTGTGGTTTCTGGTGTAAGCAGGGGTATGTACACCATATCGTGCATTTGTTGACGTCTTATTGTCTGTTATATATTATGTCTGGTTTGTTCCTCAATTTGTTCGCTGCAAACACTCCCAGCATTGGCGCTGGGCAAATGATAATGACATTATTGGTTTATGAGGATTGGTCAAGCGCATATTTACCAGGGACATTGAGTTAGACCACTGAAAGAATTCAAATTTTACCGATTGTATAAGCACATATTTTGTTTAATATATCACCATACAATATGTAGTCCATACGCGTGTGTTATGTCTGTCATCATATCATCTGCTGATGGGAATAATATCTGTATTGCTGATGATGCTTATGAATGATTGCTGATGGCTTTATTTCATACTAGTTGTTTGTGAGTATCGTAGTGTTATTGATGTATGTGTTTGATGTATATGTGCGTGTCAGTCTATGGTTCGTGAGGAGAGACTGGCCGCCATCGCTCAGTGGAGAGCCACGGTCAACTCACTAATGGCCATCATGCGTCGAGTGCTCAACCAGGAACAGCAGGACAAGTATCTGCTGTCAGTGATGGAGCAGGTACAGTCTGAGACAGCCAGGCGCGCATGTTCCTTGTGATTGTGGCTGCGTTGCTGATGGAGATATTTGAGATGTTGTCAGTGGTGTTATTCTGTCGATCTTCGAGTATTATCGATGACTCGTATCTCGCAGAATACTAGAAATCCCTCATGTGGCGTCATGCTAGTATAGAGCGTTGATCATTAGTCCAAGATCAAAATAGAACTAGCATAAAGAACTAAGGAACTAGGAAGTATATAAAGCATGTATAGCACATGAATGAATAGCAACTAATAGTGCCATTCTTCAATAGTTGAGCGCATGATGCCTGGGCGCCACATGGTGTCTCAGTTATAACAGGTGGATTTGTGAATTTGTGAGCGACGAGTTACTATAACATTCAGTCTTACTCAAAGGTATCGATAATGAGTGTTGTATTGACTTTGCAGGAAAGTCAACTAAGGGGGTGTATTATGTAAGCGCACTGGCATTGATGTATTTTGATTGTTTTCCCATGGTGTCTGGTGATTTAATAAAACAAGGACAGTTGAATCCGTTCATGAATGATTGTCACATTGACAATAACTTTCTTGCTCAGTAATTTATCACTCTATTACCAATGCAGTGTGTTAATATCCGTCCCGGCATCTGCCCTTTTTGGAATAATTATCTGGTTTTCATCTGCCTTTTATTGGATAATTCTTGGATGTAGGCAGGTTATAATTGGTGCAATCACTGAACATTCAGCCTATTTGTCGTTCTGGTTGTTTTCACAATCAATTATTCTTTTGCTGCAGTTTCTATCGCACTCGTCGTGACATGAGCCTAACTGTGTGTGTGTGCGTGTGTGTGTGTGTGTGTGCGTGTGCGCATTTATCAGGAGATTAAGCAAGCTGTCTTTCTCAACCAGCAGTCTGCTCGTCTTTGTGTCTGGCTGCAGCGTAAGTTCACGCATTTCCCATCGCACAACATTCCCGAGGATGCCAAGGCGTATGTGTGTCTGGAGCCTGAGGCACGGACACATTTGGACGTTCTCAAGTCTGAACTGAAGGTCGGTCGCGAGCCGTTGAATTCCTCTTTATACTTTTATAAAAGGTCAATAGTTCGAATGTCAAGAGTATAAGACAGCGGTTCCTAGTCCCTGTTTCGCTTCCCAATTTCGGGTCGCTAAGCTATTTCATTGGTCCGCTAAGGGCTCGTGGAAAATGGTTTTGCCACTAAAATATATTATAATTAGATAATGTAATGATTACAATACATGATGCTTAGTCTTAGGATTCTAAGCAGACCATGATCAAGTGAAGTTATGATTAAAACATATTCACTATGTATATGGACCATTCGTGTATCTATGTAGGCCTGGGTCGCGATGCTTTGTTTTTGCACAATTTTGCGCTTCCAAAAAGTATGCATATGTGTATGTGTGTGTCGCAGGAGCGGCTGGACGAGACGCGTATCATTCGACTGAAGGTGAAGTGGCGCACGTATGGCATGAGCATCATGCAGCCCGAGTACTTGCAGTACGTCGAGGACCTGTGCGCTCAGTTCTCGCCACTCATCATCTCGGTGATCGACGGAGTTCTGTCCGAGGATCAGTCCAAGGTTGGCTTGGACAAACACCCATGTTGTTGTTGTTGTTGTTGTTGACGTTCCTCAGGTTGTCTGGCCGAGCAACCTCGAGCTCCTGAGGAAAGACACGGCACCGACCGGGTTGTTCCACAGGTCTCTGATAGATGTAATTTTGTGTTGGCGTCTGAGTTGTGTGTGTGCTGTGCAGTGTTGCATGATGTGTGTGATGGTGTGTGGTGCTGAATTGCAATCTGGACAGGTGTCGTCGATTGAGTCATTCAACCTTTTCTGATATGACAGAAACACCCATGTTGTTGTTGTTGTTGTTGACGTTCCTCAGGTTGTCTGGCCGAGCAATCTCGAGCTCCTGAGGAGTGACACGGCACCGACCGGGAACCTTCAACCATTTATGTCTAGCCAATTACAACACACATACCTAAATGAAAAGTATATTACGTATACTTGCATACACACATTTGTCGTGCATTGTTACGTTTTTACTATGCAAATTTTGGCGACAATATACCAAATGAACTTAGCTCAGCAGAATTATCGGGGGATATAGTCGCATATTCATACCCTCGGCCAATTTGTCGGGGGCATATTTACCCCTATACCCCCAGGATCTACGCCCATGTGCTTTTTACTGATGCGGAATATTCAAATAGTTATGACATATCTGTAAATCAGAAATACTTTCCATAATCAAAGTTTATTCAACGATTGTTAAGTATTGACTTGTTTACTAACTTGTATATTTGATACATGTTTTCTGTTTGCTGCTGTTTGTGAAGTATGGTTATTCTCTAAAACATACACGTATACACGTATGTATGAACGTGTGTGTATGAGCAGTTGTCGCACATACAAGAGGAGTTGAAGACGTACATCGGTGTGGAGAAGCGATTGTTCCACGAAATGATGCAGCACACTCTCAGTTGTATTCACCGCTACAAGAGTTTCATTGGACGCCAAGGAATGCTGCTGAAACTAAGGAGGTGAGGCGACCACGCGTTCATTACTCACGACCACGCGTCCATTACTCACGACCACGCGTCCATTACTCACGACCACGCGTCCATTACTCACGACTACGCGTCCATTACTCACGACCACGCGTTCATTACTCACGACCACGCGTCCATTACTCACGACCACGCGTCCATTACTCACGACCACGCGTCTATTACTCACGACCACGCGTCCATTACTCACGACTACGCGTCCATTACTCACGACTACGCGTCCATTACTCACGACCACGCGTCCATTACTCACGACTACGCGTCCATTACTCACGACCACGCGTCCATTACTCACGACCACGCGTCCATTACTCACGACCACGCGTCCATTACTCACGACCACGCGTCCATTACTCACGACCACGCGTCCATTACTCACGACCACGCGTCCATTACTCACGACTACGCGTCCATTACTCACGACCACGCGTCCATTGCTCACGACCACGCGTCCATTACTCACGACCACGCGTCCATTACTCACGACCACGCGTCCATTACTCACGACCACGCGTCCATTACTCACGACCACGCGTCCATTATTCACGACTACGCGTCCATTACTCACGATCACGCGTCCATTACTCACGACCACGCGTCCATTACTCACGACCACGCGTCCATTACTCACGACCACGCGTCCATTATTCACGACTACGCGTCCATTACTCACGATCACGCGTCCATTACTCACGACCACGCGTCCATTACTCACGACTACGCGTCCATTACTCACGACCACGCGTTCATTACTCACGACCACGCGTCCAATACTCACGACCACGCGTCCATTACTCACGACCACGCGTCCATTACTCACGACCACGCGTCCATTACTCACGACCACGCGTCCATTACTCACGATCACGCGTCCATTACTCACGACTACGCGTCCATTACTCACGACCACGCGTTCATTACTCACCACCACGCGTTCATTACTCACGACCACGCGTCCATTACTCACGACTACGCGTCCATTACTCACGACCACGCGTTCATTACTCACCACCACGCGTTCATTACTCACGACCACGCGTCCATTACTCACGACCACGCGTCCATTACTCACGAGCACGCGTCCATGTCTCTTCGTAAATGTTACAATGTACATATGGCTTGTTCGATTCAACTTCAGAAGTACACAAGTGTACTTGCAAAGTAATTCTAGGGCTTCGATAAGCTTAACAGAGACAGTGTTGCCGCGAATGACGGCCAAGCTGATTCACTGCTGGAACTGGGCCGTATCTCGCGGCTCTCCACAACATACATAAGTGTGTGTCTGTGCGTGTGTGTGCATTTGTGTATATGGGTATATTCGCTTCACAATCTCACAAATGCGGCATTCATTATTGTTTATTAGTCAATTGTAGTGTTTTTTGTTTCGCTCACGTGCTAACTGTTTTGATTTGTTTATTGGAATTTTAAAAGGGAATTCAGTATTGTTTCAGTTCCGTCTTCGTTGTGTTGAGCCGTGTTGTTGGGCAGCTCTATTGTGTCTTGGTTGAGACTGTAGCGATTGCCCCGGTCTCAGTCGACTCACGTTGCCTCGCGATGCGTCAGCGTACGATGCTGGTGAGGCGCCAATGAGGGAGGTACGAGTGTGTCGTACTTTCGACTTCTAGCGTGTTTGCGGCGTTTGAAGCGGCAGCGACGGTCATTTGGCACGAACATCACATGCTTGTTGCGTGGGGCTCCAGGTGCAAGGTTTTTGTGCACCGCTTCGCATTATCGCCGAAACAACGGTGATACCAACAGGCGGTCGTGTTGACGCTGCTGGTTCTTGAGGGCGCTGCCTCAACCGCTGGACGCTTGCGGGAGTGAGGATGAAGCACTCCATGAGATGGGGCCGAAGCTCATGCGTGGCAGCAGATGAGTGCCGAGGCTCAGACAGCTGGAGCTCGCTATGACCTGTGTGTCGGTCAGCGGCTCGAGACAGCTGCAGTTCTCACCAAGCTGTGTAGAGAAGCTGTTAAAACGCCCAAATCCGCATCTTTAGCGGCGTCACTGGGCGTTGGCGTGTGAGGCGGCTCGATGAGGCACCGGATGCCCGAGGAACACTCAGAGCATTGTGTGCCGCGAGCACAGACACGCCCGCTAGCGTCGCACAGCTCATGTCTGGGAATGTCCACTGTCAGCCAGTGGTGCGCGAGCAGGTCGGCACCAATGATATTGAGTGGCACGTCGGCGACAATGAACGTCCAGAGCAGCGGAGGAGCACCCTCGCCAAATGGCACCGTGATGTCCCGAGTGCGGACGGACGTCGACGAGAGTGCCTTTAGCGGCCAGCAATTTTGGGGTGGACTCGGAGAGTGGTCGAGCAGGATGCTCAGATGGAGGTACGACGCTCACTTGCGCACCCGTGTCGACCAGGAAGCGTTGGCGAGTCTCGCGGTCTTCGACGTAAAAGAGTGGCACCGTTTTTGGCCGCTTGCCCACGGCTGCAGGTGCTTCGCGCTGCAGGCATGCTAGTTTTCCCGGCTGCGCGTGGTACCAGCTGCAAGGTGCCGTGCAGCGCTCTGCATCACTGCCGAAGCGACGGTGGTACCAGCAGTTCTGGAGTCCCTAGTGTTGGCTCGCGTTGCTTCAACCGGTCGGCGACTGCGCGAGCGGGAGCGAGAGTGTGGTCGTGGCGTGGCGGGAGATGGACGACGAGGCTCAGACAGCTGGATCCCGCTGTGACCTGTGTGTCGGTCAGCGACTCGAGACAGCTGGAGCTCTCTCACCAGACTGGCAACAGTTGCCACCAAAGTGCTTAAGTCTGCGCCGTCGGCTGAGACGTTGGAGGCTGACATGTCGCGTGGCAGCGTGGGCACATCTGCGGAGGCGACGGCGCTCACTGCCCATGCGCTAGATGGCTGCTGAGCAGTGGCGGCGGCAAATCGGTCAACCGCGAGCGCCAGGTTGTCCAGCTGGGTGTCTTCCGGTAACAGCGACAGGGCCGCCCGCATGGACTGAGGCAGGCGCTGCAGAAAAAGCGTCCGCAACAGGCCTGTGTCGCTCGAGTCCCCAGTCACAGTGAGCTCTTTACGCTTGAGCTGCGATGGCCGCTGGTCGCCCAACTGATGCCGCAGGAGCGCCTCTAGCCGCGACGCACGTGTAGTGGCCAGGCGAGATCTGAGGGAGGCGCACAGCTCAGCGAAGGTCGCCGCTGGTCGGAGGATGACGGCCTTGACATGTGACGCCACCGTGATGGGCAGGTTGGCCGCCAGGAGTTTGAGGCGGCTGCGGTCGTCCTTTACTCCAGACACCTCCAGGGAGAACTCAACCGGGATCAGCCAGAGATCCTGGTCCTCGGCGGAGAAGGCGGCAGACGGAAGGACGACATGGATTTGCCGGTTTGGAATGTGGCGTGAGTGTTGACGGGCCGTCCGCTTGAGGTGGTCGCATTGTCCGGTCATTCCTCGCAGGAGGCTGAGTTTCTTGCGGCGTCGTCGTTGCTTTAAGTTTCTTGCGGTTTGGATACAGCCAAAAAATACTTCTGGAACACGCGCATGCACGACAATGTACTTAATTAAACGCCCAATTCTGCTACGCACTCTTTACACCACTGTGCATTTTCAAACGCTCGCTGCAATGCATGTGAGTCATGGAATATCGACACACAGACACACACACACACACACACACACACACACACACACACACACACACACACACACACACACACACACACACACACACAAATACACAACAGGGTACGAACACACACACTGACACACACACAGATGTACATTGAGCTTTATTACTATAGATATATATGGATGTATATATACATGGATGTATATATACATGGATGTATATATACATGGATGTATATATACATGGATGTATATATACATGGATGTATATATATATATATATATATATATATATATATATATATATATATATATATATATATATATATATATATATATATATGTGTGTGTGTATGTGCAGATATTTGACCAACGATTCTTGCATGCCGCTGATATTGCACGGACCGGCCGGGTGTGGCAAGTCGTCGTTGATCGCCAAGGTGGCCGAGTTGTGTGGCAACTGGCTGAACAACGCTCATCTGATCGTCAGATTCATCGGTACGTCAAGTTTGGCTGCGCGCTTGCACACATGGCTTCCTCTGTCCGAACTGGTTCAATTTCCATTGACTCAGCTGTCATTTGTGTAATTTCAGACTAAAATGACGTGTGTGTTTATGCAGGTGTGTGTGTGTATGTACTCACATATTTGTTTACCACAGGAGATGAACTGTGCATGTCTCATTTGGTAAACAAATAGGTGTCCTGTCTCCAACCAAACGATAGCCATCCGCAGAGTCCCATGAAGCTACGGAGCTTCTGCGCTGACGTAGGCGTAGGCGCCTCGGTAATGACCTTAATGTGACTTTGTAGAGGCGAGATGCCGTCTTTGCCGACTCGATATCCGCAAAAATCGATTTCGGTGGATGCAAACTCCGACTTGTCGTTGTTTACGGTCATGTTTGTCGCCTGTAGGGCATTCATGACGCTCCTCAGACGCTCATCGTGCTGTGCTTGTGTCCGACCTGAGATAACGATGTCGTCAAGGCAGTGCTGAACGCCGGGTATGCCCTTCAGCACACGACCCAGCAGCTTTTGGAAGGCCGACCCTGCTGAGGCCAACCCGAATAGGATCCGCTTGTACTGAAAGAGTCCATCATGCGTTATAAACGCGGTCAATTGCCGGGATTCTGGCGCAGGCTTGAGCTGATGATACGCCGACTGTAGGTCCACACGACTCATGAATGACCCTTGGAGCTGTGACTGCAGCTCGGTAATCGTAGGTCGCGGATGAGCATCTGTGATGATTTGGCTATTCAAGCCCCGCAATCAACGAATTCGGCCATCTTTTCTTCTCGCCACCACCAACGTGCTAATTCAAGGAGATGTGTCGATAGGTTCAATCACCCCCGCCTCCTGCAGCTGCTTCAGTTCGGCAGACACGTCGTCTCTAACGGAGAGATGTAGGCGTCTCAGTGAGCAACGCACTGGTTTCGCATCGTGGCGCCATACGATACGGTGCTGGAACCCCTTGATGGCTGGCAGAACTGCACTATCGCCAGAGCTCACTTGGGACACGACCCCATCACTCGGCCGAATAGTGAGACCCAACGCAGATAACATCGGCAACCCGAGCAGACCTTCTGTTGACGGCGTATCGACGATGTAGAACGTTGCATCTGCAGTTCGTCCCTCGACGGTGATGGTGACTGGCAGTCTCCACACGACTCTCAGCTGACGTCGGCCCACACCATACAGCTTGGTTTCCGTTGGTAACACATCTGCGCCTTTGAAGTGCTGTCTAGCTAGAGTGAGACTCATCACTGAGACACTGTGTCCACTTGGAGTTTCAGTTTTGCAATCTTGCGGCTACGTACAGTGATGATCGCGTCACGCGTAAGCTTTTTCCGTTGTGCCGCTGAACAAGCCAGGATGGTCACTTCTCTGACTGGTTTGTGGTTCATTTTGGGTTTTTGCTTGGCTGAAGTATGCGCACGTGATTTACACACCGCCGCCCAGTGAACAGTGCGACCGCAAGAATTGCATTTGGAATTAACGGCAGGGCAAAATTCAGCGGGCGGCGTTATGTGGGATCGTCCGCAGTGTGTTCACGATGACGGCGGAGGACGAACACGTGTTTCTGCACTCCTCGGCGCGGATTGCACAGCGTACTTGTATTGTGACACCCGTTCTAAGCGGAGTACATATCATTGCCGATTGCTATTTTGACATCTCGTATGCTTCAGCTGTTTGCATCAATGATTCTAAAGTCAGCGAGGCGTCTTGCAAAAATCGCTCACGTAGTCCGGGGTGTATAGTGTTCTCAACAACTTGATCTCTAATCAACTCATCTGTCAGAGTGCCAAGTCATCTGTCAGAGTTCAATTGGTAGACAGGCTACGCAGCGCTGAAACATAATCTGCGGTTGACTCTGATGGCTGTTGTCTTCTTTGACGGAACGTGAACCGTTCAGATATGACGTTCACTTTTGGAGCGTAGAACTCCGTCAGTTGTCTCATAACTTTGTCGCTTTCTGTCTCCCCTTCTCTCTTGGCTTTGGGTGGCATCGACCGATAAGCCCGTAGTGCCTTAGCGCCTATGCAGTGAAGCAACAAGGCGCGATGACGTGCAACGGAGTAAATATCGCCCCCAATGGCGATCATATAATTTTCAAATGAAAATTTCTTTTCATCCCATGTGACGGATGGTTCGCCAGAACGAGACAGAAACGGCGCAGAAGGTGACTCGCTTTCGTTACTCATGGTCACAGACTCCTACCAGGCGCAATACTAATTCAAAGTACCAGTGAAATAACTGACACTAACCTGTGGGTAACTCGTCGCCAAATGTACTGTTGGTGGACGAATAATGACAGCACATCTAATGTATTAACACCATAGAGAATACATACAATGACTCAACACACAACGCTGACCTATCCACGCAACCTTGACCCTGAACTCATTCCAAATGACCAGTTCGCTCGCACAATCAAACAAACAGTTTTATTAGCTCCGCCCACCGAAGTGTCACCAGTGTATCAAAGCTCTCTCTTCCAAGGCTCCTCTAGAATCTCGAGCGGTTTTGGTATCATTGTGGTATTCCAAATCCTTCCAGTTGATCGTCTCTCGCTTATACAATACACTTCCCGTTTTTGTTATCTCTGCTGGTTCCTTTGAATTTTTGAGCACTAACATGTATAAGTACTTTTTGGTATGCGAATGAAGTCGTGAACTGCCCATTCATACCCTCTTTCTCGTGTGATGAGTTTTGCGATTTCTATCACTATAAACTTGTTTTTCTAGTGCCTTTTTCATGTGCGCTGTGCTTCTTGTTTGTCCTGTGTGACTGTATCTTGTGTGCTTGACTCCTACTAATATTTGGTTATATGAAAGTGGATACACGTCATCATTATCATCAAATATAATAGATTGAGGTTAAACAAACATGTGTTGAACCACCGAAACGTATTGCTTAAGTGAGTCCTTGCATGTATCTGTTACTTACGCGCAGGGCAAAAATATCACTTATCATACGCCGCACAACAAAATTCACTCTCTTCGCACAATCACCACCAAAAATCAGCCCGACGCAATAGTGCCTTATTATTTACAATTTTGCATCACGTGACATTTGTCACATATACATGCACACACAAATGTACTGTTACACCATACACACCACACTGTACCTCACCATACACACACACACACGCACACGTCACTAATATGTCCCACAAGCAAACACACAAGCAAGCTTCACACTCACATTTTCAAGCGCACGCACACACATTCTCAACTTCACGCTTTACACACGCATACACAATACGGACAAGTAATGTGTCAAACATTCGAACAAATAATGCATAACGATTACATATTACAGTATGTTTACAATTATTGTTGCTAATGTGCATAACAAATAAATGACTAATAAAATGAAAAATATTCCGTTCATTTCGTTCCTTTTGTTTACCCACATTTCTAAACAAATGACCTAATTTGAGCGGGCATCAGCACGAAAAATTGTCTGTGTGTGTGTGTGTGTGTGTGTGTGTGTGTCTCGTTAGGTCTGACTCCCAATAGCAGCACCATTGAGCTGGTGTTGCGCAGCGTGACAGAACAGTGTTGTGTGTTGTACGGCCAACATCCAGCCACTGTCAGCAAGGTGAACATGGCGATATGTTTGCTATGTTATTGCTTAATTATTGCTCAATAACATCCATGTTATTGCTCAATTTATATATTTCAGTATATATGCTCAGTTGGGAACGTGATTTGTGTGATTGAGGAAGGGAAAGTTCATACACATATACATTAAGTTCATATTCAAATACATTGAGATCAAGATTTTGATGTTAATGTATTAGGCCTTCACTGTATCAACATTTTGATACAGTAAACATGATTTTGACCTGAAGAGGTTGCAGAATGAAGGTTGAATAATTTTAGATACACAATATTTGTGCAGAGACAAACTTACAGGAAATAGTTTATTTTTCATTATAAAAAAACAAGTTGGTACCACATTAATGTCAATAATGTGTGTGTGTTTTTTTGAGACACAAACAGATATATTTACAAACGCGTACACATATTCACAATACTACTATACAACTGTGTGTGTGTGTGTGTGTGTGTTTTGCTGATGACATTCAGATCCTTCTCTCATCCGTGTCTATTTCTCTCTCTTCAGTCAGTTCTATTATATCTGATATTGAAAGTTGGGCGTTCACTCGTCATCTCAAACTTAATCCTGATAAGACTAAGTATATTATCTTTCCATCTTCTAATAGTACTACTTCTCTTAGTATACCTCTATCCTGCTCTGTACGTAGTCTTGGTATCATTCTCGATAGCTCTCTTTCTTTTGATTCACACATCTCTGACATTATTAGGTGCTGTAACTTTCAACTTAGGCGTATCTATTCCATTCGTAGATATATAAATATTTCTGCTGCTTTCAAGTTAGCTAACTCATTCATCTTCAGTAAAATTCAGTATTGCTGTTCTCTTCTACTATCTCTCAACCACCGCCAGCTTAGGAAACTTCAATCTATAATTAATAAGGCCTGTCGTATGATATTTAATCTTCCTTCGGGTTCTCATGTCTCTTCTTCTTTACAAAAACTTAGGTTACTTCCCATTAAGGCTCTTATTGAGTATCGTATTTGTTTAATTATTCATTCAGCTCTTCATCTTCGTAAGCCTGCGTATATATTTGACCTTCTGTCTTATAAAACCTCATCTCTTTCTCTTAGGTCTTCTAACGATCCTTTTCTACTAGTTGAACCTTCCTTTTTTTCTAGGCATTCTCACTACAATCGTTGTTTCTCTATCTTAGGACCTCGTATCTACAATAGGCTTTCTCCCTCTATACGCTCAATCAAATCTATATCTCTTTTCAAAAAACATACAAAAAATTCTTTATCACTAAGTCTTATTACTGTCTTAATAATATTGTGTATATTAGTACTGAATATAAGGTCTGATTGTTTCCTAATTCTGTCTTCTATGTGTATGTGCTTCATGCGTGTGTTTTCCGTTCTTGTGTATGTATGTTTCTCCACTGTATGCTGTCTATGTGTTGTTGTGTTGAGCTCTGTTATCTGTGTTTGTGTGTCTGTTGAGTTGTGTTCTCTGTCTATGTGTTTCAGTGTATGTCATTGTATGTGTGCTATGTTGTGTTTTCTGGTTTGTATTTGTGTGTCTATTGTGTTGTGATTTGTCAATCTGAGTGTATGTCGTTGTATGCCTGCTGTGTTGTCTTAATGTGTTGTATTTTATGTTGTGTTCTGTGCTGTATGTCTGCTGTGCTATCTTATTCAATATGTATGTGCGTGTGTATGTTTGCGTTTTTGAGTATGTAAACGTGAGTGTGTCTGTGTTTGTGCGTATATGTACTTGTCTGTTTTGTGTGTGTGTATGTAGGTGAGTGTGTGTGTTCGTGATTGTGTATGTGTATGGCTCTTGTGCTTGAGTGTGTGTGTGAGCGCTTTTGAGACCCTCGGGTGAAAAGCGCGATATAAATGTCTTAATGTAATGTAATGTAATGTGTGTGTTTGTGTGGGTGTGGATGTGTGTGGGTGTGTGTGTGTGTGTGTGCGTTTATATCAAAATAACTCGAGTCAGTTTTTTCGCACCTTGTTTTTCACGAAAGCTATATCAATGTATATTTAATGTTTGCTAAGATTACTCTGATTTCTGGTTTTTGTATATTTGTGTCTGTTTATTGATTGATACATGTGTTGTGTTGCAGGGTATTTGCCACCTGGGCACGTATCTCAGTCGTATATTGTGTAAAGCCAGTGCTGCTAGGCCTCTGGTTATTCTCATAGACGGGCTGGACCAGGTGAGATGGGCACGCATAGTGACGGACATCAACTAGATATCAGTTTCCAAGGATTCTATCGCTCCTCTCTCGGTATTGTTCACGAATTTTAACTCTCCTCTGCCTTTTTGTACGATAAATCCACTTCCAGTATTCAGATGGCGTTAACTGTATTACTTGTGTGTTTTACAACCTCTGCCCATGACAAGACAGGCTATCATTGTTTCCGTTATTGATACATTACAAGCAACTGGTCGATTCTGACCACCGGCGTGACTTAGGTTCCGTCCACACTACGTAATATTTGAACACATTTAATACAACAATGCATTTGATATTTTACTTCGATAGTTACAACGTGCTCTTCATAAATCGTCAAAAGTATGGGCGCGCGATTTTCGCGCCAATACTTCAGGCGCCGGTTTTACACGAGAGTTAGCATGATTTTAGTATTGATGTTCTCATTGCGCTTCATATTTCTAATGATTCGTTTGTATACTCTTGATTTTCTTGTTTTTTTCGAGTAACTGTAAAATATAAAAAAATCTAGGATATATTCAGATAGGCGCGCGTGGGCATCACTGTCCCACGCGCGCCCACAAGACGTCACACTCCGATCGCACCACAAACACCACTCTCACTGCACACGATCACACTACAAACTGTTTAGCTGCTCTCATTGTATCTGTCAAACTATTCGTGCACTTTCTGTTTCATGTTTTTACAGTTAGAGGCTTTTTTGTTGTAGTTTGAGTTATGCCGTTTTGGATGCATTTAATCAAATTTGTAGTTTAGTATGGACACAGTCGAACTTTTCGCTGATAATTACCCTTTTAATAGGAAAATGTATGTAGGCGTATACGTGTGTGTGTGTGTGTGTGTGTGTGTGTGTGTATGCGTGACGTCAGTTACGGTCATACAGCAATACCCAGATGAACTGGCTGCCCCGAGATATTCCCGACCACACCAAGCTCATCCTGACTATGGCTGACGACAGGTCAGAGTTCAAGGATCTTGAGGCCAGGATCAAGGACTCGTCCTGTTTCCTGGAGGTGACGCTGCTTATAGATCTGCAATTTCCTAAGCATTGGTCAACTCACATGAGACATGATATCGTGCCCCTGGCGTATGATTAACCTTTATCATCCTACGTATTATAAGACTTGAGATAAAAGCAGCAAATGTATATATTAAAATAAAATTACATTGTATCGTACTGTAGCTGTTACCATATGTGAACATCAGCAGGATATATGTTAGATCGTATTTTTCGATAATACAATAATGCTAATATGTGAACTTAGAACTATATATATTGTATCTGACGGTGATTTCGTCTTGCGGTGTTGTGTGCGTGTCTTTTTGTCTTGTTACGGCAGATGAGTGCTCTCAATTCAGAAGAAATTTCGAGCATTTTGGATCGTATTTTCAAGAGGAACAAGCGTTTGATAAACAAAGGACAGCGTGAGGTGGTCAACAAGTACTGTATGGAGTGTCCTCTTCCTCTCTACGTCGAGGTGAGTCTGCGAATTTTGTCATGGCTTCTCGATGTAATTCTATAGTTCCTTTCTTTGCATCTATGTGTCTCTTCGTTGGCGCGCGCATGTATGTGTGTTTGTGTCCTCACCTCACCTAGTTGTCCTCACATAGTTCTTCTTCATGGAAACACTCGTGTGTCCTGTCTTCCATTTGTCACAATTTTCCTTGAATAAGTTTTTATTCTTCTGGTTGACAATTTCTTCTGGTATTCTATTCCACTCATTAGTGCACTTATCAGGGACACTGTATTTTGGCTATCTGTTTGAGCTATTCTTCTTATAAGCTTGTTTTGAACATTTTGGATGTTGCAAGATATATATATTTTATATATATTTGAATTTTGAATTTGTTTTTGTCAATCAAATATCTGTATATGTTTATAGTATCTCCCCTTTTCTTCTGTTTTCTAGTTTAGTTATTTTCAATTTCTCTTATCTGTGTGTATATTTATGATATTTCTGTATCTTTGTAATGTTTCTCTAATCTTACTGTACTATCATCCCCCACTGGGAATTGATAAGAGGGAGTAAAGTTGGAGACCATGTGGAAACGTATGTCGACAGGAAGTGGGATGACGAACAAAGCGACAGGACTGGTTCAAAACACGTTGAAGGATTTCCAAGTAGGAATTATGAACACTAATGTAAAGTGCAATAATATAGTCTTGGAAGGATTTAATATAAATAGTTAAAGTGTGTTCGGGCGGCATGCCGTTCTATTTTTCAAATCTTCCGCCGTAGTGTCGTTCAATTAGAGGGTGCCGCTCTATTATCTAATTCTAGCTGATTATAATTTCAAGAACGTACGTAAGTTTTATTAATGAAAAGGAAATTCAGGTATGGAATTCATATTTATTTAACAAAGGACATATATACAGGGTAAATATGAATATATTCACTAATAAAAACAATCAGATATTAGAAGAGAATAATTTACCAAAGTGACATTTAATTAGGTGTCATTCAAATAGAGGGTTACTGTTCACCCAAGCTGCTGTTCAAATGGAAGTTTTGCGGTAGTTATATTTGTGCATAGAGCTTACAGTACATGAAATATGTAAATGAAACACATTTTGTTGGACATTTTGTTGGACATTTTGTTCAATTATTTTCGTTTTTGAACATCAATTTTCTTGGTAAATTGCTGGACTATAACTTTTGTAATCTAGCACTTGTAATCTAACATTTGTTATCTATCACTTGTTATCTAATACTTGCAATCCAACAATTCTGATATATTGTAATCTAACAGTTGTAGTTTATAGGACGCAGTTTATAGGACGCAGGCCTCTAACAATTATGATATTTCTCAGGCAAAATATATGTGTATGTGTATGGGTATGTGTACGCGTGTGTTTGTGAGGCTGTTTCGATGACGGCGTGCAATTGGACGGGAGGCGAGCATCACCTGGCTTTACGCTCCACTCTCACCGAACAGATCAACATCGTGCTGGACGAGTTGGAACATGACGTAGGCCGGATTCAGGTGATTGGGGCTGAGAGTGTAATCGCTTTGATGTGCAGTGGTGAAAACCAGCGTAGTACAGGAATTCTTGATTCGATCCTGAATCGAGATATTGCTTCCTAAGGAGTTGTTTGTTTCAACGGAATTTATTTGCCTTTAAATGAGTCGGTACTGTTTTTGTGTAAGTAAAAATAGGCTCGTGACAATATTACCCATGCCATAATGAATACTCCGCGAACATCCACCAATGTATTTTCCAGTAACTAGAGTATTGGATAAGCTACGAGAACTGTAAACAAATGACAAAATACATTAGTAAATCGGTACACGAACATACATCATGTAGATATTATATTATATGCAGTAGTTCGCCTGGATTCATAAATCTCTTGGGATATAAAAATATTGGAATTAAGAACCTAAATGTATTAACAATATAAACCATGAATACCAGTTGACTACAGCGCTACACGCTTCACTCTCGCTCTGATAGCTCTCCTCTGCATCATAACAACCATGATGCCAAAATATGTCAAACGCTGACACACTAAATATTCCTTACAATTTCTCCCCCATAGAAAAGTCAGCTTAACGGCGGTTACGCTGAATACGCCGGCCTCTACGAGATGTCTCTGTTAATAATTGCAGTGCATCCCGACCTGGCCCTCCTGTATTATCCTGTGGTCTAGCATGCACAACATCACGCGCTGACCTTGCAGCTTCACTCGGAGATCCTTGTGAAGTATTTTCTGCGACAAATCTTTTGCACCGGTCATGGTGTACACAATCTACTGACTTGTCCTCCCGGTTTGACTCGATGAAGACATTGTCACCACGAGTCTCCACCATCTTGTGAGGTCCGGAGTACAGGGGATCTAAACCAGATCTTGTTTCGTTTCTCAGCATGACTTTGTCGCCTGCCCTAACTCCACGTTTTACAGGTTCGATCCTCCCCCGATCATGATGATGTTTGTACCTCTGGAGGGATAAACCATTCCTCCTTTCTACGCCACCTTGGATGATAATGTGGTTTTCCTTGGTCTCAGCGATGATATCCGCAGGATAAACATCCGAAATTAAGTTGTCCAAATCAATCGTCTTGGGTGTTCTGTGCCAAACATTATCATAGCAGGTGCCTTCTCCGTGCTCTTCTCTTGATCGTCCAGCAAACATTTGATAGTTTGCTTTGCGGTCTGAACTGAACTTTCTTGATCATCCGCCTAAGGATAGTAAGGACTTAGTAAGGACTAGTAAGGATGCCTTTTCTGGATTCCAAGTTTCCGCACACCTGACCAGCTCACCGTGGACGTTTCTGCCTTGGTCAGAGACGAGTACTTTTGGTACTCCATGACGATAGGTCCACTCGTTTTGGAATGCAGTGACCACTGCAGTAGCAGTCTGGTCTGCCATTGGTACCAATTCTACAAACTCCGCAAACAGGTCGTCTATCACCAATAGAAATCGGTAACCATTACTACTCCATGGCATAGTGGCAATGTCCATGTCGATGGCTTGACGCGTGCCTTCACTACAGCGCCACACGCTTCACTTTCGTTCTGATAGTTCTCCTCTGCACCATAACAACCATGATGCCAAAATATGCCAAACGCTGACACACTAAATATTTCTTACAATTGTTGCTTAATGTTGGTTTTGAGGTATTTGTTTTCACGTGTTATGTGTTTGTCGGTTATAATGTCTGGGCTGGTGTTAATTTGACGTGCCAAGTATCTTCTGGATGACCGACACTGGGCCTGATCTCTTAAAAGTTCTCCCATCTCTTAGAATGTCTCTATTTAGCGGTTTAAGTTTTGCCTGGAACGAATTATGTTTTCGACAGATAACGTGGTAACGTCAACAATACTTTCAGGTATTTGGGTCTGAGCCGATTTCGTTTTTGGATTTATTTGATACAACAGGATCAATATATCACAAGCAGGCTCCACGGATGATTGATCTGCATTGTTTCAGTGAAATTTCTTCGTTGAACGTTGTTCTTTTGCTTCAAACCCGTCAAATAAGCGGCGGGCCAACACAATAGTTGCCTGCTGGTCCAACACGGAAGCTTTAGTTCTCGTTTGCTTATTGTTATCAGGTATCTCGTATACTCGGCTATCTGACGGCTGCGCGCCACGGTCTCAGCGACTCAGAAATTCTCGACATTCTGTCGTGCGATGAGGTGGTCCTTAATGAAATTTTCGTCACCGATAAACCACATGGTGCGTTTTCAAATTTTCTTATGATTTGAATAACACAGTCAACGTTTTGGATAACATTGGTTTTATATATTGATGCTGAGATGTAATTTTTCCTTTATTTTCGTATGCATCTGGAAGAACGAGATTTAGATTATACTTTTTTCACCAACTAGGAATTCAACGAAAATGGAGCTCCACATGTCATCTGTCAAATCCCTTCTGTCTGTCCATCTGTCACCAGCTAATTTAGTTTTATCAGCGCGTTCGGTATTTCTAATACCCGGCTGATGCTGGTACGTACTTACATTTTATTGTATCTTACTCATGTTATCTGTATTAATTGCCAATCACACTTGAGTGTCTGTATGTGTGTGTGTGTATGTGTGTGTTGTCAGTTCGCCGCTGCCCGTCTATTCTTTGGACGCAGGTTTCTTCGCGACTCGCCAACTTTTTGCTGAAGACCATTGTTTCGGGCATTTGTCTGACTACGTGGCGCGATAAGACGTTCTCCATGGTTGCTAGACAACGCTATTTCCAACAGGAACAAAAACAGGCACCGTGTCAGGCTCTCTACGATTATTTCATGGTACGTAGCAGGCTCGGTCATTCAGCGCCGTAATTCAGTGGTCTCCAAACTTTTTATACTTGAGATAACTTCTTACCCAGTTTGCATGCTAATTTTAACACTGTGCCAATTTTTATTGCAAAATCTAAAGTAAGATTAATTTCCTCCTTCGCGGAGGTTGTTCTTGGTTTATGGTAGTTTTGGTATGATAAGACGTCGGATATGATTTTGGATCTGTATTCTGTCCTTTTGTCGCTTGGTACTGTGCGTGTGTGTTTTCTTAGGGTAAATGGGCCAAGGGTGCCAAAATGCCCGTCCTTAATAGAGACGGAACTCCTGCACTCGACGACGAGGGCAAGCCGATTGAGATGGATCGTTTCGTACTTGATCAGCCGATAAAATACAAGAACCGGTATGAATTTTCGGTGTGGTTTTTTACTCACTATTCATCATTTATGCAGAAATGGCTGTGGTATCAGTGTGTACGGTGAGAGAGAGAGAGAGATATTGTATGAGTGTGTGAGCGTGTTAGTGGGCCTGTTTGTGTGAGGTTTTGTCTTTATGATTGTGTGTGTTTGTCAAGTATCCATGCCCCGCGGCGGCGAACAAGCGACCAGCTCACCGCTGATTGGTCGCGACAGTGTATGTATGCGAGTGTTTGAACTGTGTGTGTGTGTGTGTGTGTGTGTGTGTGTGTGTAAGTGAGTGCGTGTCAATGTGTGCTCCGGCATGTTACGGCGTGAGGGTTAATGCGTGTTGAGAAGTCTTGCTCGAGGTATGCTCGTGGTGTGACGTCTTGTAGGTGCGCGTGGGGCAGTGATGCCCACTCGCGCCTGTCTAAATACAGGTTTAGTTTTTGTTGTATGTTACAAGCTATTTCGGCCTTATTGTTTTGGAAGTATTTTTGCCTGCCACCCGGCTTCAGCAGCGGAGATAGTGCCCTCCAGTATTAGCAGCGGCCTGGAAGACGTGGCAGAGGTGATCGGCGACGTGTCAGGCTGGGGTGCAGGAGAACGACAGTAGAGCATGGTGCCGGCTGGAAGCAGCTAGGGAGCTGTGGCTGAGGGTCGCTCGTCGTCCCGCCTCTACTGGTGTTGGATTCGTCGACGAGAAAGCTGGAAGACTGCCGGTGGATGCTGCTGGTGCTGGAAGGCAGGTGAGAGAAAGGTTCTGTTGAAGCCGGAGGAACGAACCAACGACGATGGACAACGACGATGGACAACGATTGTGCGGCCTGTATGGACGGCAAAGTCGCGACGTTCTGCGGTAGGGCGCTGAATAGCACTGAAGTCGACGGGAGCATAGTGGGTGCTGGGGCCGAGGTGTTGTGTCCTGTCGCGGCAGCCCGTGATGGAGAAGACGGCAGGCTGCGACGGAGCACTAAAGAACACGGGCGAGGCGGTAGCATGGGGGGATGCTGGGGCCTGACGTGTTGTGCTTCGCCGGAGCCATGGTGTGTGCGTCTGGTGGAGGTCGTCGTCGAGTTAGGTTGTTTTTGGCTGGTTAATCTTTATTGGTTTGCTTGGTTTGCGTATCTGGTTTTGTCTTTAATTGTCTGTTATTTAGTTGGTTGGTTTCTTGAAAACAGGTGGAGGTGTGGTTGTGTACGGTGAGAGAGAGAGAGAGTGAGATGTTGTGTATGAACCTATTAATGTGCCTGTTTGTGCGAGGTTTTACCTTTACGATTGTTTGTTTGTTTTGTGCATGCCCCGCGGCGACGATCATGTAACCAGCTCACCGTTGATTGGTCGCGACAATGTGTGTATGCGAGTGTTTGAGCTGTGTGTGTGGGTGTGGGTGTGTGTGTGTGCCAATGTGTGCTTCCGCATGTGACGGCGTGAGTGTGGATGCGTGTTGAGGAGTCTTGTGGTATGATCAGGTTGTGACGTCTTGTATGATCGAGGTATGATCGTGGTGTGACGTCTTGTATGATCGAGGTATGATCGTGGTGTGACGTCTTGTATGATCGAGGTATGATCGTGGTGTGACGTCTTGTATGTGCGCGTGGGGTAGTGATGCCAACTCGCACCTGTCTGTAAATACAGTTTTATTTTGTTGTCTGTTACAATGGCATTGCCACCTTTCACATATATGACTGTATCGAAACAGCTCGTTTAATTAGACTGTTCAAGGAGCTCTTGTGGGTCTCATTAGATCACTCGATTAAATATTTGATGAGCAACCTCTAAGACTTATTATTTTATAAGAAAATTGGCGTGCTATGTTTTATGTCATTTGAAAAGAGTTAATTGCGTAACTTTCCATATCAAGAAATATCCAAATTAGGACCACCATAATACACAAATGTATATGTTTTTCTTTGCAGTTACAACCATCGACGTCTTGATGAGTTGCCGTATCAGGTTTATCAGCTACAGGGCAATATTATGAGCGACTATGTTCTCAACATGGAGTGGGTGTACGACAAACTCTGCGGCTCTACTGTGTACCAGGTGACTGCTGTCCTGCATATTGCCTCCCTATATATCAGTGGTCGTCTCTGTTCTCTATTTTGATTCTGTTCGTCCATTATTTTTATCTTGATTTTGTGTTCGTCTTGCATTCTATTTTTCATTTACTGATTTCTTTGCGGTTTTGCACATATTTGACTCAACGTTTTTATGTGCGTTCCGCTCATCACTTACCATTTCTTATCTTCTGCTTGGTTTTTTATTCTCATCTTGGTGTATCATGGCCCAGTGTTAAATACCCGGTATCTTGCCGAACTTTCCTTGTTTCTTCCTCCAATCAACCCCCCGTATTGGCGTACAGTAGTGTTTCTGTTCACGACTCCATGCATACACACTAGACACACACGCACGCGCACACACACGTATATATATATATATATATATATATATATACAGTGGAACCTCGACATACGAGCTGCTCTACTTACGAGAAACTCGAGATACGAGCGGTCTTTCGAGCAAAAATCGTGCTCTACATACGAGTGAAAATTCGAGTTACGAGCATTTCAGATGCTCCCGCTAGGTGGCCGAGCGATCGAGGCCACCTAGCGCCAGGACTGCCATGTTTGTTGTAAAAAAATATCAATGACAGTCTTTCCTGACTTGCAAAATAATGTTTGTCCTTTTTGTCTTTTCTTAGTTGCAAGTTTGTCATTTTTTTCGGTCGTGACACCTGGCAACCCTGCCCAGCGCTCGTCCCAGCAGTAAGCACGTGTGGTTCCCCGCCGTACAGGTCTGATCCCGCGCTCTTGTGTTGTGTTGGTTTTATCACATTTATGTCCTTTTTGTGGCTTTTTATGTGACATTAATCATGAGTTCTAAAGAAGGAGATGGAAAGGCGTCCTCTGAGAATAAAAAGAGGATGATGTCAATCGAAATGAAGCAAGAGGTAATAGACAAACATGAGCGTGGTGTTCGTGTGAGTGATCTCGTAAAGCAGTACAATCGGTCATCATCCACGATCTGTACAATATTGAAACAGAAAGATGCCATAAAATCTATGAAACCGAGCAAGGGAGTGACTATTCTTTCCAAAATGAGGACCGACATCCATGACGAGATGGAGAGACTTCTGTTGTTGTGGATACGTGACAAGGAGCTGGCAGGAGATACCGTCACGGAGAGCATCGTCTCCGAGAAAGCGCTGTCCATCTACAAGGACCTACAATGTGAGGCAGCGTCAACAGAGGGTGAGACATCGTCGGGTACACGTGGAGTGTATTTCAAGGCAAGCCATGGCTGGTTTGAGAAATTCAAGAAAAGGACAGGCATCCACTCTGTGGTACGGCATGGCGAAGCAGCGAGTTCAGATACCAAAGCCGCGGAGGAGTTTACACACCGCTTCGCTTTACTAATTTCGGAAGAAGGTTATATCCCGCAACAAGTGTTTAACTGCGACGAGACGGGCCTTTTTTGGAAGAAAATGCCACGCAGGACATTCATCACCGCTGAGGAGAAAAAACTGCCGGGCCACAAGCCAGTGAAAGATCGTCTAACCTTAGCAGTGTGTGCTAATGCCAGCGGTGACCGCAAAGTAAAGCCACTGCTGGTGTACCATGCAGAGAACCCGCGCGAATTTAAGACTCATAAAGTCTTGAAAGAGAGGCTACAGGTGATGTGGAGGGCAAATGCAAAAGCGTGGGTGACCCGTCAGTTCTTCACTGAATGGGTAAATCTAGTCTTTGGCCCTTCAGTGAAGCAATATCTCCAGGAGAATGACCTTCCCTTGAAATGTTTGCTTGTTCTAGACAACGCTCCCGCACACCCCCATGGCCTGGAAGACGGCATAATGGAAGATTTCAAGTTCATTCGGGTGATTTTCCTCCCCCCCCAACACCACTTCAATCCTCCAGCCCATGGATCAGCAGGTGATCTCAAACTTCAAAAAACTGTATACCAAACATTTGTTCCGACGATGCTTTGAAATCACGGACAATAGTCAGATGACCCTTCGTGAGTTTTGGAAGGAACATTTCAACATTGCCATAGCTCTGAAAATGATTGATGCTGCATGGCAGGGCTTTACGACACGTACATTGAATTCTGCCTGGAAAAAATTGTGGCCCGATTGTATCCCTGAAAGCGACTTCGAAGGGCTTGACGTCGAACCTGGGCCCGAGGTGGTGCTGGACGAGATTGTTTCCCTCGGAAAATCCATGGGGCTGGAGGTAGATGAGGCGGATATCATCGAGCTTGTGCAGGAGCACGCTGAGGAGATGACAACAGAGGAGTTGAAGGAAGTACAGCCAATGCAACAGACGGAGGTGTTGCAAGAGATCAGCAGCGAAGAGGAGGAGATGCTGTAGAAGGGGACGTCCACAAAGGAGATTAAAGAGGTATTGGCTAAATGGGAGGAAATTGCTGCTTTCGTTGAAAAGAAACACCCAGAAAAAGTGACTACTAGTCGTGCTGCAGCTCTCTTTAATGACACTTGCCTTACACATTTCCGTACCATTTTGAAAGGGAGGCAGAGACAAACCTCCTTGGATAAGTTTTTCTTCGAAATACCTATAGAAAGTGAAAGTGCTGCGAGTCCAGCTAAAAGGGCAAAAGAAAGCGAAAATAATTAAAAACGCATACACCTCCGTTCGTGCTGATAATTAACTCGCATTTTATTTCTTTAATATCATATTATCTAGCAATCAGTTGTGTTTGTGTTTTAGTAATAAATTTGTGTGTTTAGTGTTTGTGTTTGTAGTAATCAGGAAGATGTGTTCATAGTTATTTAGGGTTAACTTGAAAAATTTTGGGAGGCCAGGAACGGATTAATTGGTTTTCAGTTATTTCTTATGGGATAACTTCGCTCGAGATACAAGCAATTCGAGATACGAGCACGATCCGGGAACGAATTAATCTCGTATGTCGAGGTTCCACTGTATATATATATATATATATATATATATATATATATATATATATATATATATATATATATATATATATATATATATATATATGAATGTGTGCGTGTGTATGTTACCCGTTTGGTATTTTGATATTTTATATACTAAATGTTTGCTCGTACGTACCATTTATGTATTGTGCTATATTTAATTTGTTTTGTTATACTGCGTTCACTTAGTTAAACTGAAACTGTGTGTGCTATCTGATGCTGTGCTATGCAAGGGCGGATGAGGTATATGATAGCCAACGGCCATCTAGCATGTTCCAGTTTGCAAACGTGTTTTCATTTTTCTATTTGTGCCTACTCCCTGCTCGCTGTGATGTTCCTGTCGGTTGTGTCTTTTTCGCGCATGTGTATAAATATGTGCGCTATATTTAATATATGTTTTTGTTGTTGTTGACGTTCCTCAGGTTGTCTGGCCGAGCAACCTCGAGCTCCTGAGGAATGACACGGCACCGACCGGGCTGTTCCACAGTTCCCTGATTGAATTGATTTTGTGTTGGTGTCTGAGTTGTGTGTGTGCTGTGCAGTGTTGCATGATGTGTGTGATGGTGTGTGGTGCTGAATTGCAATCTGGACAGGTGTCATCGATTGAGTCATTCAACATTTTCTGATATGACAGAAGGGCAGGATGATGACCGCATCTCAACCTGGCCAGATGCACCTTGTATTCGCGTGTGAGTGTGTTTTCTGATTTGTGTATGTCCGGTGGGTGTCTTTGTAGGAGTGTATTGTGTTGTAGTGAGTGTATAGCTTTCCGTGCGATCTCTGTGTGTATGTGTTTCTTGATTGATGTGCGTGGGGGAGCTGGTGGAAGTGATGTGAAAATTTGTTTGTGTGTGTGCTTGGTGTTGTTTTTATGTTTATGTTTGTGTTTTCTTGTGTTTTGAGGTGATGTAGTGGATGTGCTGTGTTGGTGACTGCTGCTGCGAGTGTTTGTGTGCCTCTCATGTCTAGGTGGTGTGTCAGTTTGAGGATTTTAGTTTCGTGATGAAGGTGGTCTACTGGTGTGGTAGCTGTGCATCCTGTGATTGTTCTGAGTGCGGTGTTTTGAAGTGTTTGAAGTTTGTTTGTGTGGCGTGTTGCGAGATTGCTAGCTCATGCGGGGCTAGCATATTCTATCGCGGGTCTGATGTATTGTTTGTATATGGTGGTTGTGGTGTCTTTGTTGTGTCCGAAAGTTGTGTGTGAGAGTGCTTTCAGTGTGTTGAGGCGTGGAGTGACTTTGGTTGTGATGTTGGTGATGTGTTGTTTGAATGAGAGTTGTGTGTCGTATGTGACGCCTAGTATTTTTGGTGTGTGCTTGTGTGGGATGATCGTATTGTTGATAGTGATTTGTGGTGTGTAGTTGTGTTCGGATGCTCAGTTGGTGCTAAGTGTGGCTGTGGATTTGGCAGGTGCAATGTTCAGTTGGTTTGTGCTGAACCATTGTTGTAGTGTGTTGATGTAAGGTTGTAGTGTGTGCACTGCTGTGTCGGCGTGTCTGTGTGTGCTTGTGATTGTTATGTCGTCTGCATATGATGATATTTGTATGGATGGAGTGTTGGGTGCTGGCATGTCATGTAGGTATAGGTTGAATAGTGTTGGCGCTAAAACGGAGCCCTGAGGGACTCCGTTTGTTATGTTGCGTGTGTGAGATGATCGTCCGTTGTACCTCACATGGGCGCATCTGCCAGCGAGGTAGTTGGCCAACCATCTCTTTGTGTTATTGTGAAGTGTGGTGTTTAGTATTTTGTTTGTGAGATTGTGGCGTGGAACTCTGTCGAAGGCTTTGCTGATGTCGAGTGTTATGAGTAGTGCTCGGTGTGGTGGTTTTGTTGTCTTTATGTTACCCATCATGGTCTGTGTGAGTTTTGTGAGCAGTGTGGTTGTGGAGTGCAGTGATCTGAAGCCGTGCTGTGATTGTGATAGTGGGATTTGTGATCTGATGAGTTTGAGTATGAGGCGTTCTGTGATCTTTGATGGTGTGCAGAGCAGTGTGATTGGACGATGTGAAGAAGGAAGCGTCGGATCTGTGCCTTGTTTGTGTAGAGTGATGATGATGCCCGTTTTCCATATGTAAGGTATTGTGTTGTGTGAGTAGCTGTAGTTGGATATGTTGGTGAGTGTCTGTATGCCTTGTGGTCCAAGATGTTTCAGATGAATGTTACTTGTAACATCCATCAGATGGATGTTACTTACTTGTATGTGTATGATGTGTCGTGTCTGCGCATGTGTGAATGGTGTGTATAGTGGATATGTGCTGTGTGTTTTCGTCTGATGATTTTTCTGTCTTCTTGTGTAGGAGTGATGTGGCTGATGTGTGAGTAATGATTAATGAATGTGTTTGTCTGTTGTTTATTTGATGGTACAGATGTTGTGTCGGTCGTGATGGCTACGTGTGTGCGTGTTATATTGCTCTTTGAGAGTGTGATGCTTTTGAGTGTGTTGTATAATTTTGAGGTCTTTGATCTGTGATCCAGTGTTTTTATGTAGTTGTGCCAGTTGTGTGATTGTTGTTTGTGTATTTCGCTGTTGATTGGAGTGTTGAGTGTGTGTATTTGTTCGGATGTATTGTGTGAGTGTGGTGTCGGAGTGTTTCAGTGTGTCGCGTTGTTTGATGAATGTGTGTATTTCTTGTGTGAAGTTTGGGTTGTGGTGTTTTCTGTGTCCTTTTGGGATGTGTTGTTTGTCTGCATTGTGTATGATGTCGTTGAATGTTTGGACTGATTTGTTTATGTCTGTGGTGTCTGTGGTGTTGAGTTGTGTAAATGTTCGTTCCGTGTCGTGTGTGAATTGTGACCAATTGGCTTTTGTGTAATTTGTGTAAATGCGTCTCTGGGTGTTTGGTGCTGTTCTTATTTTGGTGGTGATGATGATTGGAAGGTGGTCTGAGCCAAGCTCTTTGACCACCTTCCAAGTGGTTGTGTGGATGAGATTCGGTGTGCAAAATGTGATGTCGGGTGATGTTGAATGATAGTGTGCCTGATGTGTGGTGTGAGTGTGTTGGTGAGTGTTGTTGAGTATGTAGAGGTGTTCAGTTTGTTGAAGTATGTCTGTGCCTCTGTTGGTGAGTGGATTGTGTCTGTACCAGGCAGGATCTTTGGCGTTTAAGTCTCCGCCCATTATTATGTTAGGTGTGTTTGTGAGGTTGCGTATATCTGGTGTGTAGTTGCGAGGTACTGTTGGTGATGTTTGTGGTGGAATGTAGACCTTGATTATTGAAATGTGTGAATGTGTACCGGCGCGTATTTGAATCGACTGTAATTATGTTTTGGTGTCGTTTGATGGTAGTAGTGCTTGTGTATGTGTGCTGGTGTTTGTGTGGTTGATTGTTCGGTGTATAAGTGTGATGAGGCTACCGCCTCGACCGCTAGTGCGGTCTTGGCGGATGGTGGTGTAATTGTGAAAGGAGGGTGTTCTGTGGTGCTGTTGTAACTTTGTTTCCTGTATGAGTGTTATGTGAATGGAGTGTCGTGTGAGTAAGTGTGTTAGTTCGTTTTTTGTGTTGATGCCGTCAATGTTGAGCTGGAGAATGTTGATGTTGTGTGTGCGGTGTATGTTGGTGTTTGTGCGAGTGCGAGTGTTGTTGAGTTGTTGATGGAGGTGGTGGTGGTGGTGGTGAATGTATTGATGAGTGTGGTGATGATGGGAGAACTGACGGTGCTGATAGTGAGGAAGGAGTTGATGGTGATGGTGATGATTGTGAGGATGAACGAGTTGTATGTGAAGATGGGAATGATGATGATGTCGGTGGTGCTGATGACCTGCTCTGGTAATGTTGATGGTGATGAAACAGAGGTGACTGATGTTGTTGGTGAATGTGCCAGTGTCGGTGTACGTGCAGGTGTTGTTGTTGTTGTTGTTGTTGTTCCTCAGGTTGTCTGGCCGAGCAACCTCGAGCTCCTGAGGAAAGACACGGCACCGACCGGGTTGTTCCACAGGTCACTGATAGATGAAATTTTGTGTTGGCGTCTGAGTTGTGTGTGTGCTGTGCAGTGTTGCATGATGTGTGTGATGGTGTGTGGTGCTGAATTGCAATCTGGACAGGTGTCATCGATTGAGTCATTCAACCTTTTCTGATATGACAGAAGGGCAGGATGATGACCGCATCTCAACCTGGCCAGATGCACCTTGTTTTCGCGTGTGAGTGTGTTTTCTGATTTGTGTATGTCAGGTGGGTGTCTTTGTAGGAGTGTATTGTGTTGTAGTGAGTGTATGGCTTTCCGTGCGATCTCTGTGTGTATGTGTTTCTTGATTGATGTGCGTGGGGGAGCTGGTGGAAGTGATGTGAAAATTTGTCTGTGGTAAAGTGTGCTTGGTGTTGTTTTTATGTTTCTGTCTGTGTTGTCTTGTGTTGTGAGGTGATGTAGTGGATGTGCTGTGTTGGTGACTGCTGCTGCGAGTGTTTGTGTGCCTCTCATGTCTAGGTGGTGTGTCAGTTTGAGTATTTTGGTTTCGTGATGAAGGTGGTCTGCTGGTGTGGTAGCTGTGCATCCTGTTATTGTTCTGAGTGCGGTGTTTTGAAGTGTTTGAAGTGTGTTTGTGTGGCGTGTTGCGAGATTGCTAGCCCATGTGGGGCTAGCATATTCTATGACGGGTCGGATGTACTGTTTGTATATGGTGGTTGTGGTGTCTTTGTTGTGTCCGAAAGTTGTGTGAGAGAGTGCTTTCAGTGTGTTGAGGCGTGGAGTGACCTTGGTTTTAATGTTGGTGATGTGCTGTTTGAATGAGAGTTGTGTGTCGTAAGTGACGCCTAGTATTTTTGGTGTGTGCGTGTGTGGGATGATCGTGTTGTTGATGGTGATTTGTGGTGTGTAGTTGTGTTCGGATGTCCAGTTGGTGATGAGTGTGGCTGTGGATTTGGCAGGTGCAATGTTCAGTTGGTTTGTGCTGAACCATTGTTGTAGTGTGTTGATGTAAGGTTGTAGTGTGTGCACTGCTGTGTCGGCGTGTCTGTGTGTGCTTGTGATTGTGATGTCGTCTGCATATGATGATATCTGTATGGATGGAGTGTTGGGTGCTGGCATGTCATGTAGGTATAGGTTGAATAGTGTTGGTGCTAAAACGGAGCCCTGAGGGACTCCGTTTGTTATGTTGCGTGTGTGAGATGATTGTCCATTGTACCTCACATGGGCGCATCTGCCAGCGAGGTAGTTGGCCAACCATCTCTTAGTGTTATTGTGAAGTGTGGTGTCTAGTATTTTGTTTGTGAGATTGTGTCGTGGAACTCTGTCGAATGCTTTGCTGATGTCTAGTGTTATGAGTAGTGTTCTGTGTGGTGGTTTTGTTGTGTTTATGTTACCCATCATGGTCTGTGTGAGTTTTGTGAGCAGTGTGGTTGTGGAGTGCAGTGATCTGAAGCCGTGCTGTGATTGTGATAGTGGGATTTGTGGTGTGATGAGTTTGAGTATGAGGCGTTCTGTGATTTTTGATGGTGTGCAGAGCAGTGTGATTGGACGATGTGAAGAAGGAAGCGTGGGGTCTGTGCCTTGTTTGTGTAGTGTGATGATGATGCCCGTTTTCCAGATGTGAGGTATTGTGTTGTGTGAGAAGCTGTAGTTGGATATGTTGGTGAGTGTCTGTATGCCTTGTGGACCAAGATGTTTTAGATGGATGTTACTTATTCCATCTGGACCACAGGCTGATGATTGTTTGATGTTGTGTATGATGTGTCGTGTCTGCGCATGTGTGAATGGTGTGTATTGTGGATCTGTGCTGAATGTGTGTTTACGTCTGATGATTTTCCTGTCTTTTTGTGTAGGAGTGATGTGGCTGATGTGTGAGTAGTGGTTAATGAGTGTGTTTGCTTGTTGTTTATTTGATGGTACAGATGATGTGTCGGTCGTGATGGCTGCGTGTGTGCGTGTTATATTGCTGTTTGAGAGTGTGATGCTTTTCAGTGTGTTGTATAGTTTTGTGGTGTTTGATCTGTGATCTAGTGTTTTTATGTAGTTGTGCCAGTTCAGTGATTTTTGTTCATGTATCTTGGTGTTGATTGTGGTGTTGAGTGCGTGTATTTGTTCGGATGTATTGTGTGAGTGTGGTGTCGGAGAGTGTTTCAGTGTGTCGCGTTGTTTGATGAGTGTGTGTATTTCTTGTGTAAAGTTTGGGTTGTGGTGTTTTCTGTGTCCTTTTGGGATGTGTTGTTTGTCTGCCTTGTGTATGATGCTGTTAAATGTTTGGACTGTTTTGTTTATGTCTGTGATGTCTGTTGTGTTCAGTTGCGTAAATGCTAGTTCCGTGTCGTGTGTGAATTGTGACCAATTGGCTTTTGTGTAGTTTGTGTAAGTGCGTCTGGGTGTGTTTGGTGCAGTTCTGATTTTGGTGGTGATGACGATTGGAAGGTGGTCTGAGCCAAGCTCTTTGACCACCTTCCAAGTGGTTGTGTGAGTGAGATCCGGTGTGCAAAATGTGATGTCAGGTGATGTCGAATGATAGTGTGCCTGATGTGTGGAGTGAGTGTGTTGGTGAGTGTTGTTGAGAATGTAGAGGTGTTCTGTTTGTTGTAGTATGTCTGTGCCTCTGTTGGTGAGTGGATTGTGTGTGTACCAGGCAGGATCTTTGGCGTTGAAGTCACCGCCCAGTATTGTGTTAGGTGTGTTTGTGAGGTTGCGTATATCTGGTGTGTAGTTGCGAGGTACTGTTGGTGAAGTTTGTGGTGGAATGTATACGTTGATGATTGAAATGTGTGAGTGTGAGCCAGTGCGTATTTGTATCGATTGTTGTTCTGTTGTGGTGTCGTTTGATGGTAGTAGTGTTTGTGTCTGTGTGCTGGTGTTTGTGTAGTTGATAGTACTGTGTATGAGTGTGATGAGGCCACCGCCTCGACCGCTAGTGCGGTCTTGGCGGATGGTGGTATAGTTGTGAAAGGTGGGTGTTCTGTGGTGCTGTTGCAATTTTGTTTCCTGTATGAGTGCTATGTGAATGGAGTGTCGTGTGAGGAAGTGTGTTAATTCGTGTTTTTTTGTGTTGATGCCGTCGATGTTGAGCTGTAGAATGTTGATGTTGTGTGTGCGGTGTAAGTTGGTGTTTGTGCGAGTGAGAGTGTTGTTGAGATGTTGAGTTGTTGCTGGAGGTGGTGGTGGTGGTGAGTGTGATGATGATGGCAGAACTGATGGTGATGATAGTGAGGATGGTGCTGATGGTGATAGTGATGCTTGTGAGGAGGACGAAGTTGTTGGTGAGTGTGAGGATGAACGAGTTGCATGTGAAGATGGGAATGATGGTGATGTCGGTGGTGCTGATGACCGCGATGATGTCGATGGAGATGAGACAGAGGTGACTGATGTTGATGGTGAATGTGCCAGTGTCGGTGTACGTGCAGGTGTTGTTGAGTTTGGTGTGCATGATGAGCAGACGAATGAGCTCGTGTATTGTGTGATGTTGTGGAGTGATGTGCATGTGGTGTGGCACCATTTCAGGCAGGAGTTGCACTGAACTGAGCCTTTTGTGTGTCGGCGTGTAGTGAGTGGCTGTGTACATATGTGGCAGGTGTATGTGTGTCTCGGGCCTGGATGTGGTTCTACGTCTCCTGCGAGTGTGAGCATACGAGAAATGATCGCGAGCGGATCATATCTCGACGCCCCCGCAGGAGACGGTGACATGCGTGGAAATGAAAGTGTGAGGCGAGCGGTGTTGGTACTGTGTCTGTTGTTTGTGTATGTGTAGCGTGGTGTCACGATTTGTGCCAGTTGCACTGAGCTGAAAAAAAAAAAAAAAAAAAAAAAAAGACCTGTGGAACCCGGGTGACCGAAGCCGATCCCAGGAGCTCGACAGCCCCGCCGTTCTGGCGAGGCTGGAAGGGTTGTTGCTGCGGTTTGGCCTCCAGATTGGAGGGTGGTCCCACGACGTAGACGTCGCAGCTCCAGGACCAAATATATATTGTTGTGTGTGCGTGTGCGTCTCAGGTGTTGGAGGACGTAAGTCTGGCGATCAATCTTGACACCAACAACAAGGAGCTGCTGTTGTTCAAGGACATGCTCGAACTGTCCAGCTTCGCGCTCGATTGTGATGGCCGCCAGTTTTACACGCAGTTCTACGGCCGGCTGATGCGGTTCATGCGCAATGAAGACAACCAGAAAAATTACCCGGTGCGTGTGGGCTCTCATCTAGTTATGGTTATGCAAGGAATGAGTGAAACACTCGTGTCTTCTGTCTTCCATTTGTCTTTTCTCTTCCATTTGTCATAATGTATCTTGCATGAATGTATTATTTTCTGGTTGACAATTTGCATTAGGCGATCGCTCTGTTTGTGAATATCAAACAAAACAATGAGCAAAAAACATTCACAGTATGTGTGCGTGTATGTGTGTGCTATGCTATGGTGTATATTTGGTGTGTGTGTGTGTGTGTGTTTGGTGGTGCTATATTTATTGGTCTATGTTTGAACCAGTGTAGTTTTCAGGATAATCATTTTTATCACATCGTTTCACATGGTATTACATCGCTATGCATCGATTCACACTCGTATTGTCATGCAAATCATATCTATGTGAATGTTTGTACTTGTGTAGTTAACACGAATGTATTTCCATTTTTACCTGCATTTAGCTGATGAAGGCCATTCACGACAAGGCGTTTACTGCGCCGGAACCGTCGCTTATTCCGCTCGGCTTCATTCTGCTGGAGCGCGGCGCCCAGGAGATGCCAGAGAACAACACCATCTACTTTAACCAACTCTACAGGTGCGTGCCTGTGTGTGTGTGTGTGTGTGTGTGTGTGTGTGTGTGTGTGTGTGTGTGTGTGTGTGTGTGTGTGTTTATTATCTTACTGTCGACTACGACTCTCTATGTAACCAGATATTTTCTTCTTTCAATTATGATTCATTTTGTTTCGTACCCCCGTATGATCTCTGTAAATATTTCAACTCCTGTCTTGAATTTCTTAGAGATCAGTTTGTTCCTGTTAAGAAGTTCCGTTCCTCTTCATTTCTTCATAGTCCCTGGTTCAATAGTGAAATTCGTGGCTCCAAAACTTCTCTTAGACGACTTGAGCGCCATTGGTTACGTCTGAAAAATGATGCATCATGGCAATCTTATTGTGTTGCACGGCGTCACCATCATATCTTGTGTGAGAATGCCAAAAAATCCTATTATAATAATAAAATTTCCTCCTGTCTCAACAGTAAACCCCTCTGGAATATTTTCAATAAACTCTTAGGTAAATCTAATACCCTTGTGTTTCCTGATAGTGACCCAACTCGCTTACCTTCCATATTCTCTCATTTCTTTGAGAATATATTTTCGAATATATGCTGTCGTTTCCCTCCTGCTACATTGTCTTATTATCCCACCACCTCCGCCATTTTTAATTATTTCCTTCCGATTTCCATCTCTGATTGCAGGCTACTACTGAGGCGTGTGCACACTCGTTCTTCCTCCCTGGACCCTATTAACCTTGCTCGAATACCCAACTGTATTGAGTTACTTCTTCCTTTCATCACCTATTTTATCAATTCGTCTTTCTCTCTCGGTGAATTCCTTGCGTCTTAAAGCGCAAGTATTCTCCCTATCCTGAAAAAAACCTAACCTTGATCCCAATTGTTTGTCTAACTATCGTCCCATCTCTAGAATTCCTTGGCTATCAAAATCGCTTGAAATGGCCGCCTATGTCCAGATTTCGGACTACCTTGAGCGCCATGATCTATTTCTCCCTGAACAATCAGGCTTCCGTAGTTTTCACTCAACAGAAACCTCGCTTCTCTTCCTCTATGACTCTATTCTTAAGTCTACTCTTGCTTGTAAGGATGTTCTTCTCATTCAACTGGACTTCTCTGCGGCTTTTGACACTGTTGATCATCTAATTCTACTCAATACTCTATCCAACCTAGGTATTAGTGGTACTGCACTATCATTCTTCCGCTCTTATCTTCTTTCACGATCTCAGCTTGTTTGTACCAGTGATTCTTGTAGTGAGTCTTTCCCACTCTCATACGGTGTCCCACAGGGGTCCGTCTTAGGCCCTCTCCTTTTTAATATTTACTTAACTTCCATAGGTGAAATCATTCATCGTCATGATGTCACTTTCCAAATCTTTGCGGATGACATCCAAATTATTCTCTCGTCTGATACTATTTCCCAATCTTCTGTTTCTTCTCTCTTGAATGACATTGAAACCTGGTCTTTGTCCCACCATCTTAAGCTCAATCCGGAAAAGACAAAATTTATCCTTTTTCAATCTTCTAGAAGTTTAACTTGTCTGTCTGTTCCTCTCTCTAAATCTGTTCGTAGCTTAGGTGTATTACTAGATGATTATCTTTCTTTTGATCTATGCATCTCTTATATCATTAGGGTATGTAACTTTCATATTAGGCGAATCTATTCTATCCGTAGATATTTAACTGTCTCTGCTGCTTTCAAACTAGCTAATTCTTTCATTCTCGGCAGGGTGCAATACTGTTGCTCGCTCTTTCTTTGTCTGAACCACCGCCAGCTTCGCAAACTTCAATATGTTATTAGTAAAGCTTGTCGTTTAATCTACAATCTCCCTGCTGGCTCTCGTGTATCTCCCTTTCTACAAAAATTAGGACTTATCCCTATTAAGGCGTTTATTGACTACCGCATCTGTTTGATCATTCATTCCACTCTTATTCTTCGTAAGCCCTCGTACTTATTTGAACTTCTATCCTTCAAGAAATCTACTCGTACACTTAGGTCAACTGATGATTCTCGTCTCTTACTGGAACCTGCTTTTCCTTCGAGACATACTCACTATAATCGTTGTTTCTCTATCTTAGGACCCCGTATTTACAATAAGCTCTCCCCAACACTACGTTATATCACTTCTATCCCTGTTTTCAAAAAATACTAAGATATTTTTTATGGTGAAATCGTATTATACTCTAGAGAACATTGTCTATATTAGTGATGATTATAAGGTGTAAATTAGCTTTCTTCTTTCTTTACCTTTCACTTTCTGTGTGTGTGTGGCTATGTGCGTTTGTGTGTGTGTGTGTGTGTGTGTGTGTGTGTGCGTGTGCGTGTGTGCAGCGCCCTAGAGACCCTCTAGGTGTAGGGCGCTATATAAATATATATGTACCTAATGTAAAAAATGTAATGTGTGTGTGTGTGTTGATCTCTATCTGTAACCTCGTTGTCGATTATAGTGTGTGTGTGTGCGTTCTTATACAATCTAGCAACATAGATGTTTGTTTGATTTACGCATACAGAATCACCCACAAATGCACACACCCACAAACACATACACATATGGATGAATGTACACACATACATAATTCAGCAGAATGCAAGCGTCAAATATCCACGTTTTTACTCATCCCATTCTGATGTGTGTGTGTGTGTGTGTGTGTGTGTGCGTCATCTTTGCGAAATTTATCAAGTACAATTAGCAGAAATGATGTGGTGGCACTCACTGAGAGTTTTCGTGCAATTGTTCAGTTGAATGACATGATGTATGGAATCAATATGAAAAACAAACACATAGAAACAATATCAATAGCAATGTGAAAAACAAACACACAGAAACAATATCATTTACGAATAGTGAGTGTGTTTGCATGTATGTGAGTATGTGAGTGTGTGTGTGTGTGTGTGTGCTTTTATGTCAGTGCGTGTATGTGTGAGTGTGTTGGTGTGTATGTATGTGTGATCGCTCCGGTGCTGCAAAATTATGCAACTACATTTCGCAAAAATTCTCGCAGGGAAGTTTCGAGCATTCGCTCAACTGAATGACGCAGTGTATAGTATGAAGGTGAAAAACAGAACACCGAACATGGTTAATTTATCAAGATAATTCACACTCTCTTAGTGTGTTGACCAACTTACCAATGAGCCGTATACACATGCCCATGCTGTAGTATGAATGTCATGCTATGTGAAATGTTATTTTCAACTTAAAACTGGCATTTTTGTGCGTGTATATACCGTAAAACCTCTGATAAAATGGCTTCCTCTAATTAAACGTTACTGTGATTAATTATTCTCTTTGGGCAATAAGTATGACTGATTTTATTAGTGAATTTGTGATTACTTACCAATAATTAACCTTTGTGTATGTGTTTTGTCAAATAGTTATGCATGTGTTACCTAGTTGTTTCATCATCAATAAAGTTTACTGGAAATATTATTATATATTTAATATATAATAATACCTTGTCGAAAAATAGAAATTATATTCAGCTAGTCGAAAAATGGAGCGGCACTCTAATTGAACGTTACTACGGTGGAAGGTTTGAGAAAAAGAACGATATGCCGCTCAAACAGAGGTCTTACGGTATGTTTGTTTGTGCACATGTGTGTATATGGGGGACAGAGCGAAGCAGAATCCCCAGCACGTGATCACCGTGTCTCATGATCGAGGGGAAATCGCCGTGTGGAACATCTACACCATGAAAGCCGTGCGCACACTTACCGGCATCCACCAACCTCAGAGTCTGCGCATGATCGACGAGTATTGTTGTCTGGTGAGAGGTGCCTCACTCAACCTCATTGCCTCACTCAACCTCATTGTCTCACTCAACCTCATTGTCTCACTCAACCTCATTGTCTCACTCAACCTCATTGTCTCACTCAACCTCATTGCTCACTCAACCTCATTGTCTCACTCAACCTCATTGTCTCACTCAACCTCATTGTCTCACTCAACCTCATTGTCTCACTCAACCTCATTGTCTCACTCAACCTCATTGTCTCACTCAACCTCATTGCCTCACTCAACCTCATTGTCTCACTCAACCTCATTGTCTCACTCAACCTCATTGCCTCACTCAACCTCATTGCCTCACTCAACCTCATTGTCTCACTCAACCTCATTGTCTCACTCAACCTCATTGTCTCACTCAACCTCATTGTCTCACTCAACCTCATTGTCTCACTCAACCTCATTGCCTCACTCCGTCAACCTCGCTCAGTTACACAACCTTACTGGTTGATGACCTCATTGCCTCACTGTTACATGTTCTCGTGGCTTTCATTTACTGGCTTAATTTCATCACTATTTGGTCGGTCATGAAGTCATATTTTCATAACCTCACTGTTTCGTGGTGTGTCTGCTTCGCTGGATCAGTTGCGGTCTTCAATGTTGAATCTTGATGAAGTTATATTGTGGTCGTACGTTCGCTTCGTACCAATGCTTAGTCTGGTTTTCGAGCACAATCGCTGATCATCGCTCATTTGGCGCTGCCTCAGGTGTTGACCGGCAGAGAACTGAAGACGTACAACTTCAACGAAGGCCTGTACTTGATGAAGCTGCAGCAGATCATGAACCAAAATATGCCGTACTATGGCCTTCACAACGAGGAGCTAGCCGTGGCGCTGTCCAGAGACCGTATGTACGTCAACATGATCAGTCTCCAACACGGGGATTGTGTGGCCACGTTTAAGGTGACGTTCAACATTGCATATTGCATACTCAACATTGTTGGTGGTGGGACGCGACCTTGGTTGTGTTTATTTGTTGGCTGGTTGGTTTGGTTGTAGTTATATCAGTATTGTGAGCTGATGCCGGTAAAACTTGAAATTTGTGTCAGATTTCTGATTGTGGGATGAAATCTGTTCAGCAGTTTTTGTCCACCATTGTTGTTTACACTAACAGTATCTCACATATGCATCACGTGTGTGTGTGTGTGTGTGTGTGTGTGTGTTTGTGTGTGTGTGTGTGTGTGTGTGTGTGTGTGTGTGTGTGTGTGTGTGTGTGTGTGTGTGTGTGTGTGGAGGAGGCTACAGGTTGGCGAAGACCGTTTCCTCAACTCGCTGATCGTTTCCGATGACGGCCGTATATGCGTATGTGGCGACGAAACTCAGAAGCCGTTCCCGCTGCTAGTGTGGGACTTGCAGACACGCAAGCTCATGTACGACCTGCGCATCCCACACCACGAGTTCATCACCAGCCTGGCGGTCATCACGGCCGACGGACACTATGTGTGCTGCGGCTGCCGCGAGGTGCTTTCCATGCGTCCGTCTGTCTGTGCACTCTCTATCTGTGTGTGTATATATGTACGTGTGTGTGTTTGTCTGTGTCTGTGTGGTGTCTGTGTTTGTGTGATGTATGTATCCATGTGCTGTCTGTATGTGTAGTTACGTGTGTGTGTGTGTGTGTGTATGTGTGTGTGTGTGTGTGCTGTCTATAACTGTGTATCTGTGGATGTACGTGTCTTTCTAAATTTACAAACTGAACTGTGTATTCACCGATTTGTTGATAAGGGAGAATATAATTTGGCTCGGACTGTCCCGTCTCGGTAACAATTGGCCAGCTTTGCCTTGTCTAACGTGAAGTTTTTACGTTCAGACGAAAGAGCGATTAATTCTCCATCCGCTGATATTAATATAGGACAAATAAATACATATATGTTTCAAAAAACATGCTCGAGAGAGGTCTACAAATGTTCCCGTGTGAGAACATTGGTGAAATATAGGTTATATCGTTACGTATCGAGTATGGAAAATCGGGCCGATATGTTATATGTTTTTTCTTATCTTCATCGTATGGCACTATTTTGTTAAACTCCATGTTGTTTTTGTTTGCCCATATGTGAATGTTTTTCAGGTCTTTCTGCAGCTTCATGCAGTCATCAATTGTTCTCACCGGCCTTAAGAGCTTAGCACCGTCCGCAAATATACTCATGCATGATTCGTTTCTCTCAAAAATGTCGTTGACAAATACTAGGAACATTGTAGGACCAAGTACTGAGCCCTGAGGCACTCCGCTGGGCACATTCCTCCAACTTGATTGAGCTCCTCTGACACAAGTTGACAAGTCGTGTGTGTGTATATGTGTGTGTATTTTGGATGATGGTGTGACGTAACCGTGGCAGGTGGACGAGCTGACACCCACGTTCCTGGTGATCTACGACCTGCAGTGCGGCACATTGTTCAAAAAGTGGCGCACATCTGTGAGCGTGATTTCGCTGGCCATTCCGTCCAACGGCAGCTGCATTGTGGCCGGCCTTGAGGACTGCATGGTGGTGGTCATTGACCTGATCTCAGGTTAGATAGGCCACCATCGACAGTGGTCTCCAAACAGCTACACATCTTGCTGGATGTCATGCTTTTTCTTCGTTTCGGCCATATTAAAAGAAGTGTTGGCACAGAGTTGGCACTCACATATTCTTCAAGGAAGTCAGGCCATCAGTTTGTAATTCTCCTCGGCTGCCAACTCTCGTTTGGTGTCCGATGAGGTTCAACGGTGAGCTTGTGAAATACATCTATCATGAGCATCTACTCAATTGCGTTTGCTTGCTTCAAACCGATTCTTGCGATTTCTTGTTCAAATTTGTTGTGCGTGTGTGGGTGGGTGTATGTGCATACGAGGCATGTGCGGGTGTGTATTTGCGAAATGTCCTTATGCGTGCACTAGAGAATTTGGCTAATTCCTTGGAACGTTTCGGATTTATCAGATTATATCATCATACACCAGCGAAAACATTCACATGAAACACAATAACAGTCGGTCCATTCATTTCCGCTGCATAAAACGCGCGCGTTGTTTTTGTGTCCGCATTTTGCTAGCACATGCGTAATAACGCGCAAACACATGCTAACACCATGCACCTGCATGCTAACAAGTTTGGACTGTGGCAGTCGTGAGGTTATTTGATGACATCTAGGTGACTGGCAGGAGCGTGCCTAGTCTCGTATAAGCGGAAGCTTTCGCAATGTAGGAATCACAGCATTTTCCCAGCTTTGAAATAGCACACGTGTACTAATATCGGAACTGTGGGCGTGGCTACTGTAAGTGTTCGCTTATATTTTTAGGTGAAGTCCAGTTCTACTGCACGATAGTAAACTCGTATTTCTCAAACTCTCTCTCTCTCTATCTCTCTGTGTGTATATATCGTTTGAGAGCTTGAGGTACATGGGGCCACCGAATGGTGGTAATAGTGTTTACACTTTTCCCCTATCACTGGATTTGCCTGGAATTAATTATAATAATAATAATTTTATAATTTTGATAAGCATTGTCCAAGTGTGCTCACACAAACATCCCAGATCCGCCAACATTGAGTGTGCATATGTATGAGCTCTGTGTGTATATGTGTGGTATTGGGTCTAGCTATGCGTGTTTGTGTATCAGGCAACACACGCTGGCAACTGAGAGGACACACAGCACCGCCGGGGGCCATTCGTTTCGACAACCGCGGCAACAAATTCCTCACGTTCGACTCAGAGGGTCGCGACAGGTCATGCCGTGACATACACAAACGCACACACGAACGAACAGTAAACACATTGACATGTTCGTATGACAAGCAAATCATTCGTGGTAGGCATATCTCGAACTGTTTTTCTAACATTGCTTCAACACTCGACGCATTGTATTTTGCTATTTCACTTTGGTTATCTGGTCGTCTTGTTATCTATATGTTTGGTTATGTCTTATCTCTCATGACGTGGCGATGAGATAAAATAATTGGTTTAGGTGTTACGCGCGCGTGTGTTTGTGTACTCACTAGTTGTACTCACCAGTTGTACTCACTAGTTGTACTCACCAGTTGTATTCACTAGTTGTGTACAGATGAGCAAGACCCAGACTGTCCTGTCTCCAAACCCACTTTTGTATAATATGTGCCTAAGTTGCCTAATACTGTTTGATTCCACCACATCCTTTTTCTAATATCGTGCACCTATTCGGGAAAGTGTACTTTTTAATATCCCTATCAACTCTGGTCTGTCCAAGGCATTTATTGTGTCTCCTTGGATATCTTACTCAAATCCTTTCTTTCCAGTGTGTCCTTGTCAATGCTATGATTTAAAAGCGTTGATTAATTTTTGTTTTCTTGTGCGCAGTATATATTACCGCAGCATATTCTAATGGAGGTCTGATCAACCTCGCTACCATCTCATCATCCAAATAATTCAATGCGGCTCTTATATTTGTTATTGTTTGGAAAGCCACATTTACTACTCTTGTAATATGTATATCCGGCAACGATGATTCGTCAATAATGACACCCAAGTTTCTTTCAACATAGTTCATACGTAGACTATGATCGCCCACCTTATAGCATGTAGACGGTCTGCATTCACTTCTGCCAAACTGCATCACGTGATATTTGCTGGCATTAAAATCCATGCTCCCTTTCTTACTTCATTCAGATTTTCTGGGTAAATCCTCCTGCAATTCATTGCAACTGGCGTGATCTATCACTCTTCTTTTCCATTTGTGTGTATGTTTGTGTTCAAGCTCAAGTTGAAATATATATTGCCAAAACAAATACAAACACGTTTCAAACATTTGCTTGACAATCTCCTAGTCCAATCCAATCTCCTTTAGTCCAATCTTAACTCCAATCTCCTTGATAAATCTCCTAGTTAGGCATGAACATGTTGACTTACGTGCTAGTTCTAAGCACTATTTAAAATCATTTGCCCAATGAATCGAACATAGATGCATTTGCAAGTTCATTTATATCCATCGCATCTCATATATGTATGAGCAAGCGGATCAAATAATATGCATTGCTACAAACACGACTTGCTCCGCTATACAAACACCTATACACACACACCCACATACATAATGCTTGTACAGATTCACATTCACACACACACACACACGTACATACACCCACTTGCACACACATGCCCATACACATGCCCATACATACGCCCATACACACTTTCACACTGTGTGTGTGTGTGTGTGTGTGCGTGTGTGTGTGTGCAGGTCGGTGCGCGTGTGGGAGTTGAGCACGGGCAACTCGTTGGGAGTGTTCACGCCGGATCAATCTATCACGGCGTGCGACCTGTCCAGCGACGGCAAGTGCGTCGTGATGGCACTCAAGGGCATGCCTCACATCACCACACTGGTGCTGTGCTATGGCCAGGGCTTGGAGTTGCCGCAGGTGAAGACCTACGGCAGCGAGCAGAACCAGGACAAAACGTTCAACTTATCTCAGGCCGGGTGAGTTGTGATGACAGCGTCATCTATGTGCCCGTTTGTTGCGTCTCAGACAGCCCGTATTGTTTGTACCATGTAGAAAGATCGATGGCTATTTACTGTACACACTGAGAGTTTGCATGCTGCAAACATGGCCCGAGTTGGATCAGGTTTCTCTAGGATTCAGTTCAACAAGAAAACCGTCGTGAGGGCATCCATGGCGGATATCGTGGATATGCCGACAGACTAGTGTTGTTGACAACCTTGAGCTCCTGAGGAAAAACACGGGTTATTTCACAGGTCCTTGGTAGATTTGATGCTGTGTTCCATGATGCGTGTGATATTGTGTGGTGCGGAATGGCAATCTGGGTAGGTGTCATTGATTGATGACATTTTCTGGTAAGTCAGAAGGCGGGATTATTACCGCATCTCAATCTGGCCAAATGCACTTTGTTTTCTCATGTGAGTGTGTTTTCTGATTTGTGTATATTTGGTGGGTGTTTTGGAGGAGCGTGTTGTGTTGTATTGACCGCAGTGTTTAGTGCGATTCTAGGTAACTACAATGTTGTACATGACAAGGTCTGTTTTCAGGGCATGGATGAATTACCGCAACATATGGAGAAATTGAGTGACGTGTTTTTGACGCTCGATTGAGGACGTGGATCGCACTGTGGACCGACGCCTTGTACACCGACGATTCCTTCGTACACAAATATTGTCTTCAAGGTTGCAAGGCACGCGAGTTTTGTGCCGAGTGAGTGCGAGATGTGATGAGCCAAAGAGAAGGCACATTGGCGTTTGTCACAAAATGTTTGTCTGTTTGTCGTTGAGGTAGTATACGCCGTTGCCGCCGGCGTAACACTAGTGTTTGGCTTGGGGACCGTACGCTTGCAGATTGTTCACATATCTGTGAATGTTCAGTCTGTTTGTGTAAAGTCACGTTTTTGCATAATTGCTTTTGTAAAGCCACCAGTGTGGTAGCTGTTGGAGAAGTTGCAGAGTATATATCGCACGGGGCTTCAAGTGAAGTTTTTCAAGCTTTAAGATGTGCTCATATCTAGTCACTCGATGCGACCACACATGACCAAAGGTTACAGAAAACACGGAAACTAAAGATTGCTAACTAGCGCACAATTTGTTGCACAAGAATATCTTTGTAGGGACTTGTAGTCCACGATGGCGTTCACTCGTTTGTTTTGGCGATCTACGTCTGTGTGTGTGTGTGTGTGTGTGTGTGTGTGTGTGTATGTGTGTGTGTGTGTGTGTGTGTATTTGTGTGTACGTGTGTAAATGCACGGCTTGTCGTTCAGACAGCCTCGCACAACGGCCATGGACCAATGAACGGCCGCATTGCACCCCACCCACCCACCTATACAAAGCGATCTGTCACAAACGCATGACTGTGACTGTGTTTGATTCGATGTTTGATGTTGTATCTATGTATGTGTCGGCAGGAGAAAAACAATAAAAGCACACAAACGCAATGGACATTTTTAACGCAATCTCTACACCCTTTGGGCGCTTCCAGTATATGGGGTCATTGCAGTGCTTGCACTCTTCATATGACCCTGCGCTTGTCTGCAATTAATAATACTAATAAAAGAGAAGAAACTATCGTTATAAGTTCGGAGCAGTGCCAAAGAGGAATCAAATATACTAGCATTAAAACCCGCCCGTTGTGCGGAGCAATTCATAACATGAAATTCATATTCAATTCATAAAAATATGGAAAATTAAAAATGAAATAGGGTACACTCATAAAAATATCAATCAATTGAAAATTCTAAGTTTAATTATTTTTATTTCGACAAAATATTTCCCATCAGTCCACCTTAGTCAGTTTTGCACCCGCCAGGTCGTGCTGAATAATTCAGAACTCGAACACGATCCGTTCTGGATCTTGAAGTCAAATCCATTGCTTTTGTGTATGGATTAATTCTACAGGGGAAATCGAACGTTCTATTGTCTATAGTTGCTGCCCGCGGAACATTTTTATTTGCTAAAAAATTCCCGTTTTTTAAATGAACCATTTGAAAAAATGAACTAAAAACACTTTTTAACCCGCCCGTCGTGCGGAACAATTCATACAATAAAATTCATATTAAATCCATAAAATATAATGAATACAAATTGAAAAGCAAAAATGTAACCTATAAATATCTTAACCAATAGAAAAGTCTAAATGTAAATATTTTTTTTGTGACAAATATCCCTCAGCCCGCCTGATATATAAATCTGCCCGTCGTGTGGTATAATTCAGAACCATAGACTCCTTTAAGGAAAAGGAGTCTATGTTCAGAACACAAACACGAAACAAACAATGAAAGATGATGGAATCTTTTCATCAGAATGTTTCCAAACTATATTTATTATTATAAAAGTACAACTATATTTATTACTATTTAGTAACTATATTAGTAACTATATTTATTACTATTTAGTAACTATATTAGTAACTATATTTATTACTATTTAGTAACTATATTAGTAACTATATTTATTACTATTTAGTAACTATATTAGTAACTATATTTATTACTATTTAGTAACTATATTAGTAACTATATTTATTACTATTTAGTAACTATATTAGTAACTATATTTATTACTATTTAGTAACTATATTAGTAACTATATTTATTACTATTTATTATATAAAAGTACTATTTTACTTTTACCGCTATAATATTTATTTCTAAAATTTATATATTTTCCGCTATCATTAACCCAATATAACCTGAGTCAAACCTACACAACCCAACCCAACCATACAATCTTGACCGCTCTCAGCCTAGTCTGAGGTGATTTAACTTATTAGTTTGTGATCACAAAATATACTGATGCGATCATAATTTGTAGTCAGAAGACTGAGATTATTTACCCCAGGGGTCCCAAACACGCGGCCCACCAATAATTTTCTCTCAACCCGTGAATATAGTATCGGAACCAAAGTGTAAGGCAGCTAAATTCACATTTGTTGCATAATGCGATATAATTATAGCCATTTACCATTACCTACCTTCCTTCGTGCATACCAACATATTATCATTTAAGTCACCTTTACATTAGTGAGTCTGGATCTTGAAGTCAAGCCCGTGAGTTTTGTATATGGATTCATTCCACACGGTAAAATTGAATGTTTGAACCCTACCGTCGTGCGGAACAATTGCTAAAACAAAAGTAATACATATTTAAATGCAAACAGCCAGTCTAATAGAAAACTCTGAATTGTAAAATCTAAACCAATAGAAAATTCCTGTTCTGAAATTGCGTATTCTTATAATTGACGACATATTATTCAGTCAACCCGCCTCATACTTAAGCCCGCCCGTCGTCAGGAATAATTTCGAAATGTAAACACAAAATAATAATGAATTTTTTAGCATTTAAGTTATTTTTTTCCATAATATTATCTCATAATTCCCGGTTAATGCTTACACTAATGCATCATATTCATACAGTTGTTATTTTTTTATTACACCGATATTACAGCCCTTGATATTACAGCCGATATTATATTATGCAATCTATATTCTACTATGTATTGTTCCTAATACATATATCATCAGATCGCAAAATATATTCAAAGGTTCACATCATTCTCCAACATCATTTGCTTAAGAGCTATTCTACTTTTATCGCTAGAATATTTACTGCTAGCAAAATATCATATACCTCGCTATGATTTAAACCCAATCTTTATAGATACACTAGCATTAAAACCCGCCCGTTGTGCGGAGCAATTCATGATATGAAATTCATATTCAATTCATAAAAAATATGGAAAATTAAAAATGAAATAGGGTAAACTCATAAAAATATTAACCAATTGAAAATTCCAAGTTTAAATATTTTTATTTCGACAAAATATTTCCCCTCAGTCCACCTTAGTCATTATTACACCCGCCCGTCGTGCTGAATAATTCAGAACTCGAACACGATCCGTTCTGGATCTTGAAGTCAAATCCATTGGTTTTGTGTATGGATTAATTCTACAGGGGAAATTGAACATTCTATTGTCTTTAGTTGCTGCCCGCGGATCATTTTTATTAAAAAAAATACCTTTTTTTAAAATGAACCACTTGAAAAAATGGAAACACTTTTTTTTAAACCCGCCCGTCGTGCGGAACAATTCATACAATAAAATTCATATTAAATCCATAAAATAAAATGAATACAAATTGAAAAGCAAAAAATGTAACCTATAAATATCTTAACCAATAGAAAAGTATAAATGTGAATATTTTTGTTTTTATTTTGACAAATATTATCCCACAACCCGCCTGATATATAAATCTGCCCGTCGTGCGGAATAATTCAGAACACAAACACGAAACAAACAATGAAAAATAATGAAATTTTTTCATCAGAATGTTTCCAAACTATATTTATTACTTAACATCATTCCCCAACATCATTTGCTTAAGTACTATTTTACTTTTACCGCTATATTAATTATTGCTAAAATTTATATATTTTCCGCTATAATTAAAACCCAATATAATCTGAGTCAAACCTACCCGACCCAATCCAACCATCCAACCATTCAATTGACCGCACCCAGCCTAGGCGAGGCGATTTAACTTATTAGTTTGTGATCACAAAATATACTGATTCGATCATAATTTGTAATCAGAAGACTGAGACTGAGACTGAGATTATCTACACCAGAGTTACCAAACACGCGGCCCACCAATACTTTTCTCTCAACCCGCCAATATAGTATCGGAACCAAACTGTAAGGCAGCTAAATTAATATTTATTGCATAATGCGATATAATTATACATAATTTAAGTCACATTTTCATCAGTTAGTCTGGATCTTGAAGTCAAGCCCGTGAGTTTTGTATATGTATTCGTTCTACACGGTAAAATTGAATGTTTAAACCCGCCCGTCGTGCGGAACAATGAATAAAACAAAATAAATTAATATTTAAAGGCAAAAAGTCAGTCTAATAGAAAACTCTAAATTGTAAAATCTAAAGCATTAGAACATTCTTGTTCTGAATTTGCATATTCCTATTCTAATAATTGACGACATACTATTCAGTCAACCCGCCTCATACTTAAGCCCGCCCGTCGTCAGGAATAATTTCGAATTCTAAACACAAAATAACAATGAATTTTTTAGTATATAAACGAATATTTTTCCAAAATATCATCTCATAATTCCCGGTTAATGCTTCCACTAATGCATCATATTCATTCAGTTGTTATTTTTTGGATTAAACCGATATTACAGCCCTTGATATTACAGCCGATATTATATTATGCAATCTATATTCTGCTATGTATTGCTCTTAGTACATATATCATCAGATCGCAGAATATATTTAAAGGTTCACATCATTCTCCAACATCATTTGCTTAAGAGCTATTCTACCTTTATCGCTAGAATATTTACTGCTAGCAAAATATCATATACCTCGCTATCATTTAAACCCACTCTTTATAGATACATCTAAGCCCGCCCGTCGTGCGGAACAATTCATAAAATATAATTAATATTCAATTAAAAAAATTTAGTGCAAATTGAAAAAGAAAAACAAACCCATAGAAAAGTTTTAGCCAATATAAAAGTCTCAATGTGAAATTTATGTTTCAATTTAGAAAACATGTTTTTCCACAAACCGCCTCATATTTGAAGCTGCCCGTCGTGCGGAATAATCCAGAACTCAAACACGAAACAAACACAAAGAAAATTGATGAAAAACGACCAATAGAAAAAGTCAAATTTGTAAGCTCTTGTTTTAATTATTGTCGAAGTTTTTCCCTCAACACTGCTCAAATTCACACCCGTCCTTCGTGTATAGTAATTCAGAAGTGTAACACTATCAAAACAATGAAACCTTCTTTCATCTCTATAATTCCAGATTTATGCTTCCGCTAAAACAGAATATGCATATAGTTGGCATTGCATGATATTACAACCCATATCCTTATGCAACTCAAGCGTATGGAACTTGAAATTAAACCAATTAAATTACACAGTAAAATTCAGTAGTTTACTTTGTTCCCAGTAGCATTTACCCGTGTAGCGCTTCAGACGTGACTGCCTGGGAACGTGCTACTGTCTTAGTCCCGCGCCACAAATGCGACGAAATGTCCACGATGTGATGCACGCAGTGTATTTAGTGGCGTACACAGTTCCGGCAGCTCAATGAGCAAATGACACCGTAATGCATACAATAATACGAATAGCACTAATACACACTAATAGGAATAACACACCGATCACAGTAATAAAACGTAGCACCGTGTATCCACAGAGATGCCCCACAGACGACTGACCACTGTGGCCCACTGTAACCCCGTGTAGTCTGCTCGGTCATGCTGTCAACAACCGACACCGCGAGGGGAGAAGGACCGTTAGCCGGAAGGATACAATGGCTAACGGTACAGTGGGCACAGCGCTGATACAGGCACAGCGAAGGAGCAGAGTGTCTGGGTGTATGTACACGGCGAGATAAACAAGTAATGCTTGGAAGGCAGAGAATGGGAGTAGAGAAGGATGTGAGCGGACTCAGCTCAGTGTGCAAAACAAGCTTGGAAAGGAGCAGAGTTGTGATGAAGGAAAGTGTGTGAGAGCAGGTGCCGCATGTAATACAGTAACGTTTGGAGGGTGAAATATCTATACATAAATGTACACGTGGGACGCTAGACCACCCTTCTCTCAGATGGCACTAGGAAAGTGACACGACGATAGCGCGCTGGCGGCTGAATCTGACGTCCAGAGCGCGTTCTGAGTATGGATGTGGCGGCAGGCGTTTGTTGTGAAGGTAGATTTGTCGTCGTACGCTGTGCAAATGTTGACCTGTTGGACATGTTGGCACCGTCTGATGAACCAGTTTGAGAGTGCAGACCTCTTCGCCGGGTGGGGTGTGACGACGGTCGAGTCTGTGCACCGGAGCACGACTGATGAGACGCACTTGGAGCACGTGAGGGTTGCGATGATGGTGACGCCTCTGACGGTGAAGCCGTGCTAGCGGGAGCTGCGGCTGTCATGTGTGGACAAGTTTGAAGAATTGGCAGAGGTCCGCAGCACGGCTGAGATCGAAGTCCTGACGAGTTTGAGATTGCATGTTCCGCAGCATCTGATGTAGGCTGGTCGTTCAAAACAGCGGGTTTTACTCTGTCGATAGAGACGGTGTCTTCTTTGAAGAAACGGTTGATGGTCACCGCTTTATCAGTGCGCCGAATAACGCGAAATGGTCCCTCGAACGGTTGTTCCAGAGGCGTGCGATGTGCCCCGCGCTGCACGAAAACATGAGTACATGTTTTGAGCGCAGACGGTACATGAAGTGACACGCTGGAGCGACGCGGTGGCACTGGACGCGTTTGTTGTATCGCACGCCGCACGAAATCGGCATATGAAGAAGGCGATGGAGAAGGTGACGATGAGCCAGCTCGTGGAGTAATCATCTCGTACGGCAAACAAAGTGGTTCGCCATAAACCAGCTCTGCTGACGACATTTTTAAATCGGCTTTCACTGCAGATCTGATGCCAAGAAGCACTGTGGGAAGTGCATCTGTCCACTTGATGCCGGGGTGTGCTCGTAACGCCGTTTTTAATTGGCGGTGAAATCGCTCAATTAATCCGTTGCAGGCTGGATGATAGCTTGTGGTTGTTTTGTGCACACAGCCTAATGCACAAGCTTTGAGCACAAGCTTTTCCACGACGCGCTAGTGAACTGGGTGCCTCGATCAGTGACGATCAGTTCTGGTTCACCAAAACGCGCGATCCAACCGGTTGTGAACGCTCGGCATATGGTCTCGGCACGAATATTTTGGATTGGTACCGCCTCTGCCCACCTGGTGTAACGGTCAATGCAAGTGAATATGTATTCACTTCCATTAGATGGTGGGAGCGGTCCCACAATATCCGCATGCAGCTGTCGGAATCGTTGTTGCGGCACGTCGAATTCGCCGAGTGGCGAGCGTGTGTGTCGTTGCACTTTCCAACGTTGACACTGTTGGCAGGCTCGTGTCCATCGACTGATGTCTTTTTTCATATCCGGCCACACACAACGAGACGTTATGAGATCTTGCGTAGCACGGATTCCAGGATGCGACATATTGTGCCACATGTTGAAATAGAGATGACGTAAAGATGTCGGGATCAAAGGCCGTAGCTTGCCAGTAGAAATATCACAGAGCAGTGATGAGCCGCCGGGGAGCTTTTCGGATCGGAGCTCCAGCGAGTGAGGCTGCTCTGCAAACTTATGCAGGTCGGTGTCGGCTTCCTGTGCCGCCGCCAGAAAGTTGAAATCATGCAGTGGTGGCTCAGGTAACCGGAGTACGTTGATGGTACGAGAAAGCGTATCAGCGACTACGTTGTCTTCGCCGGGCACGTGACGCAAATCACTCGTGAATTGGCCGATGTAATCTAAGTGTCTCTTTTCACGAGGTGAATGCCGATCGGTCGGGACATTCACTGCAGACACTAGAGGACGGTGGTCTGTAAAAACAGTGAGTGGACGTCCCTCAACTGCGTATCGAAAGCGACGAATGCCCAAGTACACTGCGAGTAATTCGCGGCCAAACGCGCTGTAGCGCTGCTCTGCAGGTCTCAACGCTTTCGAGAAAAAGCTGAGTGGCTGCCAAGAACCACCGACGAACTGCTGTAAAACGGCACCCATAGCTTTATCAGAAGCATCAACTTGAAGGCTGATAGGAGCTTCTTTCACCGGATGTGCAAGGCGCACAGCATTAACCATCAGCAGTTTCACCTTCTTGAATGCGTCGTCCGCTTCCGTTGTCCACTTGACCGGCAGTCGGGAACGTTTGCCAGCTGGGACGAGCAGTTTATGCAACGGCTGCAGTTGTGCTGCACACGCGGGCAGAAAGCGGTTATAAAACGCAAGCATGCCAAGAAACCGGCGCAACTGTGCCTTTGTCTGCGGCTGAGGAAAGGAGAATATGTCTTGCGTTTTCTCCGGAAGTGGTGCAATGCCATCAGCCGACACTCGGTGACCCAGAAACGAAACTGCTGATGCAGCGTATGTACATTTTTGCGGATTTATAACAACGCCCTATTGTTGAAGGCGCTGCAGCACTGCACGCACATGAAGGTCATGCTCGGTAATTGTGGGGTTGGCAATCAAGACGTCGTCTATGTAGGCGTACGCGTTTGGCACACCCCTCAGTACCTCGTCCATGAAGCGCTGCATGGTTTGCGCCGCGTTGCGCAATCCAAAGGGCATGCGCGTTGCTTCAAATAAGCCGAACGGCGTGGTGACGGCCGTCTTATGAAAGTCAACTGGCTCCACCGGGATTTGGTTATAGGCGCGCACGAGATCAATAGTGCTGAAAACAGTGCACCCAGCCAAACCACTCACAAAATCTTGCAAGTACGGTATTGCGTATCGGTCGGGTCGCGTGCAGGCGTTCAGGGCGCGGTAGCCGCCGCACGGTCTCCACTCTCCAGGCTCCTTTTTGGGCACTAGATGAAGTGGAGCAGCCCAATTGCTAGAAGATGGCCGCATCACTCCAGTCTGCAGCATGTGGTCAAATGCCTTCTTGGCCACTTGTAGGCGATCAGGCGGTAGACGACGAGGACGAGCGAGTTTCGGTGGACCAGTGGTGACAATGTGGTGCGTGACCTTGTGGAGCAACGGGAACGGTTCGCTAGTAGGGCGCACGACACCAGGAAATTCACGGAGAAGTTGATCGAAGCGACTGCGTGGTTGAATTATGCACTGTAGTTCGGACGATCCAGCATAGGTCTGGATTCCGCGAGCAAGAACTTGACCTGATGAATCACGGAGCTCACGGTTATGCAGGTGAACAATCAGCCGGAAATGCCACAGTAGGTCAGCACCAACAATATTTGTGGTGACATTCGCTACCACAAAACGCCACATGACAGAAGATCCCTCGTCAAACGACACATGGAGGTCATGTGTGCCGTAGACGTCGACGAGGGATCCATTGGCGGCCTGTAGTTTCGACTCGATTGTCGACGAAAGTGCCTCGGGCATGATGACACTGACTTGGGCTCCAGTGTCGACAATAAAGAGCTGTTTGGTGAGGTGATCTTCGACCATGAAGAGCGGCACCGATGATGGCCGTTTACCTGCAGTCGCTGGTGCTCCGCGCTGCAGGCACGCTAGTTTTCCGCCGGTGTGGAAGCGGACCAGCTGCACGGACTGGTGCAGTGCTCGGCAGCGGCACCCCAACGACGGTGGTACCAGCACACTCTTGCCTCTGTCGACGAACGTGGTGACGGAGAACGCGGTGGAGCGGATGTGCGCGATCTGGACCGTCTGTGACCGGAAACGCCTCGAGTGCCCGGACGGGCCCGGTCCCCGGCGAACTGCAATTTATCAATCAAACTGCTGAGAGTTGCAGTGAGAGTGTACAATTCACGCCCGTTCGGCGCAACCTGCTGTGTAGCAGCGAGCACGGCTGGTGGCTGTATAACGGCAGCTGGTGATTGTAGGGCGGCTGGTGCCTGTAGGACAACAGGTGACTGTGTGACGGCGGCTGACGTCTGTAGAGCAGCAACTACCGGCCAGATGCTGGCTGGCGGACGCTGGGTGGCGGCTATGAATCGATCGGCAGCCAAAGCCAACTCAGCCAATCCAGTGCTCTCATTCAACAAAGCCAATGCAGCGTTGACATCACGCGGCATACGCTGCAAAAACAGCATGCGTAGCAGGTCAGTGTCGCAGGTGGCCCCGGAAGTCCTCAGCTCATTCGTCATGCTGCGCAATAGCTGAGAGGGCTTCTGGTCCCCCAGCTGTTGGTGCCTCAGCATCGCTTCTAGCCTTGACGCTCGTGATTTCCGCAAGACGAGTGCGAAGAGCGCAGCATAGCTCTGCAAATGTCGACGTAGACCGGTTGATGACGTCTTTGACATGTTCCGCGACGTCAATGGGTAAGTTGGAGGCCAACAATTTGAGCTTGATGCGGTCCTCATTGATGCCAGACACGTCCATTGAAAATTCGACTTGTGTGAGCCATAACTCCGGATTTTGTGCGGCGAATGGTGGCAGTCGAAATGCGGCGACCGGCCTTGAAAGAACCGCCTCGGCGGCAGGAGCGTCAGGGGCGACCGGAGCAGCATGAGCAGCAAGTGCGTCAGGAGCGCTGTCCGGCGAGTGGCTCTGTGAAGGAGGGGCGCCAGGGTTGGCACGACCTCTAGGCATAGTAATCACGTCGGGGTCACCAGTGTAGCGCTTTAGACGTGACTGCCTGGGAACGTGCTACTGTCTTAGTCCCGCGCCACAAATGCGACGAAATGTCCACGATGTGATGCACGCAGTGTATTTAGTGGCGTAAAGTTCCGGCAGCTCAATGAGCAAATGACACCGTAATGCATACAATAATACGAATAGCACTAATACACACTAATAGGAATAACACACCGATCACAGTAATAAAACGTAGCACCGTGTATCCACAGAGATGCCCCACAGACGACTGACCACTGTGGCCCACTGTAATCCCGTGTAGTCTGCTCGGTCATGCTGTCAACAACCGACACCGCGAGGGGAGAAGGACCGTTAGCCGGAAGGGCACAATGGCTAACGGTACAGTGAGCACGGCTCTGATACAGGCACAGCGAAGCAGCAGAGTGTCAGGATGTATGTACACGGCGAGAAAAACAAGTAATGCTTGGAAGGCAGAGAATGGGAGTAGAGAAGGATGTGAGCGGAGTAAGCTCAGTGTGCAAAACAAGCTTGGAAAGGAGCAGAGTTGTGATGAAGGAAAGTGTGTGAGAGCAGGTGCCGCATGTAATACAGTAACGTTTGGAGGGTGAAATATCTATACATAAATGTACACGTGGGATGCTTAGAGATGCGACCTAAGAAAAACCGACTGTTTTTTTATGAAAAAACGTTTTTTTTGCCGAAAAAAACCGCGACCAAAAAACACGTTCTTTTTGGTTTTTTTTGAAGAGTCATGCAAAGAATTCAAATTATGGAAATGATATATTTGGGATGTTAAATGAATTATTTTTTATCAACACATGGGTTATTCATGTTATTAGTGACCCTATCAAATTGAGTTATCATTAAATATGTACAATATAATTGTTATAATGTGTCTGAAAGCCCTAATATCAAGATTGCAATTGTCTGCACGGTACTGTGCGGCACTTCTATGTACAGTACAGTTTTGCATTCAATTATTGAGTTAATCATTGTGTAAGAAAGCAGGGTTTGAGAACCTTTTTTATGCTAAAATCTGAAACTGTTTTAAAAAAACAACAGGTGGCATAATTTTTTATTATTTTTTACACATTAACTTTTTCGTGCCAGAAATTAACTACGTTGGTTATAATTAGGGCTGTCAAAAGTTAATCAAGTTACTTTTTCACCTAGAGGTCACTTTTTCATAAGCTACCTAAAACTGCATGAAAAAGTTGTGTACCATAATTATTAAAAAAGTTATTAGGTTACCAAAAGTTACTTTTTCATCGTTAGGTTACTTTTTTGCTTTTAAGGTTACTTTTTTATCGTCAGGTTACCTTTTGTTATTTTTCTTGTTATTAGGTAAGTTTACCACGAAGTTTGGTGACTTTTTGCAGATAAGAGGCACAAAAACGGTATATATGAGGATAAAATAGGAGAAGAGATGGAATATTAGGTCTGAAGATCCAGAAATGTCAACATTTCTGCTCTTAAGATTTAGCAATTGATATTCATCCTAATATCCGTGCTACTTGATATTTATACGTTTTTGGGTACGCAGGATAGTGTAATTCCATTTTAGGAAATGTCCACGAACCGGAGGGTTTCGTGAGATGTTTGGAGCGTGGTATAGTACGATGTGTGAGGTCTCTATACCAGATACTGCACTGTAGCACTTGACAGTACGTATTTACTTGAACGTTTTTGGGTACGCAGGATAGTGTAATTCCATTTTAGGAAATGGCCACGAACCGGAGGGTTTCGTGAGATGTTCGGAGCGTGGTATAGTACGATGTGTGAGCTCTCTATACCAGATACTGCACTGTAGCACTTGACAGTACGTATTTACTTGAACAGGAATTTGCACGGGATTTTCAGGGCGTGAGACCGCGCCATTATCCCACGTTTGACATATGGGAGGACGGGGGGCATTCACACATGCATTTACGCTCACAATAATATACAAACTGCAGTACGTGTTATTTGATAAAAAGTTCCATTGAAAAAATATAAAGAAAATTATTGCGACCATTACTAAAAATATTTACATTTGCAATTAGTGTATTTCGTATTTGTATGTGCTTTCCACTTAAAATTATATTTTGATGGTTATGCTCCTTTTTCGATGTTAGCTAAATGATGTTAAGTCACTTTTGGTTGTTTTTTGTAAAAATGGTACCAGATTGGAGAGGGTGGAAAAGTATTACCAACTCGGAAAGATGATAAAAAAGAAGGACTGGTGTATTTTCTTCCTTCAGAACTGCAAACAGAAATTCACCTTTTTTGAAGGTTATTTTTACGAAGGTTAGGTTATTTTTATGTTACTTTTTACAGGTTATTATGTTACTTTATATGTTCACAAACAAACAACAAACAAACCGTGTACTTCATATAGCGCACTAATCAGCAAAGGCGTGATAAACATGTGATAAAACGATACAAAAGTGATAATAACATTAAAACTCATAGGTTATTTTAGGTTACTTTTTTAGGTTACTTTTTCTCGAAAATAAAGTTACTTTTTTCTGATTTTTAGGTTACTTTTTTGACAGCCCTAGTTATAATAAGTTTCATCATTTCATTCTGCAGATCAATTATTTGCAAATATATTTGATGTACAAAAAAGTATTTGAACACAAATAACTACATCAAAAAAGCCATCATCCATAAAACCAGTTTTAAAAACAGGTTACAAATAAAAAAAACAGTTAATTTGGTTAAACTTTGCTTGATCTGCCGCCAATTTTTTTCGCAATCTCTACATCTACGAAAACAGTTTTTCCAAAAAATATATTTTGAAAAAAAACTATGGTTTAAAAGAACAGTTTAAATTAAGTGGTTTAACCAGCCGCTTATACGTACCAGCAGGCTACTTGCTATACAAAAGATATTTGAACATACATCAATCAAATCTATCTTAAGTAGATACTGTTTTAGAAAACATTGTTATTATTATTATTAATTACAGGCAAATCCAGTAGCATGGGAAGAGTGCAAGCACTATTACCACCCTAAGGTGGCCCCATGTACCGGAAGCGCCCAAAAGATTCAGAGAGAAAGATAGTTCGAAGAGAAAAAAGTCTAGAAAGAGAGTTGGAAAGAAAATAATATATAAATAACAGTAAATAATAAACCATCATCCGATAACAATCCATAATGTCACTCCGCCAACGTTCCTCAATAAATAATATAATAATAACAATAAATAAGTTATTCATTAAAAAACAGCCATCAATAAATAAGAATAAATATTAATATATTAATATAAAAATTAAATATTAATTAAATTATTATTAATATATAAATTAAATTAAATATAAATATTAATATAAATATTAATATATATTGTTTCATTAAAAAAGCGTTAGTTTAAATGAACGTTTGTCAAAAATACACTTGACCAACCAATTAGCTTGTCTTGTTCTGCTGCCAACATTTTCTGGACCTGTACATTAATAAAACGAATTTAAAACCAGTTTGAAAAACATCATTGCATTTTTTCATAAAAAACATGGTTTCTTTTGAAAAAACATGGTTTCTTTTGAAAAAACATGGTTTCTTTTGAAAAAACATGGTTTCGTTTGAAAAAAACATGGTTTCTTTTGAAAAAACATGATTATTCAATGAATTTGTTTTGTTATACTGACAAATTATTTCAAATATCCACATAATCAAAACCATCTTTAAAAACATAAAAACAAACATCTTTAAAAACACTCAATGAAAAAAACCTAAACCACCGGACCCGGATGCACTTTCAAACAGTCTCCTGAGGTATTTATTGATAAATATTCTTGTTTTTTATACTATTATCAAATTATTTTTAAAATAAGACACGTAAAGATGTACAAAACATCAATTGAACTAATTTCTATGTACTAAAATCTAACATCCGATGAAAATTGGGGCTAATTCTAAAAAAACCCAAAGAAAACAAAAAAAACTAAAAAAACATGTTTTTTTGCAAAAAAAAACGCAACCAAAAAAAAACGTTTTTTTGCATCACTAGGGACGCTACACCAGCCCGTCGTACGGAACCATTCATGTGTAAATATTGAGGACAATAAAGCCTTTCTATTCAGTATAGTGTATCATTAATTAAACTGTACGCAATAAAGCCATACCATCCATGCTTGGAGCTAATATGATGCATTCTTAATTGTGATTGGGCTTCAGTGAAATTTAATCGGTGTATATTCCTGTGTAATCGCAAGTGCGCATAATAGCTGTCAAATTGGCAACGTGTCCTTTTGACTTTACACCGCTGTAACTTCCTTCAGATACACTTAGGAAAATTAAAAATTATACCGCATTGTAGAAAACAAAATTTCCAGCACGATGGTATAATTTATTTTTATGTGTAGCAAATATTTACTGAGAAATAGTAGAAAACTGAATAAATTTTAGTCGCCCGGTGTTCAAGTGTAATTTTGGATGTATTTGTGAATTTTGGCAATTTTACACATTTTTTGTATCATTTGTGGGTATAAATTACAGCTTATCTGGAAGAACACAAAATTCTCTACACGATAGTATAATTTTTATAGCTGTAACTTTGCTGGTTTATGAGGAGCAGATGACAGAATATTGACCAACATATTCACGTTTTTCAGTGCAAATTTGGTCTTTTTGACTTTGTCATTTTGACTTCACACCGCCGTAACTTTTTTTATATACTCTGTAAAATTAATATTTATACTATGCTGTAGAAAACAAAATTCCCAGCATGATGGCATTATTTATTTAGATGTGTGATAGTTAGTTGTTGATAAATAGAGAAGAAAGTAAAGAAAATCGGACGCCCGGAGTATAAATATATTTTTGAATGTAGATTGAAATTTTGTCATTTTTTTATCTTTTATATTTAATTTTTTGGATATGAATTATAACCTATCCTGTAGAACGCGAAATTTTCTACACAGTGGTATAATCTGTATTGCTGTACCGTTTCTTGTTAAGGAGAACTCGATGGCAGAATATTGACCAAAATTTTCGCATTTTTCAGGGGTCATTTTGTCTTTTCACCGCTATAACTTTTTTTGGTTTTATTTTTAAAATTTTAAATTTAGCCTATCGTGTAGACAAGAAAATTTCCAACGTGATGGTATAAATTGTTGGCGGGTACGCCAAGTGGTGGTCGAGTAGTAGCTGATAGAAAATGGACCAAGGAGGGTGGGACACACACACACAGACAGATGATCTTTTAAATATATAGATGCAATGTATTTAATGTGTTTTTATATATATAAATGCAATGTATGTGCAATAATGTATTGTGTTAAAGCATCCTGGAATGCAACTGGACGAATGCGACCAAGATTACCAAGAGTATGAGACCAGAAAACGTGTCAATGCTAAACTGCTCCAATTGCCAACTTGGGCGTAAAAAGTACATTATCCTACATCTCCATGCGTTGACCGACCGGAGGAACAAGTTAACAGAAAACATTAATGGAATGACGATTATAAGCAGTTTTTATAATGAAGCTTTTCAGAATAAATTCAGGGAGCAAATGGAATGTCTTGTGGATACCCATTAGAACAAATATAAAGTATTGCATATATATATGTACATCCGGTAGCGCCAATATAGCAAAAACCTCACAAAACGTCATTTAAAAATACACTCGTGTGTTGAATACACAAGTTTTTTCTCAACATAATCACATATTAATCTCAGATATGCAAAACATTCATAACGGCGGATCTTTTCTGAGAGCTACTCAAAATGATTGTGGATTTTTTCCCGTAGAAATTTGATATCTGCTACAACCATTTTCAATGCTTAAATGCTTTGTAAAGTTGATTGTCACAATTATAAAATTGATTTTCACTTTTGTAAAATTGAGTTTCACTTGTATAAAATTGATTTTCACAATTGTAAAATTGACTTTCACTTTTGTAAAATTGACTTGTAAATGGTATAGTTGCCCCGTTTGAAAGGAGCCTAATATTCCGGCCTCTAGTAATGACTCGCTCCTCACTCCGATCTGCTGCCGAATACGACACAAGAAATGCCACATGTATTACCATATCTCGATCGGAAGGAAACATAGAAAACTAGAATGAGACCGTCACGAAAACACCCACCCACTCACCTACCATACACACACACACACACACACACACACACACACACACACACACACATCTCCGGATACCAGCAAGTGTACCAGTAATGAAACGAGCACAACACCGCATTAATATGTCCAGCATCACATATACACGGTATGTGAGCGTACCAGCCAGTGCGTGCGCGTATTCAATTGTTCTCCAGTTTTCTAGCCGACAATGCGTAAAACTGTACAACCACGAACACACACATACGCAAGCGCCACCAACACACGAACATACAATACGCATACACATAAAACACAGCACAGTACAGCCGAACACGTTGATTTGGGCTTCAGTAGTCACACGTTACACTACACACGCACGCACATCAGTGACGTATAGTGATATATACAAGCGAAGGGATCACATACACATAAAATAATTAAAAACAGGTTCAACACTCACTTGAGTGCTAGTACTGGATTGCGAGAATGTAGTCATAACAAGTCCTCAATCTTCACTTACACACACACACACAAACATACACACGTATATATACACAGCACAGATTCACCCAACACCAGGGGACAATATACAGCACGAAATGAAAATAATGTACAGAGCATGGGAGCAGAGTTGTTATCAAACAATGCACATAACCAGCGTCGAGACACCAACACACTCACAACTGCAACCGTATTCCACACTGAATGTGCTGTAGAGAGCGTGACTACAGCTCGCCAGCTGCTGACGTTAGCTGTCCGGCGGCAGAGGCAGCTGCTGGCCCGACAGCCGTAGAAACAGCTGCAGCTGCAGCGGCCGCTTTCTGACCCTGCGCCACGCATGAGCGAGCCACGCTGTCGAACAGCTTCTCGATCTCGGGCGCACAATGCACGAACTCGTGCGACCAGAACTTGAAGGTGGGATTTTTGATGAGCTCGATGAACGTGACCAGCAGACCCCACGGGTGCGGCCGGTTCACTATCAGGCGCTCCAACAACACCCTGCAATACACATCGCATGCTCTAAATGTCCCCGTCTAACCCTGTCCAATAAGCGCAGATGACAATCTACTGCTGAAAAACACAACGGGGCGCAGTACTCAAGCACTGCAATGACGAAGCAACGCGCAAAAGCGGCGGAAATGGACGTTTCGCCGAGGATTCGGAATGCTTTAAGGGAAATGTATAATTTTTCAAGAGGGGCTGACGCAGCCATTCGGCGAATGTATATCGATCAGCTTTGAGTACCTTTGAGCACCTAATATATCTCGTTTACGGCACTTGCGATTTCGGAGACTCAATGGTTGCTATTCATGTAAAGTCGGCACGATTACAAAATTAATTTTTGTGTCACTGCGTAACTGCGATGTATAAAGACTAGACCTACGAGCTAGCAATTTACATATCGTTCGGGGGCAAATTGTTTCCTACCAAAACTATAATGAAATGCACTTATGCCCATGTAAAAGTTGTAAAAGTAACATGTAAAAGTAAAAGCCCATATAAAAGCCCATGTAAAAGTAACGCCACCAAGGTAACTACACACTAACAAACACACATCGCCAGTGATGGAGCCCTTTCAAACATAAATCCAACTAGCACTACTTGAGAAGCAGAGTCATGCAACACCAGAGTCGGCAGCGTGCGTGTGTTGATGACAACAATTGCTATCAATGCCCGCCCACCTGGTAATTTGCTCCTGGATGGCAGCCGTATTGGCCTCGGCGAATAGATACAGCAGCAGGTTGAGGAAGTAGTTGGTGTGACTGTTGGGGTAGCGCAGCTGGTTGGCCACAGCGTTCAGGAACAAATAACGTCCTGACATACATACACACAGGCACACACACGCACATACATACACACATGCTGCAATCTAAAGATGTCCACAGTTTCCGAAAGATAACGTTAACAAAACTTAAAAAGAAGAAATATGCAACACATGTGAAATAGAGGAAAGAGCGGACAAGAAACAATACGCATGCGTGAATGTGTATTTGAATGCAACAATGAATGTATTTGAATGCAACAATGGATGCACAGCGGGAACTCGTTACCAAGACGTGCTCGTTAGTATGAACACTCGTAATTAGTATGATATTAATATGAAGCTTTCCCTTCATGTGATTAAGAAGTGGTTTATATAATTACCCATTTTTACGACTACCAAGTCAAGTAATTCTAGTGTAATGTCAAGTACTGGTGTGATGTCAAATAATACTAGTCTAGTGTAGAAAGTACTTGAGATTATCATTGCGAAAATGTGCGAACAAAAATGTGTTTGCTATAAATGCGAAGTGTTGAAAACTGAAATACGAAGTTCAAAGAACGAATATTTATTGCAATTTGAAACATTAGTCGAGTCAAATGTTGCCAGGAATAAACAATCGTAACTGGTTTATTACTCGTCCTGTAAAACGCTGCTGAACTGACACCACTCTGTGCACCAAAATACAACATAAAACGAATAAAACAACCAAAAGTATGTATTTATGATACACAATACAAACTGCCAATACACCTGTTGGAAAAGTGGAAATATAATTCAACATAATGATAACATAAGTCCGATAGGCGATTCACATTGGCATTATGTGGTAGTGTGTTATCACTAATTCTTCAGAGAATGTTAATTTGAATGTGCGATATCAGACATGAGGCTGAATTTGAGATTGTGTTGCATACTCGACCGGAAACTGAACCAGCAAAATACCCCATCTCACTCGCTCACACACAAACACACACACACGCACACGCACACACACAACGTCCCACCTTCCGTGTCGAGAGCCACGACCAGACTCTGGAAGATGTCCATGTGCGCTGAGTGCGCGATTGTCTGCTTGTTGGGCTGCTGGCCCTTGGCGTGCACGGCAGCGATGGCCTGCGTGCCGACATACAGCACGAGCGCGTTCATCAGCGACACATTGTAGCCGCAGCCAGCCGAGGGACTCTGCTGCAGTGTGGACCGAAGCTCGGTAACAAACGTGACTGGCGTGCGACTGGTCAAATACGTGTCCAACTCCTGTCCAACCACACACACATACACATACACACACGTACACACTTACACATACACATACAGACCAGTGGTCGCCAAACTTAAGGAAATTTACACAATGGAAATAATTTGAGACTATTTCAGAGACACCAATCCCAAGGAATTCAAGGCTCATGTTAAATTCTAAGGCCGCTGTTTCAGTAGAAAGTTCCTTTTAATGTCATGATGATGCTCTCATAAAAGCGAATATACTCAAATATTGTGCTAACATTTAAAAATTAATGTTGCATATATTTTTGACGGAGTAGAAATAATAGAATCAATCGTGTAGTAGCGGCGGTGTTGGCTGCACGCACCACGGCTGAGCTTACTGTGTGTTTGTGAGGTGACGTTTTTCCCTACCCATAGTGAAACTTTGAGTTGTTCTGTGATTTTGTATAATGTTCTATGATATCCCATCGTACTAGTGCCCTAGTGCTAGAGAAACCTGGCAAGTCTTGTGGCAGCATACATTTCTTTTGGATGCATATCGCAGCCTACACGTCACATTGCAGCGCTCTACAAAAATCGTCGACACAAGTGATAATATTCCTTCAAACTCGGCTGTCCTGGAGTGTCGACGGCGCTGCACACGCCGAGGAAGACGTGCTAACTACCGCGGCTGTCGTGGCGGCCGACGACGACCAATACACGCCCAGCTAGGACGCCTACCGCAATGGAAATATACGCCACGCACATCAACTGACCGAGTGCTTGTAACAGTGAGTATCACAAAGTTTCATCTAAGTACAACAGAAAGCAAAGCGACTGAAAGCCACGAAACAGAAAACAGAGGGAGCTCTCAAGTGACCCATATCAATGCACAGTCTGCAATGCCAAAAGATTGACGAAATCAACATGTTGCTGAGTAGGAGTAGCATTGATATATTGTGTATCTCGGAGACATGGTATCATCAGCCCTTCTCACGGCATACATCGTAGTGCCAGGATATTCTGTGTGGCGCTGTGATAGACAGGAAGGTAGAGGAGGTGAAGTGACCATACTGTGTAGAAACACTCTGTCTGTAACTAAACTGGATATTATGAGCGACTGCAGCACAATAGAAGCGCTATTTCTGTCCTTGAAAAGAGCCCACTGCAGCCGGGTTACAATTGGCGTCGTGTATAAGTCACCGAGCTCGCCTATTACAGCCAGTGTACAATGCATTGCCAACATGCTTCACTTTTGTCTCGCTCTTCCTCTACCATTGACTTTAACCGGTGACTTCAATTTTAATGTGATGCAATGCATGCATCATCTTCAAGTTTTATAGATTTACTAAAAGACTATGACTTGCGCCAAATAATCGAAAAACCCACTCATTTGCTTCCGACTCCCGCGCTTCTCGATGTGATTGTGACAAACGTGCCCAGTGATGCTGTTCGACACAAACTGTCAGTGACACTCTATTACCGATCATCTCACAGTTTCAGCAGTTTTCGGTCACAAATCGAGTCGCGATAAACTGACGCCCAAACATGCGACATACAGACCCAGGAGAAAAATGAATTGGGATATGTTCAGGCTGACACTGTTCTCGTCGGATTGGCCAAGGTTCGTGACAATGTCGGATGTGAACGAAATGTTGACTGAATGTATGCGAATATGGAATGGTTGTTTGAACAATGTTTGCCCTAAAGTGACATTGAGACCCAGAAAACATAACCTGCCTCGGGTCAGGGGCAATGAGCACCTAAGCAACATAATAAAAGAGAAAAATGAGACGTTTCGGCGCGAGATCCTGACATTTTAACAGAGTACCACAAGCGGAGAAATGCAGTGAAGAGGGAAACAGAAGTCGAACGTAGACGATATCTGACCGAGCAAATGGAAGTGGGCTACAGCGAATTCTGGGCGGGACGTGTTGTGAGAAGTGACAAAAAGACAACTCACAACAAATAAAAATTAGTCAAAAGAAGATGCAGATATATTTAATTCGTACTACTCGGGTATTGGTGAACAAAATGCAGAAAAATTGATTGTCCCGAAAAATGCACAGAACAGGCCGCCAACATCTGCATCCAATCAGCCTACCGGACCTATCGAAGGTGACGCGCTCAATCAAAAGCAGATCATCAGTGGGAGGTGACTATGTTCCGCTCTTTGCAGTGATAAACACCTTTGAAGGTGACTCGTCCAAATTTACTGCAACTCATCAACTCCTCGATAAAGCCAGGTGTATTCCCTGAGGAGTGGAGAACAGCCATCTTTCAATGCCAGTGCCAAAATCGGGCGACACATCAAAACCCGAGAACACAAGACCGATTTCAATATTGAGTAGTATGAGCAAAATCCTTGAAAAAGTAGTGAGCAATCAGTTGACCGAATATGTGGATCGATGTTCAATCCTCTTCCAACACCAGTATAAATACCGTCGACGGGGCTGCACTGAAGACCTCCTGCTGGTCATGACTGATCATATGGCTCAAGCTATTGGCAGCAATCAACTCGCGGCAGTTATCTCCGTTGATACTAGCAAGGCATTCGACTGTGTCAGAAGACTGGAGCTGTGTTGCAGGCTGGAGTGGTATGGTATCGAGTCTCGCTGGTTTGAAAACTACCTGAGTGGGAGACGGCAAGTTGTACGCTACAAGTTACACTCTTCACGCGAACTACCAACAAAAACATGGAGTCCCTCAACGACCGTTGCTCGGCGCGCTACTCCATCTCTTGGCTGTGAATGATCTGCCATGCCATGTTACAGATGTAAGAGTTTTCACACACGCCGATGATCTCCAGCTTGTAATCACAGCTCCATGTGAAACGGCCTCACTGAATCTTCTTGATCCACGCCTCTGTGAAACGCTGAAATCCTTCGAAACCTGGTACGCAGCAAATGGGTATAAGATCAATGAAAATACCCAATTGATGATTTGTGGCACTGAAGGGATGCTCACCAAGGCTAAGTCAGTAACACTAAAGCAAAATGACAACACGGTGGCCCCCAGACCAAATTAAAAGTACTAGGAGTGATGATAGATAATCGCTTGAAGTGGTGCTATCAAGTTGCACAAGTCACACGGCGGTGTAATGCAGTTCTAATCTCGATCGGCAGAATAAGACGAATGCTCACTGTCGACGTCATTAAAGCCTTGATAGCGGCACATGTCTAGCCGCTCCTGCAGTACTGTCTGCCAGTCTGGGGTGGCATATCAGTGGCGGATGAAGTAAGAATATGTCGCGTCATATTTAATATTATATATTTACATATTTATTATTATTCAAGTATGTCGAGTCATAAGATTTGCAGCTCGATTGATCGCCGGCATTGGTAAATATGACCACGAGACGCCAGCGCTGCAGGAGCTGAAATTACCGTATTTTCAACACATGATCGCCAAAACAGACGTCAAGGCTGTTCTCAGATTCTTGGATGAAGACGTCCCGTTTGGATAAGAAAAATGGGCGGATGGAATAAATAGGCATGACGGTGATCAAAATAACATCAATATGTTGAAATAAACAACGATTATGTGGAGGATAAACAATGTTAACACTAAATCCGTGGAACCTCGAAAAGCCAGCCGTTAATAAGAGCCTCACTCGCTGAGCATTTCACCAATCACTTGACAGATACAACACATCATTGACGTGCCTTTGAGAATCCTGAACATTTCATCACTGTGAAAACAAATGATGGACGCAGACTGCAGCGTGTGTGTGTGTGTATGTGTAAGTGTGGTTGTTGGTGTTGAAGGCCAGATAGTACGTTTTTGAAAGCGGGCGGTTGAATGAGCAGTGCGAAGTTGGTCTGGATGACGGGCGCCTCGCGAATCTCAGGAATCAGCTCGACCTGTAGCTTGCTCGTGAACGGGTCGGGCGGTGGCATGTTACGCGGGAACGCTGACAATATCAAGTTGCGCATCTGACACACACAACACACACACACACACACACACACACACACATACACATACAGTTGCACCCACAGCCAGACATATATACCACCAGTCATATAGACGTCGAATATAACGCACCTGTATATTCACAAGATAAATGACACCGAACATGTGTGTGTGTTGTTGTCTCTCTATCTTAAGGCCTTATATCTACAATAGGCTTTCTGCCTCAATACGCTCAATCAAATCAAATCTCTACATACTAAAAATACATTTATGATTGGGTCTTATTACTGTCTTAATAATAATGTATATATTAGTAGTGATTATAAGGTCTGATTGTTTCCTAATTTTGTCTGCTATGTGTATGTGTTTCATGTGTGTGTGTGTGTGTGTGTGTGCGTCCTTTCCGTTCTTGTGTATGTGCGTTTTCAATTGTATGCTGCCTGTGTGTTGTAATGTTGACTTCTGTTATTTGTGTTTCTGTGTTGTTATGCTGTGTTATCTGTTTGAATGTATGTCTTTGTGTGTCCGTTGTGTTGAGGTTTGTTGTATATTTGTGTCTCTATTGTGTTGTGTTCCTTGTCAACTTGAGTGTATGTCCTTGTATGTCTGCTGTGTTGGCTTATTCAATGTACGTGTGTGTGTGTGTGTGTGTGTATGACTCTTGTGCTTGAGTGCGTGTGTGTGTGTGACTCTTGTGCTTGAGTGTGTGTGTGTGTGTGTGTATGTACGCTTTTGAGACCCTCGGGTGAAAATAACGATATAAATATATGAATTAAACATAATGTAATGTTAAGATTGTCCTCCACTAACATACATAAGTCAAAGCTCCGATGGATAATGTCATACAATACACACACGCACACATATACTGTAAGAGAAGTGCAGTTTTCACGGCGCACCTGAATACAGTTGGCGGGAATGGTGTCGCAGAAGTTGTAGTGGTAGTCGCACAGAAACTCGGGAAAATCGTGCAACAACACGAGCAGCACACGCAGACAGCCCTTGTACAGCACGGTGATTGGCTTGACCAGCTCAGCGTTCCGCAGAAACGGCAACAAAAAGTTGAACAGGTCGATTAGCAGCTGTGCATAAGGTCCCCAACCCTGCACACGCACATACACACACACACGCACATACACACACACACGCACATACACACACACACACACATTAATAGATAGTGTTGATGCATATCAGGCAAGCTCTACAGAAACAAATGAAAGTTTGAGAGTGGGTAGCAAATTGGTGTTGACGAAACAAGAAGAGAAATAAATGCGTAGAGGTAAATACACACAGACAAAAAATGGAAACACAAAGTAAACCAACAGTGATAAAAAATGAGCATATGGAAAGTAAACATTAAAGTCAAGCAACACATTTTAATTTAGATCAGTGGTTTTCAAAGTGGGAGGTATCACTTCCTGAGGAGCTATATGAACTTTCAGGGGGCGTATGTGAATAAACCCTCAGATGGGGCGTTGAAATTGTATAAGCACAGTTGGAATAATATATTGCAATATGACGGTGTTGATCAATGGTCTCAAATACGTGACCCACCAACACCACCAAAATGATTGAAGTAACAACATATGCTTGTTCGTACTTTGCGTGATGAATTCCACAGGCGATTTCAATACTTTCATGCGATGAAAAATAGATTTAAGCTTTTCTACTCCCTTTACAATTAATGATGACTTAGTGAAAAAACCGCCAACAGAGCTTGACTTCGAAAATGAAACACGAGCGAAACACCATGTCAAGTAATGTGCTCATTTAGCGCAACTACCCACAAACATGTCAGCCAGATTTTAGAATATATTTGCAGTCCCTGGTTGAGTGATCGATTATTTCACTGACTCAAATACAGAGGCTACACCTCATTTAGAAGAAGAACTTGTCAGTTTGCAAAATGACGAGGATTTGATATCCAAGTGAAAAATTCATCACCAAGCCTTTTTAGAAGCAAATCAGCGATCCCAAAACACAACCCAGCCCTATGGAAACATCAAGTTCTTCATTTCTTTCCCGACTTCCTATCTGGTTGAGAGGGTGTTTAGCGTTGTGTCAGGGTTCCTAACAAAACAAAGAAAAAAACTAAGCATAAAAAGTATTGTCATCTGAAATCGCTCGTGACAAACATTAATCCTGATGTTGATAGTTTGATTGCAATGCATCAAGCCCTCCCACCTCACTATGAAGGTCAATTGTTAATGGTTACTAGTTTATTCAAACACTTCCTGGTTCAGTTCAACATGCTTATTATTAGAATATAAATGCTAGCCATTTCTATTTGCTGAATCTTTTTGTACTACAAATAGTAATGGAATTATTAGTCAACTTTATCGTTTTGACGCTCATTGGAAGGGATGGGCAAGTGTTTTGGCTCAGTGGTGAAAGAGACCTTGAGAGGAAAGTTTGAAAACCACTGATTTAGAATATTACACATCAGCCAATGAGAACGATGCTGAAAAGTTCGATAACGCAACAGCTTGTAAAATACACCACATGGACCAACAAATGGAAGGAAAGATCGCGGGAGACAATAACAGTGAGTATTAGTGCGTGCCTTGTGTTGTGGAATGACGGCCAGCATGCGGCCCATGAACACCCGGTGAGACACAATGTCCAGCCAGGCATAGGCGAAGCCGGGCGCCTTCTCTGGTCGCAGGATGTGCAACACGTTGCAGAAGGCAGTCAACACCTGGAAGTTGATCGTCTCCAGCACGGTCTCGGGCGCGTTCAACTCAAGCAACAGCATAATGAAGATGCGATGGTAGGACAACTGTTGAAAGTCTGTGCGACGCACCTCGTGATCCTGCAGTAGTACACCAGTCACTATGCCCAGTACCTGGGGACAAGTGTGACCAGTACACACACATGAATCAGGATAACAAATCAAATAAATAACAAACTGCAAGTAGCGGGCGGTTTTTGCAAACAATGTGCACACAAACACACACACAGAGAGAGAGAGAGAGAGAGAGAGAGAGCGCGGACGAGAGCGCCGCACCTTGTTGAGCAGGTTGATCTTGGACACGGCGTGCGGTGATTCTCCGCTGTGTTTCACCAGCAGCGCAATGAGTCGCACGAACGCGTCGAGCGTGCGGAAACATTTGTCGCGGATCATGGTAGGCGAGCCGGCTGCGGGGTCATTGAGTGCGCGGTAGCACAGATCAACACATAGCTGAGTGGACAGACGGAAGAAGCGTGTGATCAAGTCGTCGGTCTTGAGAATTCCCTGCACGTTCATCTGCGGTATCAATGCACAATTACACGCGCGCGTGTTAGCAGAGTGTATTAATAAATAAAACCGGCCAAAACAAGAATAGAGAGGTGAGAATATAACTGACTAAAACAGGAATGGTGAGGGGAGATAGTGAAGACCGCCACAAATATGTAAATAGAAATCAACCACGCACTTGAGATAAGTAGAGTAAACGTCAAGAAAAACCAGAGTAAGGCTGAGAAATGCGTGAAGAGGATGGAAGCGCACCTGGTGCACTATGTTGGTGAATGCTTTGGTGGGATCGCGTCCCGAGGCCGGCGAGTGGTACAACGTCACCCACTCGCGCATCAGAAACTCGGTCTTCTCGTGCATGCCGGCCGGGTCGTCGTAGTCGCGCGCCTGCGAGATGCCCTTGTGAATGTGCGACGTGGGACCGCACGGCACGCGCTCGGCCGCCGCCAGCGCCATCTCGTGGCCAGCAATGGAGGTAGCCGCGGCGGCGCCCGTGGACACTGCCGTGCCGCCACCGCCAACACGAATCAGCTCCAGCAAGTGGGTCACATTTTCGGGACAGCTGCGCACGACGCACACACGCACACACATGAACTGGACGCATGGAATAAAGCTACAATAATACAGGCACAAAATAGCTTGCCAGTGGAACACTTATGCCCAGACGTGTTATCTTTGGTCATAAACAGTTGTCGACATAAATAGTTAATAGTCGAATGGTTGAACAAGCTAAGAATATTCAAAAAGTCGTGTCGACTCCAATTGTTTTCCGGTGCAAATTCAGCCTACATTGTACATACTTGAGGACGTGCAGGCTAGGCAGACAGGTTTCTTATATGAAAACGTGGAATGGACTTACCAATTACTAACGAGTCACGAACTTTACACATACATTGCATTGAAACAGTCCAATAATACTGATCAGTTCCAGTACAAAGTAAAACACACATCTGTATAATGTTTCAATATCATGAGCTGTGTGTGATGTGATGTGGCTGTAGTAGGTGCTGAAGTGCTAGTGAGTGTTGTGGAGTCGCGCACTCAATGCAGCTTGCCAATTCAACAACACAACTGTGATTCACACTGCCGGCTTTTGTTTTCGAGTTTATATTTTTATTTGCTCACTTGCATTGCTCATTTACACCTGAAATACCAAACGTTGCATAAGATCGGAAATGAAAGTGCAATGAAAGCCGGTGTAATTACATGCAATTGTGATTAGCGTCTTGAAGCGTAGAATATGTCTAGTAATGTAATATACACTGTACATAGGGGATTTGTAATTTTTTTTGTGTACAATGAAAATACAATGCACTGCTGGGAAATAGATAGTTCGGCCGTATTTAATGATTTCACTGTTGGTCTGTGAATTTCAGACTTTAGATACCCAAGGAATCTAATTCTAGTTATAATCTAGCTCAACGGAACGCCTGATATAATGTGATATAGATTCAGCGTCATAAGTATTGCGCAAATCCCGCCAATACTTATGACGTTCGTTTTGTATACGTATGACGATATACAAACGATACGCTGTAACTACCGACGAAAAATATCGAATATATTTGTCTTCAAGTAGGTCAGAATGGACCAGTTGCCAGTTGTGTTTCAATGAGAAGCGGTTAATTTGGAAGGCGTTGCTGGACTATGTCGTTATTTGTTGTTGCTTCAGGCTTGATTTTTTGCGTATTGTGGGACAATGCAGTGTGACCCCGAGCTACCGAACGAACAATGCAGACATTTTGTCACCGTGTGTGACTGGAAAATCAAACAAGGATATCTCCACACAAACAGGAGTAGCACTTCGTAGTGTCTAGACATGAACAAAAATCCAAGGCTGGAGAAGGTTGAGATTGACCACATCCAATTTAGAGGCGTGGATGGACAAGGGAAACGTCAAAAAGAGCACTTGAATAGATTCAGTGGAAAGTCGAAACCGTGCTGAGAATAACGGCATAAGAAATCAAAGAAAAACATCAATAACTTCTGTGTGAGGAATCTGTCAAGACAGCGCAGTGCCGCCTCAAAAGAAAATCTCGCTTTTGAGCAAAGTGCACCAGGTCGCAAACTGATGCTGACGGAGAAGCAGATGCAGAACAGAGTGAAACTTTACAATCAGTAAAATGACTGGGACAACAAGCCCTGGAAAAAGGTGTTGTGAAGTGAACAGGCAACAGTTTGCGTGAGTGAAAGCAGGGGCGACAAGGCGAGACTGCGACAAGGCGAGACTGCGACAAGGCTCACATCCGTACACCCCACCAGGTACACACATGAGACGGTCAAGGAACCGGTATTATCATGTTTTGGGGTTTATTCGAGCATCAAGGCGCTGGTAATCGGTGGTGTTGTGGAAAAATACTATGGTCAATAAGGAAATATAGTTGGAGCTTCTCTGTGACCATTTGGAATCATGTTATGGTGCATACAGGAGCGAAATATTCAAGCATGACGGAGCTCCTGCACAAACAGTCAATCTGATCCAACCAAGGTTCCATTTTATGGGAATATAATGCATACTTGGCTGGCCGGACGATATACCTGATTTGAATACCATTGAAAATATTAAATTGGAGGCTCATAAAACGCAGACTAGGCAAATGGGACTCATCAAACGTACCGACGCTCGTCGAAGAGATCAAGAACATCTGGCATACACTGGACCCATTTTTGCTTCAGCGTCTTGCTGAGTCAGTTAGGCGATATCCACAGGGCTGTGTTAAGAGAAAAAGATTTCCCAAATAGCATTGATGATATGCAAGTTCCTGGTCATTTTTCCATAATTGGAGAATAAGTTGTGTCGCGTCGATACTTATGGCGCTGACTAAGCATATTCCAAATTACCCATCCCGAGACAAAATTTGAAACACTGTACCAACGCGGTCCATGAAAACGTGATGATTATGATGTCGATCGTTACCCACTCTCTCTCTCTCTCTCTCTCTCTCTCACACACACACACTCTCTCTCTCACTGACCCGGGCTGCTGGGCCACCTTGGTGAGAGCCTCGATGGTGTTGGCGAAGTCGGTCTCAGATACCAGCACCCCACGCTCCTCCACCAAAAACGCCTATCACACACACACACACACACACACACACACACACACACACACACACACACACACACACATGAAACACATAGCAGACAAAATTAGGAAATAATGCGACCATGTAATCACCACTAATATATACATTACTATTAAGACAGTAATAAGACCCAACGAGAAACAAATGTGTACACATGTACGCCCACAAAAACAATCTCAGTACAATATCAATACAATATCAGTGCACAATCACGCTAACATTCGACATTAATTGATATAATGAAATGAACCACCTGCAAAACAATGTAAATAAATCACCACAGTAATTAGCCAAGTATAATGCGGAACCAAATTTTTTCCCGATAAACTCAATATAATACTCACCGAAAATATCCAGTTTCACATCTTCAAAAATGCCCACATTTTTATACCTTTGAATTGATCAATACAATTAGTGTTCATTTACAATCATTTTTAATTACAATTACACCTATGTTCACTCCAAATTTGCTCAATTACAATTGTACACCAGTGCATATTCGGGTATAATGCTTCTCTGTCATTAGATATTGAAATCGAGACCGAAAAGAAATGCTCAACATATCGGTGATTGCGTTGATAAAACCAACAATGAATATCAAAATAGAACACGCGACGGAGAAAATAGAACAAATAAACAATGAAACTGAGCGCATGACCAGCACGTGAGAACTGATGTGATAAGTGAAGAGATAAGTGATGTGAGAAGTGATGAGAGAAGTGATGAGAGAAGTGATGAGAGAAGTGATGAGAGAAGTGATGAGAGAAGTGATGAGAGAAGTGATGAGAGAAGTGAAGAGAGAAGTGATGTGAGAAGTGATGGGAGAAGTGATGGGAGAAGTGATGAGAGAAGTGATGTGAGAAGTGATGAGAGAAGTGATGAGAGAAGTGATGAGAGAAGTGAAGAGAGAAGTGAGGAGAGAAGTGATGAGAGAAGTGATGAGAGAAGTGATGAGAGAAGTGATGTGATAAGTGATGAGAGAAGTGATGAGAGAAGTGATGAGAGAAGTGATGAGAGAAGACAGCGTACCTGCAGCAGTTGCATGACGAGTCCGACCACACTGTAGTTGGCTGTGTCCATGGAGTGTGCGAGATGAGCGTCGAGCTGTGGCAGTGAGATCAGTCTGGCACGCAGCAACGCCTCGACAGCATCAGCGTTCAGGCGGTTGTCATCGTGCCACTCCACGATAAAACTGCCCCACACACACAAACACACACACACATATAAACTAGTTTGCCTTGAATGAGTGTGTGTGTGTGTGTGTGTGTGTGTGTGTGTGTGTGTGTGTGTGTGTGTGTGTGTGTGTGTGTGTGTGTGTGTGTGTGAAAGTGACAATACACCAACACAGGCTACCTTTCAACATCATTGTTCGGTTAATATAATACCATACTCTGGTACCCAGCCTCCGCTTAACGTCTTGCACAGTCAATGACACCGTTTGATACCTTTGGAAGTACCGCATAATGCCACTCCATACAAACAACACCGCTTAATATCAAATAATTGTGTTCAGAAGCTGGTTCACTTAGCAGCTTCTGTCATGGCTGTAATGCATTAATAACGACTATTATGAAGCTATGCATGACATCCTTGCGCTGATTGAGAATAAATCGACTGAGAAGCGATTTTAAAACGGAAAATCGTAACAATGGTTGAGCCCGACTAACTTCATACATTCGTAAATAAAATAACATTTTCCGGCCTGTGGATAAACACTAATTAGTTTGCAATATATCTCTTCAAATACGCCCTCACTGTACTGAACAGTGCCGTGAAAATGCACGTTACAACGTTCTACTGTTACAGCATCGCTGCACCACAACATACACCAGTAACTCACACTAATCAACACACGAGCACGCAACCATACACTCACAACCAGAGGCAACAGCGAGTGGGAGAAGAGAAGACAATCAGAGACAGACACGTTGTGAGAGAGTGAGGCAGAGCGAGTTGGCAGGCACCTGGTCACTTGTTTCTGCACCCACTGAGTGCCGTGCACACGCGGGTCCTGCAGCGCTCGCAGAACAAACAGGTGCGCGTCTCGGAACCTGAGCGCCAACTCGGCGTCCACCGGTGGCTGACACATGTACTCCAGCAAACCGTCCACCGCCTGACACACACACACACACACACACACACGTATATATATATATATATATATATATATACACTGACTGACAGTCGAAACCATGCAAACGGCGTCTTATGTAAAGCCTGTTTTATAACGTCAAAATACGTATAACACACACACACACACAAATATATATACTCATCGACACACATGTATGTCTCAACGACGTAGCAAAAACCGCTGACAAATCAAAATTTGTTGCACTAAAATTGAGCTAAAATCATGTAGACTCCAGAAATCAGCAACAATTTGCTGTATTAATAAAACACATGGTAATATAAATTATCAAAGTACATAAAATCTATATTTGATCAGATGACGATAACACTGAAAATACATATGAACAACGTGAATAAAGCTAGCCGAACCACGTATTTGCTGAACGCTAGCCACACGTTAACACACATATCAATGGGTAAAACACAACACAAACATAGCACAAACGCACACCACCATGCACACACGCACCACACATCCACATGCAAACGCACACCCGCCATTCTACGTCAAATCACCTATGAAATGAAGTCACCTATAATGGACGATGTAACATTCTCATTCTCCTCAGAATTTCAGTGTAACATCCACATTTTTTATAAATTTCATTCATGGGTGTAATCTTAACGGAAATTACACATTTCACACAAAAACGACGTTATTTCGCACACGGTTTATGAGAGAACTTCATGTTTTACTTTCCGTAAATTTCAAGTCAGACGAAATTCAATCGCCGCTATATTTGCTAAAATTTGACGACCCTGCATTTTGTTAAACTGTAACGAGCATATAATTGATGGGAAAACAGTAAAATGACACGAAAACAAATTTAGCAAAAATAGTATTGAGTTATTAAGACATTTGACCTAAATTTTGACATCAAACATGACCTCGGGAAGCAAAGCTTTTAACACGCTCATAAATCAAATTTAGAACACTTTCTTGATCCAACATATAAAGCATAAACAGGCGCAATGCCTTTAAAATCGGTTGCTAAACATACTGAGTGAATTTGATTAATGAACCATTTCCTAAACAATTTGATTGCCTAATAGCTTTGAATAATATCCCACAAAATTTTATCCGTATACAATTGAATCAAAACCGGTTATGTCTTGCTCTAACAGCAATTATCATGTGTGATCTCAAGTGGAATGCTGTACAAACACACACACACACACACAAACACACGCAGACTGGTAGACACAATGAGGCAGCGTGAGACACATGACACACCATCTTGATGAGGTGCACGTGCGAGGCGACGTCGCGCGAGCCCCGCGCCACCGCCACATCGTCGGCCAGCCGCGCCAGTTGTTGGCCGTGTGAGCTGGCGGCCGTCGGCGGAGACAACTGCTGCACAGCCGCCTGCAGCTCGACGGCCAGCTTGTCCATGATGACGGCCATGTCGTCGACAGTCACCGCCGCCGCAGCTGCCACTGACGCCGACGGCTGCTGCTGCTGCTGCTGCATTTGAAGCATAAGCTGGTGACTGGTGGCAGTGGCTGGATAGCGCAGTGGCGGCGGCTGCGTGGCGCGCATTGCTAGTGGCGGCTGTCACAAACACACACACACACATACACACATACATACAGATGACTTCGACTAGCATCACATCAGATATGAGTCAAACACCCATGTGCTGACGAGTGCATTATTATTACCGTCAATGACACTGATACACACACTCATACACAAACACACACACACACACAGATATACACACAATTAATGATCAAGCTCTGTAGGATGATAAGTTAATATGGCAGAAATACAGTCACACACACACACACACACACACACACAAACACACACATACACACAATACTACTACTTACTGCCGCTACAGATACTTACTACGACTGGGCTACGTTGATACTTACTAACACTGTTTATTGCTAGTTATACTGTCGGTTGATACTGTTTATTACTAGTTATACTGTCGGTTGATACTGTTTATTGCTAGTTATACTGTCGGTTGATACTGTTTATTACTAGTTATACTGTCGGTTGATACTGTTTATTGCTAGTTATACTGTCGGTTGATACTGTTTATTGCTAGTTATACTGTCCGTTGATACTGTTTATTGCTAGTTATACTGTCGGTTGATACTGTTTATTGCTAGTTATACTGTCCGTTGATACTGTTTATTACTAGTTATACTGTCGGTTGATACTGTTTATTGCTAGTTATACTGTCGGTTGATACTGTTTATTGCTAGTTATACTGTCGGTTGATACTGTTTATTGCTAGTTATACTGTCGGTTGATACTGTTTATTGCTAGTTATACTGTCGGTTGATACTGTTTATTGCTAGTTATACTGTCGGTTGATACTGTTTATTGCTAGTTATACTGTCCGTTGATACTGTTTATTACTAGTTATACTGTCGGTTGATACTGTTTATTGCTAGTTATACTGTCGGTTGATACTGTTTATTACTAGTTATACTGTCGGTTGATACTGTTTATTGCTAGTTATACTGTCGGTTGATACTGTTTATTACTAGTTATACTGTCGGTTGATACTGTTTATTGCTAGTTATACTGTCGGTTGATACTGATACTTACTGCTGTCACTGAGCAGAGTCAATGTTGTGTTATAATGTATACATATATCATGTCCGTCAAAGAGCTATGATCAATAGACATTTCTTTGCCATGATAGTTATAATGATTGTGTATTGTTTCGTATTTTATTGTTATATTTTTGCCAAATCTATTCTAAACAAAAACAAAAAAACAAACACACGGATGTCATATACACTGACATGAAAAAAGCATTCGACAGTCCCACACAAAAACCGTATGAAATCAAGAAAATTGGCACGATTAAAAACGTGGAATGGATGAAGGATTGTCTAAAACAGGAAAATGAGGACATGCTTAAGAGGACAGAAGTCTTCATGACTGACGGTAAAAGGTTAAGTTCCACAGGGCACGATTCTGTCGTCGACAAATTTCCAAGTATACATTAATGGCATAATAGAATCTATACCATATCAACCAAACTATACCGGAGGGAGCATACGCAAACTTGTTTGAGGACGATGTGAAGGAAATGAAGCATGCGAAAAACAAAAAGACTGCGACGAACTTGAAGACAACTTGGAGAGATGGCGTGTAGATGGCAGACGCCAATAAGCAAACGCAAGTGTAGGGTGATAAATATTGGTAAAAATAAAAGCAAACCTAGTCTTGAATACAATCTTGGGAATGACGTAATGACAGACACTGACAAACAGAAGTAGTTAGGCACAATGACTGAAAAACCATTACCGAAAAACACTTTTTACACGGTAAGAAATGCTAATAAAAATTGCAAATATTGGAATAGCTATAATTTATATAGACTTACAAATGTTGGAAATATTAGTGAAGACAATTATTGGTCCTATATTAGAATATGCTTCAACAGTTTGGAGACCGAATTTGGCGAAACACACCCGAAGAATGGAATAGGCTCAGAGAGCTGACATGAATTAGTGTCATGAGACATCTGAATTACAAAGAGTGAATCGAAAAACTGCAGTCGCCAACACTGGAGACAACACACAGACACTATCACAGAGTAGATATGGCTATCTACAAAATTATGACGGGAAGGAGCTGATTCAAAATTCTAAATTGTCGAGTGTTCTAAGATCAAAAAGAGGGCATACAAAAAAAATCAAATATAGAACAAAAAAATACACAAACATATTTGTCTATAGAATTAATGATCAGTGGAATGCATTGTAGAATAAAATAAAGTGTCAAACGACTATCAACAGCTCCGAGAAGAAATGCGACGACTGGAAGCCGAAATAAATGAGAATATAAACTGCCTGTTCCGTGTCTACAACTCGGTGAATCCATACAGACAGAGGCAAAGAAACGCATACGCACAATGCCAGAAAAAACACGCATGCACCGTGTGTGTATGTGACACAAACACATGCACATACAAACACACATTGACGCACCATTTGTGAGAGAGCGCCGGTGACCGGCACGCCACTCATAAACAGCGTCGCTGCACCGCCGCTAGGCACGGCCACTGTTGACACGGCATCTGTTGCGGACCCGGGGGCGGCGGCGGCGCTACAAGACGTGGCCGGTGTCATCATCATCGGACCACTGAAGCCGGGCAGCACGCGCACGAACCGCTCGTACACGGCGCTCAGCAGCTGCTGACTGGCGAGTGGGTGCAGGCGCAGCTGCTCGGGCACCAGCTGCTCCTGGTAGCTGGCCAGTAGCGGGTCCAGGTAGCGGCGACCCTCGGCGCGTGCCAGCTTGCGCGCCTCGTACTCCTGCGACAGTCAGTGTACGAGCGTGTGTCAGTGTCAGTTTGTGCTGATACTTCATTTCAGCTTCAATAATTCTTACAGCGTTAATTTGATTGAACTGGACACTTTCCAACACAAAATTTTACTTTTAAGTGTTTGATAAATTCAACTCACGTTTATACTTCATTATCTGCATTTCTACATTTCTTAATACCTTTATGTTTGGCATAAAAAATGCCTTACGCCACGTGTATGTGTAGGTTTGCCTGTGAAAATGACCTTATTTAAGCTTATTGACTACATTCATGAACAATATATAGTACGTGGTCGCATGTTAAATCAATTGAAATTGAGCACTCAAACTCCATCAGGTCCTAAACACGATTTTCCAGTTCTCAAAACATTCAATGTCTGAATACTCGAATACTGTGAGGATACTCGAATACGTGACTCGAATACGTGAGGATACTCATCGAAAAAACAACTCTGCGTACATTGCTGCCGCTGTATAAACCAACAAATCAAACGCCATATAGGCAGACAAACAGTGTGGCTGGTCGGAAAATGTCAGCAATGTTATCGCGTTAAATCAGCAGCAAACTGTATCTACGAGACATGTTGAAGGGGTTGTGAATGTGTAATAAAACATCCATGAATAAATACATTATCATATGTTGCTAACATATTCTGCTCTATAATTTATGTAGTTCTGGGTATAATGGACCACTGAGTCAGCACACGTGAGCACTAAAGACTCACTAAAAGTTCAGGCAAAATGTCATGAATGCCTATATTTGCCTATTTTAGGGGTTTTCCAGATGAATGCCTATTGTGCTGATTCGTCAAAAGTGTTGCCTGTCTTTAAAAAAATAATATAAATTGATATCGAAGGCTTTCAAGTTAATGAGTTTATAGATAAAAGCATAGAGGCTAGGCTTCATTTCGCATTCACATCACTGATACAGTGTTACATAGGCATATATTTGCTAGTCTGCATTGACGTTTACCAGCGGTACGCTTTTCGGATGTATCTCTAGGCGGGTGTGTGTGTTTTATCGCACACAGAGAACAGTTAACGTTACTTCCGCTGAGTGGAAAACTATCCATCACGTATCCACAGAATTATTGCGTATATAACAATGCACTCTCGATGAGTTCCTGCGTGTACCGTTGCTGAATTAAGATCTTGTAGTTGTATGTGCGTATACTGTGTACATACACATTCGGGGCAGGGCGGCATCTAACTCTTCATACCAGAGGGGTGCTAGTTTAAGTATAATACACAGCCGGACCTGCCAGTGATGGTTGTCTGCGTGTGGTTTTCTATTGAATGTCTGTCTGTATTGAATATATGTGTCTGTATCTGTAAGGCTTGTATATGAGTGGAGCTAGGGTGAACGAACGAGCTAGAAGAACGTTCAGGACCTGTCAAAATGATAATGATTCCTGGTGAAAATGGGTGTGACGTATAGGCGAAGCTTAGAAGCGCACTTCAGGGAATGCAGATTTTGTGAAACTAAAAAAATTCTAATGTCATTGAACGGAATAACTTTGGAGCTTATTTTGTGCCTTATTCAGATACAACTATTCTTCCACATTTGAAATATGTTCAAATCACGTTTGTAGACGTTAAATGAACTTTTCGCTCTTCAAGAATATCTTATCCCATCGTGGACACAACTTGACTTTTGAAAACATTGAAATAATGGGCAATGTGTGTGTGTGTGTGTCTAAATACTGGTGAGTTAGCAACGTAATTGATCAATAATAATGATTGACTCGGATTTAATAAATGCCTATAATTACGTATTTTGCTGTTTTATCTTGCCCGTTTGTCTGCCTATTTTGTCGTATTTAGTGTCTAAACATCCGGTCTTTAGTGAGCATTCTATACCTGAGCAAGTCTCTTGTCGATATCGCCAACAGCTCGCTCGACGGCCGTTTTCTGGATGAAACAGCACGCCAGCTCGACATTGTCAGTGGCCGCCACCGCTGCCGCCTGCTCCACAAACTCCTTGTGCTGCTGTGGCAACGACTGCAACACACACACGCACATGCACACGCTGCAGATGCACAAATATAACCCTGATGAACAGTCAGCACAAGGCGGACGATAATTTCAGCTGAGTTCATATTTTGGCAGATATCTCACAATACACAACTCTTAGTGATTCGTCTGAAAGTGGCAGCATGATATGGATGACGAGACCCAAAACAGTCAGGATTTGCTCTTTCGTATAGAATTGCTACGCTGATAATTTATCATGATAATTTCATTATATATATCCTATTGTTGCACATTATTGTGAAAATTCACTGAACGCTGCTGAGACGATCGCAATAGCAATATTCCAAACACGGCACTGATCACACACCCAATATATATCAACGATATAGACAACGTCGTTGGAATTCACACACTGATTGATGTACGATTTGAAACTGGTTGATATCCCGGGCAATTGAGCACGCGCAGGCACTCAGGCCGTGTTCATGAAACACTAAACCGACCGTCTAACAATCCGCTCCAGCGAACACACACACACACACACACGCACACACACACACACAGCGGCTGTCTGGCTAGTTAGAGCACGGTGAATTGTGCTCAGTTTTGAATGCAATCAGTTTTGGTCGCTGACTTTATTAAGGGATAAAAACCATTACTGGTCAAGTTCATAAATATGAAAACAGAATGGATACACATGATTTCATGCTACATTAATAGTGACTAGGAAAATTTACATCCTTGTAATAGACTAATTTCAACCTTGTAGTAAAATAAAGCTAGCTGTGTATAATTGCACTGTGAATACTCGCCATGATGTCACTCAGTGAATTTGTGCACACTGGGTGCATTACTCAGTACACTCATACACTCTCATTACATTACGCAATACATTCGTTCGCATAGAGTGCAATAATCAGTACATTTGTGCACATACAATACATTCATACATATTCGGTACATCCATACATATTCGGTACATCCATACATATTCAGTACATTACTGAATATATTCGTGCACATTGAGTACATTACTCATTACAGTTTCCACATTACAGTTAATATAGGCTGGTTATTTTTTAACTAATGGTTTCAACGTTCACTCCCAAATCCTTGGATACTATTTCTTCTTTCTTAATCTTCATAACGATATTATTATTACACACATACATACATACACCCTCAGACTGAAATGTACAGACACACGGAAAACAAACACACTTACACACGCACTAGGGCGACACACAACACTGTACCAACACACACACACACATGCACACATACGTTTCAATTAAATATTTATTTCATCATAATGTAATAAATAGTAATAAATACAAATGGTTTAAACAATAAATACTAGCTAAAAAGGTGAAAAATATCCAACAATTATGCTCTTTCAATAGCATTATATTAGCTTTGACCTTGAAACTGTTAAGATTTTTCTAAAAGAAAACACCATCATTCTAAGCACCCACAATATATGGAAGAAAGCAGCGCTGAAATTATTCTGTTCGGCAGCGAATTGGAGCCATACACTGGAAATGATGTTTGGATGTAACTCCGTGTGCTTCCTGCTGCCACGCAATAGTGAGGAAGCGATTTGTTCATCGGATGGTTTAATCTTTCATTGTGTTTAATCTTGTACAACATTCACACGCTACTGATAAAACTAACTTGACAAAGACCACCGAGAACCAAACCACTAACGCCATTCTCTAAAATAGGCAAGATGAAATAACGAACTCTTGGAAATTGTGCTAATATCGAACACCTAATACGTCATATAATCCCACGTCTTATAATGTCAGTTTGGAGTCTCAATGCACACCCACAATTTTGATCACACAAATATGCTTCCAGGATTGCCTTCCTGTCTATCAAGTTATTTAATATTAGCGTTGATAAACCCGGTGTAGTATAGCTGACGTGGCGCAACTCTGCTCGACTACGCTGCACCTCAACTAATAAATACATGTGTTGGATTTCCGGTCACGTATGCTGTTAATATATGTGAACAAATTCATGCTGTGTTTGCAAATTAATGTTGAATATGACGCATATTGAACACCAATTTTAGGCAACAAAACTAATTGCAACGCAAAAAATCATTCAACGCAGTTTCAATGAATACAATTTATAGCTACAATGAATACATTCGTTTCAATGAATAAAATTAGTATTTTAGAGAGAGAGGGGGGGAGAGAGAGGGGGAGAGAGAGAGAGTGAGGACCCTGGCAGTGGTGAGCAGGGCCGCCTTGACGTTGTTGCTGATGGACAGAAGCAGTGGATCGCGACAGTTGATCAGGGTGAGACCGGCCGTCAGATGCACGACCATCTGGTGCGCGGCCATGCGCAGGCGCGTCTCGTCTGGCTCCAGCGCGAAATCCTTCTTCACCATCTGTTCGGCCGTGCTGACAGCCAACTGTGCGCGTCACACAGACACATACACACACACACACATACAAATACATAAGCATACACATGTAAATACACGCACTCAGGCAGATATATACATAAACATGTACTGTGGTACTGGAAAATGTTTCACGGACAACAAAGTGAGCCGACGGAACAAGTCAAATCGTTCGCTTAATGGTGCAAGGCAAATTAAACTGTGTTCATCATAAAAAAGCGAAGACTGACAACATTGCGGCGATTAATCAGATCTTCTTTACATAAGTCTGGTAAAAACTGTTTTTCTGCTGCTCTTTCTATAAATTATAAAGTCCGTTCAGAAGAGCATTTGCCAGACGACGAAACATGATCGGAATCTAATGTAAGTCCCGTTGAAACTGCATATAGCTGTCATAGCTGTAGCATATATTACCAAGTGTTGTATGACAGCAGGAGAGGCGGCGCACTTCCTTGATGAAACAGTCCACTTTTGACGATATAAAATTAAGCTGTATTTTGTCCAGGACGATCTTCTAATATTTTCCATCTACCCAGACGTTCACAAGCACCTCAGGTGATTATCGATGTTGAAAAGGTGAAGCCAAACGCTTTCTTTGTCAATGTGATGCGTGGCTGTCACAGGGCGATTATTTGGAAGATATAATATCTCACCATAGTTCTAGCTGATCTTGCGATTGTCTGTGATGAATCCAATGACACGACCATCAGTATTCTCAACAGCAGCGGTCGCCTACTTTAAGCATTCAAGTTGGTATGTGGCCGTCACAGACATCATGATACCAGGTGCTCTGTGCAGCAACCTCATGATAATACGCAAAGAAATGGCCCAATATAGATTATTCAGTGCCGTACCACTCGGAATCATACCAAAAATAATACACTGTCAAATATGTACTTCAGCTGTTGTAGTGTTCACTTTGACAAGCGGTTCCCTTATCATCTCATCTTTGTCAATCAATGTAATTATGTCCTGCAGCTTGCGTTTGCTTGGCAGCACCAAACTATGTCTGACATGTTCATAACTGCACCTGAGGTGTAATTCTTTACCAGGGTAACGGTACTTCATGTAAAACTGTTTCTGTGACAAGACTGACGCGTGAAGAGTTGTCAAAAGTTCCGCATTCCCCTTGTGTTTGGAGAAGAATCACAACGATAAAAATCATTGTGCAAGCACATGTGACATATGATTGTTATGCGCACGACTTCAGCGAACTGACTATACAACCTCAAAGCATTACTATGATAACATTTCTTAGAGGGTGGTACGTTCACGTCTTTGTTGAATGCACTGCAGGTCAATTGGCTACACAATGTGGGCTGATTTTCGACAATCATAGTCAGGCTGCATTCGCTAAAATACATTGTCATTAATAGACTACTAACTTCTGTTCCAATCTTGAAATAACCATGTTGATGCACTGCTTGTGTAGACTACGTCCAGGTCCAAGCCATCAAATGAAGGGATGATATCATTCTGGAGAAAATGTCTCAGTTCCTTCTGAAGAAAATGTTTGTTCCAGTTTTCGGTATCAGAAACCTCGACACCTCGCAGTAATTTCCATGACAGTTCACAACACCACACTTATTCGCAATTTCGAACGCACAAAATCAGCATCGACCAATTAATGAAAGCAATAACACTGATTTCAACGTGTTTACACAGCAACGAGTCAAACACCACCACTACACAAGCACACACCAGCTGTCATTTCAAGACCAGCTTGCATGAAGCTGACGCTAATTGGCTGATAATGCTTCCCTCGACCAATCACAATTGAGCGTTTGCACGCGCCAAGCTAGATACAGCACCTGTGTTCTATGAAGAGCGACACAATTCTCACAAGCTCTGTCTACACCGCAAACTACACTCGCCTCCGCTCGATGACTCAGACGTCGGGACTTGCACGACCTGTGTTTAGTAGTCCTTGTTTTGTACATATTTAATTATCGATTTTTCGTTGAGAAAACTTGTCATCCTCTCATGATGGAATCTAAGTTAAATCAATTAATATGTTGTCATTCTTTGCGTTCGTTACGTGATAACTGCGCATTGTTTGTGCATAATTTATAATTCACTAAATGACATAATTGCAAACATTTAGGCATTCAACGTGTTCAATTATGCAGCCGCCTCCTAGTCGAGTGGCTAAAAGGCACAGCCTGTGCACGAATGACCTGGGGTTCGATTCAAAAGCGATGTGAAACAGTTGGGTTTATTTATGGAAACTATAGCCCAATTGATACATGACGTGTTTCGTGTGCGAGCAGTTGTGCAGTTTACTGTGTGCTTGTGAGACAACCCGTGAGTGGCGGCCGGAACTGCCGTGTGCCAGCAGGGGCTTACCCATTCAAAACTGGTGGGTAAGGTGTAAGGGTAATCCCATCTATTAATGGGTAAGATTTACCCACTAAAAACTGAACGCGAACACAGTCCCCAAAAGCTATCTTGAAATTCTACAATTATAATTGTTTTGCAACTATGTGTGATACGGAAAATAGACCAAAAACAATGAAATAACGGCTGTAACACATTGGAAGACAGTGATACAGCATAGTGGAGCGTAGGTTCATGGTGCAACGTAGTGACACAATGGCGACAGTTGCGCCGGCGGTCTGACCTTGCAGTATCGCTCAACAGAGCGAGGCAGCCAGTCCTGCACGGTGCGCTCGACGGCGGCACGCACCAGCTGCTTCAACTGCGGACTCGATTGAAACAAAGGCAACTGCCACACACACACACACACAAATCAGTGGTTGTTATTTTATAAGTATATTGTAAAACGTGAAAAGTCGTGTGCAAGTGTAGAACAACGATCAAAATGACACGCAGAATTATACTCACAGCGGCATTGACAACGACGTGGGGCGCCAGGCCAGCAATGCTTGCTGTGTTGATGTCTGAAAACGAGAAGCGCGGCTCAGTCGGCGTGACGCTGCCGCCGCCCGTCACTGCGCCACCACGCGACACCACCACGTCGGCGGCGGCCAGCGACAGAGGCGGCGGCTGCGACTGCTGTTGTGGCGGCGGCTGCGGTGGTGGAGGCGGTGGCAGCGCCACAGACGACGCCGGCACGCCTGATGACAAGTGGTGCTCGCCGAACATCATCGAGCCGGCGTGACATAGCGAGAAGGCCGACTGCGGTGGTAGCGCAGGTGGCGGCGGCAGCGGGGGAGGCTGCACCGGCACGTTGGGCCTCTTCAGTTGGATGGGCAGTTGCTGCAGACGAGCCTGGTCTTTCAGCCAATTGGTCGGCTTCAGCTCCTGTCCCAAACACGTACGCAAGCGCAGACACACAAATGAGCGCGACCAGCGACGCACGCACATAAACGTGCAATAAACGACATACAGCATGCAATCGAGTAATGAACACGAAATAATTTCACAGACACAAACCAGAAAGCTGACAATACGAGGAGTCAACGCCACGTAAAAGACAAGAATATACCCAGGTGAATATACCCATGTATGGTGATGAACACGTAGAATATACCCATGTATGGTGGTGTATTACACGAGCACATACACACCTTGACATCGAGCGACAATGTCTTGCAGAGCACCTCGATCTCAAACTTGAGGTTGAGTTTCAAGTCTTCCTCGCGGTGCAGTTCGGCAAACAGGTTCATAATGCCAAGTGTCCACGGATTGGGCGGCTTGAAAATCTGAACGTCCATACACAGATACACAGACAGAAGGAGAATACGTATGTGACACGCGTCTGATGAAATGCACGCATCAATGTGCCAGGTTGAAAAAGTCCAGTGGATTGCGGATCTCAGCAAGTAGTTCGCTGCCATTATAAATGTGCATGTCAGAAGCATTGTTCAGTGATTTGATGAACGCAGACAAAAAAAACTCTATTTTATTCATTGGTATATTGTGCTCATCATAATGAAATTGGATCAAATATTTACATCATAAACATAAAAACGTTTATACGTTAATTGAACTATACACATTTAGACGACGAGCACTTAGAAGAGCACCCAAATTTCAAAACACCTATTAGTGGTATTCATCAATAGCAAAATTAAACACGGAGTATGAATATATATATATATATATATATATATATATATATATATATATATATGTGTGTGTGTGTGTGTGTGTGTGTGTGTGTGTGTGTGTGTAACCGAGTGTACCTTAGACTTGGCGCAGGATTCGAGAATTTTGGCGACAAACGGAACAATATAGAGCAGTTCGTGCATGCCCAGGTGGTACGCCTCAACAATTAGCGCCTTGGGGTCAAGATCAATCTAGCACACGCACGCAAACACACATATTTACTATATATGTATACAGTTAAACCCGCCCGTCATGCGGAATTAGACAGGGCAAACACTGAATAAAATAAGAGCACAAAGAAAGCCATGAAAGGTCACATGTAATTACATACATACTGTTATAGGATACTGATACATACTGTATGGCGATCTGAACCATAGCAGCTTGTACCTAAATATAAGTATAGCGCAACAGAGATGTTACCTGTTTTGTATTAATCACCTGACTCAAATGAAAACGGAAATAGAGTTAGCAATTATGGACAATGCTGAATACAGCTAGGTTATTAATTTATGCCGAAATCAAGCTCTGTCACAAGTTATTTCAATCCCTTGCACGCCCGCTATAACACACCAAGAATAAGTTTCACATTCAACTGCAATATATTCTGCTACAATAATAATGCATATTTTTGGCGCTAGAATATCAACGCCTAGAAAACTAGTGTGTCTATCGGCAGATTGAAACTATGGTACCAAAATACTATTAATATACAAAAGTATTGTACTTGAGGAATACATTTCTAATATTTTAAATTTCATTATTGACGAGCATTTTGACATTTATCATTATTGACATTAATTATTGACCCCCGCTTGTGTGGAAAATCGCAGTAGGGTATTATTGTATGTACCATATTTTTCCGCGTATAAGAGATCCTTTTTGATCCTGATCCTTGTCCTCACCCCTTGGGGGTATGGAACTCGATTTCTGGGTACTGGCATACATTATTAATAATTTATAAATAATACAATTATCAATGATTATAACATTTCCTAGTGGTCCAGTATCTAAAATATCAGTATCTAAAATACAGTGAACTCAAGCGATTAAAATGCTCGTATGGAAGACATACTGACAAATAATAGGATTGGCGATGATTATTTGAACAGTCAAGTAAGTCAGGGGTATTATGGGACCTTATTCGACAATGCATGGGGGGTATGCAACCATCAAAAGGTTGATAACCCCTGGTCTAAATCTTCACTATCAAAATACACATGAAAGTAAATGTTTAGCACCTGTATGTAATGATATCTGATAACTTTGAATGAAAGCATACATAAATTTCATAATTCATTTGTAACTGACGAATACATCAATGTTCAGCTATTGGTATTTATTTCAAATCTGTGAGGTTAGTGATGAGCAGGGCTGCCAAAAAATTAACCTAAAAATCAGAAAAAAGTAACTATATTTTGGAGAAAAAGTAACCTATGAGTCTTAGTGTTATTATCATTTTTGTATCGCTTTATCACATGTTTATCACGCCTTTGCTGATTAGTGCCATATATCAAATACACAGTTTGTTTGATGTTTGTTTGTGAATATAAAAAGTAACCTAATAACTTATAAAAAGTACCCTGAAAACAACCTAACCTTCGTAAAAATAACTTCACGCTTCACGGCAATTTTAGTAATTAATGAACACCAGTGACGTGTCTAGCAATGTATTATATACATGACTGTTGGTAGCAGGTGCAATGAAGTGTAGAGTGTGTACTGCAGTATATACAGTATAGTGCATGCTGCAAGTACAGTGTACACTGTATCTCATGAAATCAACGCTGTAGCACATCAAGTTATACAATAATCGCTACAGTCAACTTCAAAATGATAACAAAAATGCAGATAGAAAAATAACATTTGAATATAATTGTTGCCATTTGCGACCATATATTCAAGGATAATTTGATATTGAAATCCATTTTGAAAGATGAATCACAGCACTGGCCTATGTTTCATGTGGTCATTTCAGGTATCGATACAGCAGAAGATTGTTCCATCATAAAACCAGGACTCACACGGGGTAAAAATGTTGACACCTACAATACGAACTTAAGGAACACCGAATACTTCCTCACTGATAGAAAAACTTCCACTACCAAGACACCCACACACACCACACTTACCTGTAGGATAGGTCTGTTTTTGCCGATTGTCATGAGTCCCAGCCAATGGCCAAGATTCTTCAGTATTGTCCGGTCGTTAAACTTCTCGACTCCTTTATCAGCACGCAACAACACCTACACACACACATATATATATAAACAGACATGTATAAATACGGTCTAATGCATTGGATAACTGTACAAATTAATGACATGAACATGATCTAACAACGAGTATGATCATACACAAATAGCAGATGCGACAAACACGCATGCAGACAAGGACAGAAGGTGGACAGGACAGCAGACGGACAGAAGAATGAGAACTGTGGATAAATGAGTATCTTCGGTATGGGGACCAGTGAAGAGTGCGATACCACAAGGATCTGTACTGGGACCCACTATATTCTTGGTATGGTATCATACAAGGGGTTAAAACTTATATAAGTAAGTTTGCAGATGATGCCAAGATACATAAAAGAGTTGTCAATCCTGATAGTTGCCAGGAACTGCAGAATGATTTAAACAGTATACTCATATGGAGAGATGTCGGATATATCAGATGACATTCAATGTGAATAAATGTCACAAAATGAAAATATGTGGAGGCAAGAGAAGACAGTCTAGGAACAAAAAAACAAAAGTGTATCTCAAGAAAAAGAATTTGGATCTATACATTTTACATTTTCATTCATCCCAAGTGAAATCAAAATTATCCCAACTAGAACCACAATGTATGTGATATATTTGAGAAAAGTGAAAATGGATTTGATCCATGTTATTTCACAAATTATGATTATTCATTTGAAATGTTTACACGCACACACATGAACACACACACATATCTACAGAAACATCACACCTTAAGAGACGGTACATTCCGTCTTATGGCAAGTGTTCAGGCATCACGTGCGAATAACGCTTGTCGTTGCTAGCCATCTGTACTATGTTTAATATAGTAGGGTATATATTTTTGTATATGGTGTATATATTGTGCACGTATATAATGTGTGTGCGAGGTAGTGTGAGTGTATGTTGTATGCACGTGCTATGGGGATGCAGGGGGTTGGACAGTGCGCACCACTAGGACAGTGCGCGCCATAGGGCAGATGTTTGCGCAGAACGTTCGTGCGATTGTTTGTTGGTGAATGTGTTTTAGTGGGTCATGTTGCGTTGTGATTGTGTTGAGTTGTGATATCTTGCTGTTTTGCTTGAATTTGGGTGCACGCGCTGCTTGAACTCATTCAAATGGTTTCTTGTTGGCGCGCGTGAGACTCAATGCCCCCGTATGCCCGTCTTCTAATACGTATTTTGTCTTATATGTTGGATGCTTTTACAAGCTAACCATCCTTCAACAGTGAGTGACCATATAACAGTTCACAGTGAACAGGACTTCCTAACATCAAAATAAAAATATTGAGAACAATCAGATAAGTCATCAAATACTGGTCATTTCAGTTTGGAAATATTTAATTCAAATTGTGACAGTGTTAAATATAGTTGGGACCATTTTGATTTCACTTGGGACAAATGAAATTGTAAAAGATATATTATTGATTATCACACAAATAAAAAACGACGGTCCACCGACTCAGAGAGCGCACGGTCTGAGTAGACTGGGAGCGCATCTGCCGCGGCACAATGATCACAATGCCGCTATGTGTGTGTGTGTGTGTGTGTGTGTGTGTGTATGTGTGTTTGCTCGTGCACACCTGTATGTTACGGTGTAGTTCGCGCACAACCAGCTCCGGCAGATCGGTGAGTTTGAGTGCGTCGAGAAAGTTGGCGTATAGCGTGTGGAAGTTGGGCTCAATGCTGACACGACGCATGACAATGTACTGCGCCATCCAGCGCCAATAATCTTTCTCCAAAACATCTAACAGGTCCTCACGCTGCCACACAGACACACACACACACTCACACGTAAGCAAAGGTGGCAATATCTTTGAGCTCTCACAGAACGTTCGATATAAATATTATGTGGCTTTTATAAAACACGCCGATTGTAGCCATAAAAATAAAGTCGAATACAAACACACCATTTCGAGAGAAAAAATATACCAACCTCCAACAAATGACACGTTAATCAGTGTTTTCAGTGATCTTCGCATGAACATAAGAAAACAGCGGCATAATCACCAATATATTAAATATATTAATATATTTATTTTGCTTCTTTCTTCATTAACTGTCATCTGCCTTTCTAAACGTTTATTTCTCGAACTCTCTTTCCGTTGATATTTGTACATTACATTGACAACACGGCGACTGCGGTGGCACCCACCTTCTGCTGCAGATTCATCTGGCTGAGGTTGTTGAAGATGAAGCCGATCTTGTCCTGCACGTGGTCGGCCGGCGCTGTGACGTGTTGCAGCGCGTTCACCAGCGTCTCGATGTTGGTCGTGTTGGCGATGGAAGGTCTGCCGGCCGGTGGCCGCCCTGTCGACACCGACACAGCAGCAGCCACGGCCGCCGCCGTCGAACACGACGAAGCGCCGCCACCGACCGCCGGCACTGCCGCAGTCGTCGAGCTAGACGTGCTCGTCGACTGCTGTGCGGCCATAGATGAACCGCCGCCGCCGCCCACAGCCGCCATCACGTGCGGCGGTAGCACCGGACCGTCAGGACGACCCAGCGGCTCCTGCGACCGAATGCCGCACTCCACATACTGCCGTCACACACATATCACATGACACACATGGATTGACTCATGACTTGATACCTCATCACTATAATCAGCTAGGTGGACTCATTCAGTCATCAAATAAATCCAGTTAGTTCATCTGAAAGTGTGTGTACATGAAGAAATATTGGAATCAATATTAGTGATAGTATTCATATCAATGCGCAATTATATTTTGTTAGTATTGTTGTAAAATCAAAAAAATCCACATCAATGAGAGTGGATCAGTCACAAATTACCCGAATAAAAACACATACAATACTGAAGAGATACCAATACATCAAGAAGCAACATTCAAGCCTGCAAAGGCATTAGCCGTACACGCATTAACACGCATAGTAGAATAATATCAACATACCAAAAATAAATAGAAACAAAACAAAACAGCGAAGGAGCCACCAGTTAGAAATAGGTTCAACAGCGCGATACAGAAACTGACAAGCGAAAAGCAACAAGCATAAGCTGAGAGAAAAAGTAGAGTAGAGAAGAGCGTACTGTACCTCTGTCAAATGTCGTGGAAACTGAGCAAAATGTTCGACGGCGGCCAGGTGCTGGCAGTACTGCGGATATTCGCGCAGCCGATGTCGGAAGCGGTCGAGCGCCACCACGCCAAAGTTGTACATTTTGGAGCCGGGCGACTTTTTGACGGCGTCGAGCACATAGCGCAGTGCAATGCCCAGTCCCATGTAGCTGAGCCACACATCAACATACATAAACACACGCAAACAACAAGCAAACAGATGCTCACTAAACACGAGCTATACGGGTGAAACCGGGTTTTTTTAAAACAACAAAAACCAATGTTTTTTTTAGAAAAAACACAAAAAACACTGTTTTTTATTTGGATTTTTTACACTTTGCACACACAAATCAAAAAAGGATTGTACCATGCTATTTAGTATATAGTCAAGCATATTTTAATACCACTTACCCAGAGTTTTGTAAATATTTAAAAAAGATAAAAATAAAATCATAAAAATGTACACACAGCATCTTGAATTTCACCTTGTCGCATATATAGGCAATGGAAGTTTTAAATCGCTTCCAATTGCGAAAGCAGTCGATTATAAACACCCACATATGTTTGCAAAGTCTAAACCAAATACCCAGTGGTCTTATTTATGAAAACCTAGTGACTAAAAATTGTTTTGTCCATGGAGGTTAATTCATGTTTGTTTTCAATATGCGCATTGCACTGCGTCTCAATAATGTTTTCATGTTCAGCAAACACAGTTTTTTTAACTCAGAGGTTTCTAAAAATAGTGTTTTTCATAGAAACTCAAATGTTTTGTCGTAAATATTTAGGATTTCTCATAAATACCAACTACACTGTTTCCCCAGCAAAAGCCAAAAATGTTAATAAAATGTTTCCCATATCGAGAAACCCATAAAATAATGCCAAAAGGTAATATTTATGAATATTTAAAACTGTATTAATGAACTCATTTACTAATTCTGAAAATATTTTATCATTCCTATATGATAAAAATTATTTCTGTCAAAAAAAATTATTTTTAAAAAAACATGTTATTTTATAAAAAACAACACTTGGTTTAAACCAAACAAACCCTGACTGTGAACGATTTCAGTTTGATTCAAGGACTTATTTATGAAATGACATTTACAAGAAAGATCAAGCTCAATGAATGTCATACGTGAAATACATATGTGAAAAAATGGATCGAGACCGAATGAAAGAAACTTGAACACATGAATGAGTGAAAGTTGGATGGCCCATGACGCGCGTGTGAACGACACTGCATGACATATAACACATATAGACGGGCAAAAATCAGTAGACCGACACACACGCGCATACACACTCACTTGGTGACTAGATTGTGGTCAATAATGCCGCCGAAAAGCTGCGCTGTAATGTACAGCTCCTTGTCGGGATATTGCGGGAAAAATTTATACTCGTCCATCAAACTTCGCAACATGCACGCAAACACCTCCTAGAAACATAAACACGCACACACATATATGTGCGTGTAGTTGAGAAACATTGGTGAAGGGAGCGAATGATTGACACTCAGAGCATGTTAATTGATGACGTCTCGAAATAGTGTAGTCTAGTTCAAGATCCCAGTAATACAGTCTCCCACAAAATATGCAACCAAGAGACGAAAATAAATACGCACAGGCACAATTAAATTAATTGTTCCTCTGACAAATTTCAATTACTAATGTATATAAATCTAGCAATATATTGCATTTTCCATACCAAAAACTGGGAAAACAAGACAGACTGATGACTGAAAATTGATGAATTTTTCTAAATTACTCAGTGAGAAGCAGAGCGAGCCAAGAGAAAGGCACAATGGAGAGGCGGAAACAGTATATGAGGGGCGATGCAGGAGCACTGAGCACACCGGCCGTTCGACTCACTCGCTCGCGAGACACGCCACTGTCCTGGTACCGCTTGAGCATATCGAGCACCTCCTCGATGGAGAGCGTTGGATGCGGCGGGTGGTTGTAAATACGCTGGAAGTTGTAGTTGGCCTCCTCCTCGACCTCGCGCGACAAAGCCGCCGCATCAACGCCACTCTGCTGTTGCTGCATGTTTGTGTCTGCAATGCGCCAGTACAAACACAAACGACACGCAGACAATGATGCACCAAACGTATAAGGCTAACAATAAGTAGTAGCAGCAGTCAGCGATATTTCTCCAAGAACAGAACGTCAAAATCGTCAGCGAAAACAGCGTCAAAAACATATCAGAAACCCAATGATGGCTGGCCATAAGGACATCCGTGTCTCACCCCCCCCCTCCCTCGACAAAACGCCCCATCAAGCATTGTCCAATGACTCACAGCCGCTTGACATTAACCAAACCTGACATTCCCTCTACATGTCATCGCTATTTTCTTGGCAACATGCCAACTGCCAATTAGAATCTCACCACTGACATACGAGACAGATTTTACACTCACCTAGCCTCCACTAATTGTTCCTGTGCCATCCTGAAACCCTACAACCTAACACACCCAGCCGTGGGTAGTGGTGCTCTACAATTAGCACACGAGACAGACAGGCGCACACGCAGACAGACAGACAGACAGACAGTCATACCGTGGCCGGTGGGACGTGACTGCGCCTGTAAAGTCGGCGTGTTAGTGGTGCTGCTGGTGGTGTCTCTGGCGGCAGTAGTTTGTGGCGCCACCAGGGACGCACCTGTGCCCATCAGCTGCTGCTGTGTGAAGACGGAGGAGGGCCGCGAGACCGCCGCTGCCGCCATATTGGACGAGCTCACGGCACCTGCACACATACATCCACACCGACACGTGTGTGTAAGACACTCAAACGTGTCGAGTTGCAGCAAGTTATGCGTGTAACGCCGAATAAAGTGGACCTATGAATTATTCACGAGTATTCATTTGAACACATCACTGCGTGTCCAGCCGGCCTGAGCGACTCGCAGTAGTTTGGAAGAGAGGTTAAAAAGTTGTCTTATCGTATGTCTTGAGACGTTGAAACAAGCCCACCTGACGTGAAGCCATAGTTGGTGGCCGTGAGAGCCGAGAGAGGTGACGGTGAGGAGTGGGCAGCTGCTGCCGTGCTGGAGGCCGCCAGTGAGAGGCCGCTTATACCGGCGTTCAGCCCGCCAACCAGCGAGTCACCGTGAGACTGGTACAACTACTCACCGCACACACACACACACACACACACACACACACACAAGTGGAATCAACAGTGCTGCACTTTAAGCCACATTGTACATAACCGTCCAACAAAGTGCAACTGAGTCAGCAACTTAATCCATATGCGCCGTGAGTTGTGAACACGCTCGGTAAATATGGGTATCTACCTACAGCGTACCTACCTAGATCATGCACATTGAACAATAGACAGAGAAGAGCACAAACTAAATTGAAAAATAAAAATTGAAAAATAAAATAAAATGAAATAGTCAAAAGTGCTCATAAACACCCACAACATATCAAACTACAATACATAACAACCGACATTCTGAAACGAAAATGATCAAATAACCAAGCGCCACTCTAATATCGTTGTGATATGGCAGTTCTATTTTGACAGTTGATCAATTTCAAATGTGTGAATTACTTGTCAATACATATGCTACATGACATAGAATAGAGGAGATACGACTTAGAAGAACTACATTACGAGACTTAGAAGAACGTCACTTTCAAAATACTATTTGCGCACAATTCAAACTTTTGCATCCTACATTCACGACACACATGTTCACCTAGCATGTTCCATAATGCAATATATGAATGAAGCAGCGCTCAAACTGTACGAAAATTGTACGACTACTGGACCGCTGCAAGCTTAGAGGGGTTTATTAAGCTTTTTCTGGTGATCCCCACGGAAGCAAATATATCAGACTTGTACATTCAGTGAATGATACATATTGTTTGATCTTTGTGAACCGAGCCACACAGAAAAAAAGCACTACATACACACTGTATTGTCAACAACTAACTTAAAACTAATACCATTCACCAACGCACACACACACACACACACACACCGACATACACCATGACGTCACTGCAACTCCATTGAAGGCCAATGTGAACTGTCGCGTAACTGCCTCTGTTGAGCGTGTCACTGCTGCACATGCCGCTGGGATCGGCTGAAGGACACAGCTCTAATGAAACATGCATACGCTGCTAAAGTTATGTCGGCGGTCTAGATTCAATTTTGCACCGCAGAGAAACCTAGCTGATGCAATGATCGTCCGAAAAGCATAGATGAAAATCTGTTGCAAAAATACCATATTGAGGCACGGTACTCAAGTAGTGTCATTACGAAACAAACGCGCGCAATTAGCAGAAACGTATGTTTCGCCGAAAATATATTATGCTTTTCGAAGAGTGCCGAATTATTGCGACGCTGTAGCGAACACTCGGCGGGCACGTTTTTCAGAGGTCAGCAGGTCTAGCCTGATGTTCCCAGAAATACAAGAGTGGAGGAAACAGTGGTGTACTCACAAGTACCATCGGGGATAAGTTTCCCTACTTGCTGCGCACGACCGGCATCGCACGCTTCAAACCACCTCGGGTCGATGATATGAGATTCAGGTTTCCATAACAACAAGTCCTAATTTACGACGTCGAAGCATTTGCATGCATAAACTGTCACCAGTATTATGGACTATACCGATGACAGTGGATCGAAAGGTATATGTCAGTGCTAATAGAGCTCTTTCGCAGGATGAGCTCTTTAGATAATCATGAGTATCACTAACTGCTGGGACTCCAGGATTGGATCGATCGCGTATTGGATTCTCCCTTCGGAACAAGTACAATGTACAATGACGTGTTGTAAACGGTCAGGAATTACATGCGTAATAATGTCTGTGTTCATCACGGTAACAAAGTCGGTATCTTCATTAGTGGTAGACTTGATTTTTGTGGCATTTGTGAGGTGCTCCATGCCTTCCGCTAACAATAGCAGAAGTGCGGTTTTCACGTGTGGCAGTCTGTTGACTGGTTGGTGTATTGGCGGAGGGATCCACTCAATAATGTCCATTCCAGTGTTGACGTAGCGGCCCTTCAAATAATTTGAATCAAATCGTGCTATTTAATTCAAATTATCACTTTTCTTTCGACCGATGTGTTCGCATTGCTTCGGCATTTCAGTGAAAGCCGCAGATAAATTTTGCCGTTGATGGTAGCATCCGGAGATGTGGCACTACCCTATTTGCGCGTCGCTCTCAATTGCGCATAGCAAAATGGACGAGAAGCTAACAGGCGCGCTCCGTCCACTGCGATACTGGCGCTCTCTAACGGCAGAAAATGTAGCTAACCTAACCTAAGCTAACAACGAAGATGCATGTGTCAAAAATAACACTATAACGGTGCGTTGATTAGCTTTGATAAATATAACTTTCAAAAAGAAATATTGCAATAATAAATATTACTTAGATATATTTCTTATTGTTTTGTCGGCGGGACAAAAATCGAAATAAATCCAAATAATTCAAAAATATAAAAATTGCATACTAGAAGAGCAATAATGGGGAGCATCTTTGAAAAGTTTTTGTCGGTACATAATTTTTGAATTAGTACGAGGAAAACATCGGAATCCCAGTACAAAAATCCAGCTAAACCAGCATATTTGTAGTTCGAAGTGAATCAATGAATGTCTCAGGTATTATTAACACTCCAATTAAATCAATAAACATAGATATCTATTTCCCAGACTGTCGAAAACATGCCAAAGAGCCTTAGAAATCATGTTTAGAAAAATCTCGAACGATCATGTCAAGATGACAAGAACAATCTAGGCTACTTTACGCCTTGAAATTCACTAAATTCTAAGCAACGCGCAGCGAAATTGAAGCGTTGCACTCATTCTCTGCAATGACGGCTCACACATCTTCCTTGCCACACTGAGCGAAGCCCCATGCCTCTCGGCGCACCTGGGCTAATCCGGTGGGCGGAGCCTATTTAGCTTACGCTCACTTTGGAGTGACGTGCAATACGGTGGTTCCTGTTGATGTACGCCATTGGAACAGCCGCCTACCTGACTGGAAATCTGCGCCGGAGCGAACGGCGAGTCGAGCACACGCGGCGGCCGCACCACTCCCGGCGGCGGCTGCGGCGGCGGCGGCTGCGACTGCTGCTGAGGCGGTGGCGGTCTCTGTCGCGCCACCATCATCTGGCCGGCACTACCGATCATCGCCAGCACCGCCTCGCTCAGCTCGACCGACACCGGCGCACAACTGCCACCGACCGCCGGCGTAACAGTGCTGTTCACACCGCCAGATGCTGACACTCGCGAGTGCAGCACGCTGAGCATGGTAGCGACTAGGGGCGCTGGCAGCGGCGCCGCCAATGACGGAGTATCCAGCTCTTTGAGACCGCTGCCACTGCCTACCATTTGGGGAACGCGACGCTGTGACCGACACACACACACACACACAAACACACACATACACACACAAACACACACATTTACACTTGAGTTCGTTTTGAGACACCTACATGACATCGAACAAGGAAAATGACAGTACAAGCATTCGTATTAATAGTATCCAAATAATGTTAATACGAATACTAAGATAAGCTAGAACACACACAAACATGTGGAAACATGAAGAAAAACAGGTTACACATTAAAGGTTGATATTTGGCTAGACGTTTAACACAATATAATTGTATTATAGAGCAACAACGTAAGATAACAAGGATAATCAGGATAATCAGGAAGTCACGACCTCATATGATCTACAACATCTCAGACCATATTACAAAATAAAAAATATATATATAAACCAAGTCACAAATAAAAGGTCAAAAGGTAAAGATATCACACACCTGCACTTTCCGGTTCATTTCCAAACACATTTGATTCAGTAGACGCGACATTGGAAGTACACCGGGTCAAGACATTGTGAGGTCAAGAAGTTGTGAATACACGAAAAAGCGGGGTTACGAGGCGGAAGAGTAAACAAACTGAGGTCAACCGCTACTGAGTCTCAAGCTTGTCACTTATGATGTCACAATATCAAAAGCCCACTTGGTAGCAAGCTCATGCGGATCGTGAGGCAATGTGACGACTATGTTATGCGATCATAACATAATATGGCGCATAAAGATTCAAGAGGTGAGCAAGTGCAGCTTGTATCACCTGCAGGAACTTGACGCAGGCGGCCATGAACGGCTCCCCATGCTCGTGCACTTTATCCGACATCCATTTGTCCAGCTTGAGGTACTCGCGACGAGACGCTAAACACGCCAAATCAATAGCAAACGGGTACGACTGGTAGTTGAGAAGCAGCGACAAAGCCTGCACGAACACACACGCACTGTTATTACACAATTTTCGTTGTGACAATATTGACAACCATAGTACACAGCCATCATACACAATAGAGGTGTGAACGTATTGACATCTCGCTGTGTCCTGAAGGGGAAGACCATTGTCATACATTGAGCATTATCATAGACCAACGAACAACTAATGTGGATAACGTGCCAGGATGAGTAGCACATTAGAGACACAACTAGACACACTGGCATAAATTCTCGGATTGAGATTCTTGGATTCATTAATTGGATGAAACCAAACGTCAGCAATGATTGCATGCTTCATGGGGAATGACGCCAACACACCATCCACCTGCAGCGCCACTGCGCAGAGGTGATTATGGAATAGCGCGAGTTACGAGAAGAGAGCTGGTGTTTATCAGTCCACACCTCCGTCACGTGTGACGGTTACAAATCAAGGTCAATAAATATTTAACCCTCGCTTTACTATGAACAAACAGAAACCCATAACGTGGATGGCCAACACTTAAACAAACAAATACCCAAAGACTGGTGCGGAGCTGAATCACTGATGTGCTCGAGAAAACAAAACGGCAGAAAAACTCCCGCCCACCCAACTCTGAGTGCAATCAGCTGAATTAAACCCCGACGTAACCGCACACACCAAGGCCACTTAGAAAAACCTACCAGCTAAGAAATACGAACCAGAAGAATAGCTCATATACAACCGAAAGAATCATATCCCACTATGAACAGGCAACAAAACCCAGGATATGCACTACCCACAAAACACAAGTGAGGTGAAACTCGACATATTCACATGCAAGCGAACACGCATTCGCATACACATAAATTATCTCTCGACCAGAAAGTCTCGCATATGCTATCTCATAGCATACAAACATGCTATCTCATATACACACTGAGCTCCATCTCTGAGATGCATACGCACAATCTAACACTCATACAGACCATCCCACACCCTTCCTCTCTCTCATACTCTCAGTCACATACAAGTCACACACAATGCCTCTCTCTCTCACTCTCACTGAACACGTTACCTTGAGATCTTGCGCCACGTCGAGGATGCGTGACAGACGGGTCTGGTCGGTATCTGCCTGCCGGTGCCACTCGATCATCGCATGCACGATCAGCGTGTGAGTGGCGCCCGCCGACGTTACACCGGCGCCACCAGTTGTCACGCCACCACTGGCGGCGCCACCACAGTGCCACGCCTGGTGCAACACGGCCGAACTGTTCGGATGGTGGCCAGCTGGCACATAGTCACACACACACACACGTAAACACCGACACGCACATTCAAATCGAGGTTTATTCATGCACCCGCAATAATTTTTTAGAATCAATAAAATTGTCGCCAGCTACTGAGTGCCTGACAAAGCCGAGAGACTAAAACGTTTGAGCCCCGTCATAACTATAATGAATGTACCATCAGCAATGGGAAAAAATTAAGCATTACCACTACTATAATATTATCACCAGGATAAAATGAAGATATGACCACTGGAATATAACGAAGAAATCACCAGAGAAGAAAAACAAATAAGGACATAATGACTGGATCCAACGGAGATTAACGTGAACACAACGAATGAAGACCACGACTAGAGCAAATAATAGACAAATGAATGACAAATGACACACTGGTTGACATACACAATCGAAGTCAGCTCCTCACCGAGAAAGACAAACAGCAGGCTGGAGACGAGCTCGTGTGCCAGTCTTGTGCCGCTGCCGGCCGCCAGTACAGCCAACAGGAACACGTCGGGACACTGTTGCACCGGGAACTTGAACAACTCCTGCACTACGAACGAGTAGCCATGATCGGCCAGGTTGAGCAGAAGCTGCACCAGTTCCGTGCAGCGCCTACGTGCGTCGCACCAACATAGGAACACACAAACACGCACACATACACCTAGTTAGAAGGTCGCTACTGAACTATTCGCGATGCCCTAACAAGGAGACCGCCGTACGTGCTGCGTTGATTGCACGCTGTAGATAATATTGGTTCATATGAGCGCACAGGAAATGGCACACAAAAACACTAAACATCCCAATGATAATGGCCACACGCACACACTTACCAGAATATACAGCAATAATGGCGCAGTGACACTATGTCAGCAAAAGGGGCGGACATGGAGCTAATTTATGCACACCAAACCCGCATAGAAGCGACATATATCGAATCAAACAGCCAGAAAAGACATGGAAAATAAGGAATGAACTGTGCATTATTGCACAACACAATAATGAAAATCACGTCAACAAATATGTGCTTAGATGAAGCGTTACACAGACGAGCTCCTGTCGTCAAAAAGATGGCAAATGATGGCAAAGCACCCCGAGTACATAGAACAAAAGATCATATTAAAACGATAAGTGAATAGAAGACGGGATAGTTGTTACAAAAAATGAAATAAAATGATCGTGTATAGAAAACAAGAGCGGGAAAGCAAGGATGCATGAATTGAATAAGCGATAAGCGAAGTGCAAATGATACAGTGATAATCACACACACACACACACACACACACACACACACGCACACACACACACACACACAGACACTCACACACAGACAGACAGTCACACATTGCCTCACTGACCATGTATTAATGTCCTTGTTGTCCTTGTCGGGCGCCACTTTCAGATGACTGACATCAACCATATGGCACGCGTGATCGGCCAGGCAGAAGACGTCCGAGTTCTTCAGTATCTGGTTGATGTAGGACAGCTGTGCGTGTTGTCGTCAACACCATAGCAACAAAACACAAACATAAACAAGGTGTTTATAGAGAGAAGAAACAATAAGTCAAGACCCCCGTGTTCCGATGGTGTGGATATCTGGTATGTCACGCGTCTAAGCAAAACTCAAAAATGACAAACGAATCCGCACAATATGGTCGGATTAAAGAGAACAAGTAATGACACTGCTCTGTTTACACGCCGCAATATTGAGTTGGCTCTTTAACAATTGGTCCACTTTCTGTAGAGCACCAGCTTGGTGGATACTGCAATGGAAAACATGTACATTCGAACCGAATTCAAACATATCTCAACAATGCTGGACATCAGAGAAAACTTTAAACGCAAACTACACGGTAAACTACATGTGTAGTAGTGTATCAATGATAATACTGAGCAATACACAAAGAAACATCAGTATAATAATGACAACCACAAACACACACCACACCACACTGTCCGCGCATATTAACCGACTACAAGTATCGAAATTCCTGCCCAATCAACTTTGCACTGACATTATCTTCACTTCATACCGCCGAAAAAATCACCGCACAAACTCGCTAAACACTCTCACAGCACCAATGCAAACACTAATTCAGAACAGTAAATCAGACTGCAATATCCACAACATACGTCATGGGTTTCATAAACACACCCACTGGATCAGTATTTTTCAGCCTTTTTCTTGTCATGCCACTCTTCAACACAATGCGAGTCCTAGCGGCCCCCAGAAAAGCTCCTGGGCTCGCCTGGAAGTGCTCGTGGTTCCAATCACACATGGATCGTCACGACACGACTTCTCTAGATTCTGTATGCCGGTCACTATTTGCAACCACCACCAGAATAACACCAAGACTACGTATATATGGGGTTAGCGCACAGACATACACGAACGTCGACAGATCAAGCGCACGCGCCAGCGAAACACCGGGGGTCTCACTTTCGCGGCGGATCACACGATTGAAATGTATAACATCGACAGTAATAACATGAAGAACAAAACTGTTTCAACATGTTATCTTTCGTGACCGGTGAAAAAAGCATTGTGGTCCCCGTCTTTTGAATGTCGTCTTACGGTGTGTCTTAAGTGCTTCTTAACAGCACTTGTCTAAACATTAGTCAGTCACCTGGCTGTCGGCGTTTTTCCACACGCGATACAGCATTTCCACGGGGAATTTGACGGTCGTCTCAGCCGCCGCAGTGGCAGTGTTGGTGGCAAGTGGTGGCGCGGCCGTGGTGGCGCCGTGCTGTTGCAGGCGCAACGCCAGCATCAGCGCCTGTGTCAGCACGCACAGAGAGCGCCGGTCGGCCACCTGGAAACCGGCGTGGTCCAGATTGTACACCACCTCCTTCCAGGATGTCGCCGGCCACTACCCACACACACACAGCAGTACACACACGATGTACGAGTACGTTGTACACGCACGTATGCCAGACATCATGCACGAAAAACCAGTGAACATACGCAGTAGTAAATGAGTGTAAACAGACACACATATGGTGCATGTAATGCGAACATCACATGAGTTTGATGTGACACCAAATGCTACCGATATCCAGTGATAACGAGGTAAATCAACACGTTCACTACACACACGCACATACATGCCAAGTCACTCATGGTTGCACACACTGAAACACATACACACAAATGCAACGCACCAGTTCGTGCACAGTTCGCACAAACACGTCCATATTCCACGTGTGAGGCGCCTCAGTGCCCACACCAGCACCGGCTGAGCAGGCAGCGAGGCTGGTCGTGGCAGTCGTGTCGGAGGACCACACGGACGCCGCAGTGCCGGCACCACCAGACACCGCCAGGGCCGTGGCTGGCGTCGAGTGGCCACTGTACGTTCGCAGCATAGCAGCGAGCACTCGCGCCACACACGCCGGCGACAGTTGGTGCGTGGGCGTGGCGGCAGACATTGAGCATGACGATGAGCTAGAAACACCGCCGCCGACATGGGCCAGCAAGTGGCGACGACACTCGTCCACCGAGCTGCACACCGAGTAGCCCACCTCCATTATGTACTCGGCCAGGGTGCCATCCAACTGCGTGTAACACACACACACACACACACACACACACACACGAGCACACACACACGAGCACACACACATATATATACACATGAATAACTCACACAGTGAACAATGATCAGATAACCCTGAGAACAGTATCGTTGTCCAATGAAGGTTATGTATTCCTTCAAATTACTGCCCATACATCAATGTAAAATGATTATTTGTTACGCTACGACAAATAATATATATTAACATTAAATACATTGTGAACAATACGACACATTTTCATTAACTGCATATACCTACCATATTATACCACATTATACTACACTACCACATTATACAATATTACTTACACGTTGCGTGTAATACAACTTATATGTTGAAAGAAATAACCGCACAATACAGCAAATAATTAAAAGCATAAACTATAATTACAATGAAATCAACTATCCTCATACAGTTCTCTGATATGAGGTATTACGGCAAAAATATCATAGTGACGTAGCAATGAATGCTATGAATGCAGTTAGATTGGCCTCAAATTTGGTTGACAGTTTTTCTGCTACCATTCAAACCTGGACTGTGTGGAATGCCAGCATGAAAATGCGTGTGTTGAAATTTTGAAATATGTTGAAATAAAAAAGTTGGCAAACTTCCACGAATATCTTAGCCTACACATTTGAGATTTCATCACATTAAAAAGTTTACATAAATCAAGCACAACGATCCAAGCCTACGGAGGTACATACTGGCTTTATATGCAAATATCATAATTAAAATTAATCAAGTTGTACTTCGATGAAATCATGATTAAACTACAACCATGGTTTGTTTAGAATGCTAGGACAATGCACCATTAGTTTTGATTATTACAGTAACTAATTATACCATATTTTAGTGGCAAAAATAATTGTACACGCATTAAGCGACCCAATAAAATACATTGACAACCCAGCTTTAGGTGGCGACCTCGGGGTTTAAGCAGCACTGATCTAGCCTCTTGTGACGTGCACGCACTGTGCTGTGCGACAGTGAGCGTGCGAGCCTGTCAGCGACAATTGTCGCCTGTGCCGAATGATACCGAGCACGGCACGACATAACATGACAAACAATGCGACACAGACAGACGCACAAACAAGACAACATATGCACACACATACACCAACGACATATTCATACACACAAGCAGACAGACACAGATGCACCGATGGGCGGACTCACGCGTACAAAAAGACACACACACACACACACACACACAGACGCTGGTACACACCGACACACAGAAAAAGACGCACCAGATTGATGGCGGGTGTTGATGTGGTGACGCCTCCTGCAGCCGTCGATGTTGCAACTCCGGCTGATGTGCCGACGCACGCACTGTTCAGCGCCATGGTCGACGATTCGACGGCGATTTTAGTGCGCGGCAAGTCGGCGGCGTCCGGATAGATGAGCGGTGCAAACACGACGGGCACGAGAGCGCGCGGAAAATCGTGTCGCACGGCGTCGACGAATGCTTCCTGTGAGTCGGCCGCCTGCAGCGTCAGAACGGTGGCGGCCGAATGTTAGCAAACAACACAAAAATATGCTAAAATATACTAACTAAAAGTCGTTCTAATTGAACCAATCGAGACAACGCAAACGATCAACGCACCGTTCAATCATATTCATTCTGCATTTGCTGTACAGAAACAAATATAAAAATTCGACACCTCAAGCAATGAAACATTCTCGTAATACTCGCAATAGCAAGTCAGTTTAGCGTTGTCAGTCTCAAGAAGAAAACAAACGATACTTTTATTAGGTAACATCCGGAATCGTATAATAGCCTCATCATATTGAATTGTTAATCAGAGTGCTTATCAACTTCAAAAAGAAAACAAAAATCCCCTTGGTGTTTGCTCCCAGGGCAAAACCCCACTGTAAAAGAGCTGCGATATTTGACCAACACGTTGTTCGAAATGCTGCAACCAGATCCCTATTCCATGAATTCGACCAATAATGCATCTGTGTGTTCGATGCGACAGCTACTGAACTACTCATATAGAGAAAAATTCACGCAGAAATATCTCTGAAGCGCTGGCTTTCTCTCCTACATGATTAACTGGGCATCATCTGAAACTTCATCAATCGCTATATACGCATTTCTTGTGATTCGAATGAAGTGTCTGTTATAGCTCAGATCGCTTGGGACTTGGACTAAGGGCAACTCTCATTACTAAATTTAATTATATTATAAATTTACGCATTTGAACACAGCAGTGGAGAGGCTAATGTTCGCGTGAATTTATGCATGGGAAAAGCCTCACGGCCCCGGCTGGCACACCGCAGGTCCGGCCGCACGGGTTTTGCAGTCACCGCCAGCACAGAAACTGCACGGCTGCGCGCACACAAAACCCGCATTGCGACAATTGGGCTACCCTTTCAGAAACGAACCCAAACGCACATACGCTGTTTGGTGGACAGCCAGCTCACCTTATACCCAAAGTGTAAGGTGAGCTGGCTGTGTAAGCACTATCTCATGATCATGCACCTACCTATGCACAAAGGAGTGAGGAAACCATGAACAGACGACGGACTGGGGAAGGACGCAAGGATATACCTGAATAATTATAGAAACAAAAACTACCAGAAACTAGTGCAGAAGACGAAACTAGCATATATTGGCCAGTAGCGAAGACTATAGAGATGAGAACCGTGTATAAACACCTTGTCTAGTTGTTCGGGAGGAGCGTAGAGAAGCCACGAGACCAGTTGATGCAGCAGTTCCGGCGAACACTCGTGTAATCCACCCTCGTCAACAACACCAGTCGAATCCGCTATAAACACACACACACGCATACATACCGTAATCATCCAAGTATAATGCTCCCATTTTCGTCCCAAATTTCAACACCAAAACTTGGAAAAAAATAATACTTGAGTATGTGAGAAATTTCAGTTTGCAAAGTCAAATTCTGTGTAAGGGGAAATTAAATTATGTAATACATTTTATTGGTACGTTTGTGGTATTTTATCAATCAATATAATACAGGGAGTGAAGTTGTAGGAGTCGAAAAATCTGCTAATAAATTAAATTAAAAAAATCATAAAAACCTGAAAAATTATTTAACGGAAAAATCTGAAAACTTGGGGGACCGATATATTTGAGTATGTCAGAAAAGATCAGTTTTTCGATTCAAACGTGTAGGGAGCATTATACTTGGCTAAGCATTATACTCGGGTGGTTACGGTACACATGCTCACATATATTCACAATGGATATGTGCATTACACGAAACATATTAACAGTGGTGTCTGCGATAACTTTTTTTCTAACGTGCGATAACGATAAAACTATGTTTTCCCCAACCTGCGATAAACGATAAACGATAAAAATTCAAAACCCAACCTGCAATAAGCAATAAACGATAAAACGATAGCGATACAATTTTTAACTTGCGATAACAAAAAGCGATAAATGATAAGTACCTTTTTAGTTGAAATATTTTAAAAAGCAAACACGACATTGGGGCTCTCCATAAGGGCAAATGGGTCGTAGCTGGCTTCTTTAGGCTTTTCAGTCACCAGTCCTGGTTCAGGCTGGAGGAAAGAGGATAGTCAGGTGTCACTGGCGGATCCAGAGGGGGGATCAGGAGGCAGAAGCCCCCCAAAAATGTTCCTATCAACTTCTCAAAACCGAGACGTTCACTAAAAAAGGTCAAGAGAAATATTTTTCTGCAGAATTTGATATAAAATTTGTCGCAAAAATACGTTGCATAATGACGCATGTACACGACTGATCGCCCCCAATTTTCAGTCCCCAAAATTATTTCAGCGCCTCCCAAAATTGCACTCTAGATCCGCCACTGTCAGGTGTGGATGTGATGGAGGTGATGATATCCCTGTTGAACCTCTCCTTGATGTCGTCTTCAAGGACAGGGGTCACATGCTTCAACATGAAGGAGCATGGTTGGGGTGGGTCAAGGCGCATGGGAGAGAGCGGCACACACCCTTCTAACTCGAGAACTCCAGCGAGAGTGGCGCACTGCAGCTGTGAATGATAATGCGATTGGCCAGCTTCCAGAGGTTTTTCAGGATTCACTTACAAGCCAGTGTTGATCCTTCTAGTCTCTACCCTATATCTACTCTCAGCTTGAACTGGTCTGGAAACGTCAGGCGGGCTGTTGTGACTTTTGCCGCCGTGCACACTTTTTAATGTTTACAAAAATCTTTATATCTTATCGTTTATCGTTCTTCTTTTTTTGGGACTAGCGATAAGTGAATGAGCGATAATTTTAGAAAACTGCGATAAACGATAAAATATTTGACCTCAGCGATCATTATCGCTCATTTTTATAGCACGCGGCAACCACTGCATATCTGCAACCACTGCTCCTCAATCCCGGTGGTATTACAAGAAAACAAACAATCCAAGTGAATTTCGCCCGCCAGCATTAGTTCTTGCCGTGGCCCCCTTAAACAGTCCTTAGGCCCCCCAGAAACCGTCAGTGGTCCACCTAGAAATCATTGTGGCCACACACACATGGATTGTCGCCACGCCACGCGACTTCTGCATAGGATTAGCTCATGTGTGCCGGTGACTAATTCTACCGACAACCAAAACAACGCCACAACCGGAACACACGATTGAAATGTACAACATCGACAATAATAATATAACAGATTCAATTATTTCAACAAATGTTTCGTGGCCCGTGAGAAAATATGGTGGCCCCCATTTTTTAAATTTGGTCCTATGACCCCTCAGAAAATTCCTGTGGACACCAAGGGGGCCACATGACCCACGTTGACAAACACTGTTCTATATGAATCGTATGTTAGATTAGAAGCTGTAACAGAGAAACAATCAAGAATGGAGCCACTTCAACCAGCATCTAGCCAGTTGTGGCACAAACATATGACCACATACATTATCTGGCGTACCACCAGCCACCATCTAGCCGGTTGATGCAAACTCAACAGAAATCAACCGAGAACTGCTGCAATGTAACACGGTATTGAGAGAGTATTGACGCCTAAATGTTAATTCAATCTGCAGCAATAATAAACAATACTTTCACTCTTGTTGCTATTTCGGGCTGTAGTCCAGATACGAACTTCGTGATGCTCGATAGCCGTTATATGATATAGTAACTACACCGCAAACATATCGCAATAAATATTAGTCGCAAATATATTCAAGAGCAGTGGTCGGTAACCACCGAGAATTTTCCACTATTGGGGGAAGGGAAACCTGCCCAGTGGGAAATTAGAGGTTGGACAGAAGGATAAATGTATTTTTTATCTATTCAAACCATTAATTCCGTGATTAGTGACTTCCTAAAATTCAAGTAAATGTATCGACTCAATTTAGTATACTTATCAGCGCTGTTGTAGATAATGACGAGTTGGATCATAGACAAGCGGAGAATCAGAGAAAATAAATGTTCAGGACGGTTCTTGAAATATGATTCCAGAAATATTGTTGATTCACCTCCCAGTTGCAGTAGCATTATTAACAATGTGACGACAGACAGAGACCAGCTTCCCTGGTGTACGGGATCAATAGCTTTATGGAGCGTTGGTGCCCTAAATTCAGCCACGAAGAGTCTCGTCAAGCGCCGCCTAGACCAATGACTTAACATTTTCCAATGCTCGCACAATTATAAAATCAGCAATCAGTACTCGTACCCAATGAATTATTGATAGCTATATGAAAAAGATGATAATACAAAGGAAAAAATAGAAAGGAAAAATCTGTTTTGCCAGGAAAAAACATAAAGCATATGTGAAAACATCCTTTCTTCAATTGTTTACAGGAATCATTTCTTCAATTTCACAGGAAACCAGCGGTTGTTAAACCAGGTGCGGTTAAAAGCCGGTTAAAAAACATCGCAGCACAGCGGTTAAAAACCGCTGGTTTAGCAGAAAACACCATCGCAGACCGTATCGGACCACGCACCACAAATCCATAGATCAACATCAAACAAATGGTACATGTAGATTGTTGAGGACAGCAAAATGACACCGGACACAGGGCGCAAACAATCAATGATGAACCACGAGCGACAACAACAACACTACCGGCCACGATATCGCCTATTCTAACAATAAATAACTTCACACAAGTACGGTGCTCACAACTCACAACGACAATATCTGTCTGAACGACAACAGTTTCAAATACAACACACATTTACACACATTTACACACTGTGTACTGTTATCGAAAAATGTCAGAACACTAGCCACAGTAGTCCTGCGTCATGAGGTGAGCACACAGTGGGCTAGAAGCACGGCACCGTCACGGCACCACTCACCTGACTCGATGTAGCTGCGGATCAGATCGGGCAGTTTGCGCTGCACAAACAGCTCGGCGTGCTGGCGCGTGCTGGTGCTGGCCGGGTCGCTGTCAGACGCCTGCAGCAGTGATATGCCGTAGGCCACCTCCTCGGCGCGCTTCAGCCGCAACGTGCGACCGAGCGCAGATAACAGCTGAGAAGCCTGGTGCTGCGGCGCACAATTCACCGTGCAATAGTGATTGAGTGCAGTAGTGAATGACTGAGTAAATGAAAACAGGAAAACGAATAATCTAATGTCCAAGTAAACAAACGAATGGACCAATGAATGAGTGAATTGGTGAGTTAACGCGTTTTAACTGCAATGTGACGAGAGTGATGAAGAGCCACGATAATAGACCAGACAAAACAGTACATCTGCAGCTGACAGCCGCCGCGAACCTTGCGCTTGAACGACGAATGATTGACGGCGTGCGAGAGCACGTAGACAAAGTTGGGCTGGGTGATGAGCAGGCTGCACTGCTGCTGCAAGTACTGCAAATGAGGATTGTCCTTGGTGGAGACGAGGCGGCACGCAGCGACACCGCTAGCTGACAGTTCAAGATCGACGTGCGACAGGAGACAGGTGAACAGATGAGTCTGCACCTCGGCTCCGTACAATTCGATCAGCTGACACAACGACGACGAGAGCGCACCGGTACACAAACAGAGATCATCGGTAATATGTGCAGTGGTGAACACACAGTGCTGCACGCGACTCATGCTTGGACATGTGCTAAGCGAAAGTGTTCTCGTTGCGCCAAATCGTAGCGTAAATAAAATAGAACTGTTATAAGCAATGCATGAACAAAATTGACATTATTATTACCGGTATCGTTAAAATCAATGAATAATGTTGAGTGGGAAGAGGGTCAGAATTGTGAATTGCATAACTGCAATCTCCATGTACTTTGATAATGAACAAACAGAGAGAACGGGATTAATGTTAGAATACAAATGCACACTGGAAACGAAATATAAATCAAATCAGATGGAACCGAATAAAATTTTTCAAACATTCACAACATACGCCCATGTTACACAATATCGCATCTGTAACAACGATGATTAGGTGAATGAACAAGCGTCACTCAAATATCGTTTTGATACATCATATCCATTAGATATCTGCTAGATACAAAACGTATAAATTTGGCAATGAATATTCAATAGGTCTCAAAAAGGTATGGTATAAAATATTTCATTTAGCGACAATATAAATTTATGCATTTTACTATCACGATACACATCTTCACTTAGGATGATACAATATACATGACACAAATATGAAGTTGATTCGTACAACCGCTGAGCTGTTGCAGACTTCGTTGGTCTGCACTAGCCGTTAGAATTTTATCGGTGATATCAAAGATATTGGCGATCCCGGCGTTCAGAGATTCTGCGCTAGTCTAAGACAACGCTGCGCACCGATCAACAATAATGAAAAAAATTAAAAGGAGAGTGGAATTTGAAGCACTGGGGCACCAGAGAAACATTTGAACGCCTGCATATATATCATATGATCGAAAACAAGTGTACGTACGTTTATGTTGCCTGTATCGGTTTTATCATTTGTAAAATTCGTGTGACTCGCTGCAACTATTTCAAGATAGTCCAGTTTCGCTCAAGACGACCTTGACATTGGTATTTAAGGTCATGTGTCATTTGAGTGGCTTTGATTGGCTGAGTGAGCGCCCGTATTTGTGACGTATGTGCATATGTATGTTGGTTTGTGGATTGATGACAAATTGGTGATGAAGATAGCGAGAACAGTATCGCGAGAGAAATGAATAGAGAAAGTGTGCTATTAGGAAACGGCGTTATATTCACTTGTATTGTATCTGAAGTACAAAATTAATCATTTTATGCTCTTGTTCCCACGTTGTTTCAATAGTTTTATCACAGTATTAGTGAATACAATATTGCAAGTTATTGTGTAATGTACGAGCTTCTCGTATAGATTGAACTAGTTGCAGTGAAAAATAGAACGCATCAATGCAATGATAACGCAAATAATATACGAATAATAACGCAAATAATACGTTTTAAACGTATTTCGTTTTAATTGAGATGCTAAAGTAGGATTATGACCCAATATAGATATAGTTGGCTGGGTTCATATCCCCCTCTGGCTACGCGCTTTTTCCAAACACCTATCAACTTGGGTAGACTCATTCCGCACAGACCAATGAATAAGTGACATTAGTCATGATACAGCAAGCCATGAAGAAACATTCAACTGAAAAGAAAGGACCTGAACAAAATACATCTAGCATGACTATCAATAAAAATCATTCGCACGCCCAAAAATATCCACAAAAACATTTAAAATCGATTAACTTTCGAATGAAAACAATTTATAACTCGAAATTCGTCTCTATAATACCTCTGAAAAGGAATTTCTCTTGCGAGCGGTCAGTGTGAGTTTGATAAAAGCACGGACAAATTGAACCAAGTACAATCAAGACCGCTAAATGTCACCCTTGGGACCTGCAAAAAGTATGACATTAACCGAACTATGACATCAACCGAACTAAACCTTTTTGGCCAACTTACGGCTTCAAATTTGTGTTCATATGTCGGTCTATTTTCATAAGCATCGAAAATGTAAGAATAATGCACAGTACGCAAGTGATTGCTTCTTGAAGATAAAGTTCATAAAAGTTTGCTTGTGTTTGCTCAGCATGTTGTTCTCCATTTTTCCCTCCATGCTGCTGAACGACCAGTGCCCAAAATCCTCAAAATTATTCTCCAATTGCGAATGACATCCATCGCCGCATGCGCCTCCTTCGCGGTGGAGGCACGTCAGTACTACTGGCATCATCAGCCGCCCCGTCATCATCGTCGCCGCCATCGTCTCATTTATCCATCACTGCACTGACCATCTCAGCATAATTCAGCTCGCCGTAGCACTTCACTTCTGCACCCAATGCTACCAACTCTTCAAACTGCGCCGTTTTCGCTGAGTCATCGTCATCGTCGTCACCGCAACTGTTGCTGCTTTCTGTGGGTGCAAATCCCGCCTTGAGGAAGCAATTATCCACTGTGCTGGGCTTCACTAAGAGCTCGTGCTTCAACATGTGCATTGCCAGCACAATCTGGTGGCGCACATCTGGTGAAACTACATAAGCACGGCCTCATCCACCTCTGCAAGATTGCTCGATCTCTTGCACTTCGACTCGGATTGTTCCTGGTCACCGCAGTATCTCGAATTTCTTTCTCTTTCGTCCTGATTTTTATTGTTCCCTGATCGCAGCTGAGGTCCTTTGCAATGTTCGTTTGTTTCTTGCCAGCCTTGAGCTGGTTCAAGATTTGCAACTCATCCCGCAGCGTGAACTCAGTACGCTTTCCCATCACTGCTGCCAAAATCACTACGCGCAAAGAATGAATATGATTGTGACTGAATGGGTAAACACACAAAAACATGGACTGACTGACCACAAGGGTATGACAATAACCATTGTCATTTGTATAGAAAAATGGCATACGGAACCACAAAAAGTACATTAATCGAACTATGACGTTGACCGATGTGACATTAAGCGGTATCTGCCCCTGTGTAAAACATAGGGCCGAAGTTTGGGATCTGACGATAGAATGACAGTAACCGAATTATGACATTAAACGGTACATTAACATATTATTATTAACATTAAGCGGTGTCGACTGTAGTAAAGTAGTGAATGCGATTCATTCGGATGCAAACGGGTATCAAATCACAATATCCAATCTAAACCTAATAGACGAAACATCTAACAAACCTTTAGACATTTAACAAATAGACGAAATACCTAACAAACATTTACGGGCGATGTATTTTCTTCAAGTATCATACACCCACTTAGAGCCAAAATTATAGTATTAGTTATAATTCTTCAGTTATACTTTCTAAATTATAAGCCTTTTATGTTCACTAACATATATCAACAGAAACATGAACTTACGTGGTCGATTTCCTGAACAGAAGATTTGTAGTTTCTCTTGCTCAAGTTTGCCACAAGATTTTCAACATGAATCAAAGAAAAAGAAAGCGGGTCCAGGTTCATAGTTCCATGAAACCTGTCAAAAAGAAAGCCTCATCGACAGAAGCTTCCTTCAGAAACAAATTATACGTGTTCAAGAGACCACCAGATGAACCATATACAAATCCCAATGAGACCATACCGACACTAATGTTTAACGGATTACAACTGTCTCCATATCCATTTCACTCAATATCACAAGCACTGAACAGAATGGAAGCCGACGCTGGAAACAACGGACGGAAGAGCGACGATAAGTTAACATGTGCGTACAAACTGTAAATATTTATAATATAGTTTGTCCTTTTAAAAACGTCAGCTGATCGAAGTAATCAATACTATTGGTATGATGATTCATAAAATCGCATTTTATGTTTAATGTTAGCAATGATTTACGATACAATCAATATCGTTTTCCGAAATAACTGAAAATCATCAAGGTTAGAGATGAACCTTTTAGAATCTATCATATACAAATTATTATATTAAAATGAAAAAGGCAAGCAGTTGTTCTGCAAGCTCCTCCGGAGAAGTGGAACTGAGAAAATAATATTGAATCAAAAACATTTTACCATTCTGCGGTGGCTCCATATATTAGAGTCCCCAGAAATTGAAAGAGAACGAGAGTTTGTACAGAGACGAATTTCTTGATTAGCGTTTCATTGTATTTTGCTTCAAACAAAGAAACAAACAAACAATATATCAGTGTTAGAGTAGCTGTGATAGTGTGTGGACGTTTTTTCACTGCTGCCAGTTTTTTCAATGCTTTCCAGTGGTTTTTCTTGGCAGACAGAATTAATTTTTCGTTAGTGAGTAGAACCAGTCGATTGCATCAAAATCACCAAAATTTCGTTTCAGCAAATTTTCGGATTTGGCCGTGAGAGTGTCGAGAAGATTAACCGTTTTATTCGAATCGTTCGCCAACCAGCCAATCAAAATTACTAAAAAACGCTGATTAACCATCTTCAGCGTAAATTACGTGCTGTGTTTCATTCGGACCCTCAGCTGACTAAAATTATTTTCTGAGGATTTTAATAGCGATTCATTTATTTTTGTGAAATTCCACCTACAATCAACAGTCAGTGGCTGCCTGACTGGTTGAGTGAAGACGTGTTAGTTGTGCTTGAGTTTATGTTTTTGTAATTGTCCTTCAACTGTGCGGCAATGACAAACATTGGTGAATTGTCAGAGGCGTTGAAAGAATGTCTGATGAGTCCGGGAGTCTTGGAGGCAATCAAGGAGAAATTGTTGGCACCAGCGATAAAGGCTGCAGTGGAGGAGGCTCTGTCCGCCAAGGATATAGAACTGGTGGAGATGAAGAACGAGCTTCGTGAAGCTCAAGCAAAAATAAATCTCCTCGAGCAACAAATGCTGCGCAAGCACCTTTGCGTATCAGGAATAGAAGAGATGCGTGGAGAAGATACGCAAAAGATCGTGCAAAGCCTCTCTGCAACACTAAATACAGATATATCAACCGAAGATGTTGAAGAGGTTTATAGAATCGGTCAGCCAAAAGATGGTCAACACCGCACCATACTGGTCAAATTCGAAAAGCTCCGCAAAAGACAGCAAGTGTTTGAAGCGAGGAAGCATCTGAAAAGTGACAAGAAGACACAAAAAGTGTATGTTAACGACCACCTGACCAGAAACAACAGCAGTACTATGTACGAGCTCAGAAAGATGAAACGGGAGGGCAAGATTTACTCCGCTTGGACAGTAAACGGCCAAATAAAAATGCGACTCACCGAGAACGCCCGTGTGGTAAATGTCTACAGTACGGAAGACGTTATTGCGCAAACTGGCCCGGCTGGACTAGTGTCAAGTGCGCCGGTTGTGACCAACCAAGCTGTGGCATCGACTGAGTCGCCGAACAAGGACCGCCATCAATGGAGAACTGTCACCAGACGGGTAACCAGACATCATAAGTGAATTTGTTTAGCATTACAGCTCATCCGTGGAGCATTGCTTTGATTATAATTGTCTTGTGTAGTACTAAATATTGAGCATAGATAATATTTCAATTTATCAATCCTTATTGATCATTGATTGTTTCTCTAACTCATTGGAGGTTGTATAGTCATAGTAATTCATCATTAGGCTATTGTCTGATTATAAGATACGCGATTTATATACTGTCTCTACTGAAAATTTGAATGCCGCACAGTACTATATTCTGTGTTGTGTGCTGTGTGTTCGTGTGTGTGTGTGTGTGTGTGTGTGTATTTTGCTTGTGAGTGCGTACTTACGTGTGTGAGTAGTTGCTTATGTGTGTGTGCGTAGTTGCTCTTATGCAGGTGTGTAGTTGTGTGTGTGTGTGCGTGTGGTTCAATGAGTGCGCTGATATGAAAGCAAGTGATAATTCAAGGGCAACATGCATGCATACAGAACCGCTATCCTTTGAGTGGCTCGATATTTTTCTTTCGTATGAAAGCGATAAAAATTACCAAATCGTATTTTGTTGCTATATGTTGTTCTTATACGCTGTGAATGGATGTTCCTATACGCTGTTTAGCAATCAGCAGTATTACCAGTATGAAAATGATTAACGAGGAAACATTCAAAGCTGACATTGATGATACAGAAAACAGTATTAACAGCTTTGGTGTGTACACGGTGGACACATTTAATGAAGCATTCAAAAATTCGCAATGTTTCAGTATGTTACATATAAACGCACGCAGTCTCAACAAGCACATTGATGACTTGACAACGTTGATGAGGGAACTAGAGGTGAATTTCGATGTCATCGCTGTTTCTGAGACATGGGTCAATGACAGCACAATTGACTTATGCCAAATAGACGAGTTTGAAGCCTTCCATCAAATGAGGCATGATAAGAGAGGCGGTGGTGTTGCAATATTTGTCAACAAGAAACACCAATCACAACACGTGCCTCGTCTCAGCGTAAATGTGACGGATGTCATGGAAATTATTACAGTCGACATAACCATTGATCGGCGTAAAATACGAACGTCGTGTATTTACCGACCACCAGGCACAATGGTGCATACATTTTCTGAGGAAATAAATAAGTTGACTGAATATTCAAGCAACAACTATTGGCTGCTGATGGGTGATTTCAACATAAATTTGTTGAACACTGAAGGCCACGCGCCAACGCAAAACTTCTTCATGACCATGACCAATAATGGCTTTTATCCCTTAATAAAGTCAGCGACCAGAGAAACTCATCGCTCAAGCACCTCGATTGATAATATCTTTACCAATTGTGTTTCCAGTACTTTGACGAGTGGTGTAATATGCGAGGATATCTCCGACCATTTCCCAATTTTTACAAGACTTAATATTACTCAATCTGCACGAGAAGAACATCTCTTGCTGAAAAGGAAATATTCACCTAAGCGATTACTACGACTCAAGCAGGAGCTGGAGCAGATAAACTGGGAAATGATAGAAGGTGATAATGTGAATACGACATACGAGCGATTCCTTGAATTATATATGCGAGCAGTAGATAATCACATGCCGCTACAAACAGTGAAAAAGAGAGAAGTACAGAAAAGGCCGTGGATAACAAAAGGCATCAGAATATCTAGTCGCACCAAACGCCAATTGTACACGAAATTTGTTACAACTAAAGTTGAAGACCACAGGAAGTTGTATTTATCCTATAAAAATATGTTGTCCAAGGTGGTGATTCAGAGCAAAAGACTATACTATCGTGAGTTTTTCGCGGATAGAACGGTTTCAGCCAAGGAAAAGTGGACAAAAATAAAAAATGAAATTAAGATGACATCTCGGAAAAAGGAACGCATTCATAAACTAAGAGACGACGGGGGCACTTCAAATGTGGTCCGTACTATATCAGACCTATTGAATGACTACTTTGTTGATGTCGGAGTGGACCTGTCAAACAAATTACCAGTGTCTGACGTGAATCCTCTAGAGCATGTTGAAAAAGTGAACGACTCAATGTTCATTAGTCCAGCAACGGAGTGGGAGGTATTCAACGTTATTGGACGTAGTAAGAGTAAACTATCTACAGATTGCAATAACATTAGTATGAACCTGTTAAAAAGTTGTTCCAGATATATTTCCAGGCCACTTGCGTACATTTTCAACCTATCTATCACAACAGGTATTTTTCCGACGCTGATGAAAACAGCTAAAGTAATTCCTCTTTTTAAATCAGGAGATAGGTCTGACAAAGGAAATTATCGTCCAATATCGATTGTAGACACATTTTCGAAAATATTTGAAAAGTTGTTCAATGACAGACTGAAGAAATTCTTATGCAAACATCAAATAATCAATGAAAATCAATACGGCTTTCAATCAAACCAGGATACATCACACGCTATTCTAGACATGATCAATGAAATTACAGAGTGTTTTGATAGAAAAGAAAATGCTGCTGGTGTATTCCTCGATCTAAAAAAAGCGTTTGACACCGTCAATCACGATTTACTGATAAAGAAATGTCAATGTTATGGAATTCGAGGCAATGCACATGACTGGCTATCAACTTACCTTTCCGAAAGAAAGCAATATGTTGAATTGGATAATGAACGGTCAACACTGCGAACAATACAATGTGGAGTGCCCCAGGGTTCTGTATTAGGTCCTACTCTCTTCTTGATATATATAAATGATATCTTCAGTGTGGCAAAAAATTGCAAAATAATAGTATTCGCTGACGATACAAATTTGTTTTTCAAGGACAAATGTGCCAATAATTTGTACGGAAAAATCAATTCAGAAGTAGCAAGCATACACAATTGGTTCATCTCCAACAAACTCACAGTGAACATTGCCAAATCCTGTCATGTATTATTCAATAGAAGGGCTCGCTGTCAAGTCGGTACCGTAAAATTAGGGAGCTCAGTCATCGAGAAGAGTGAAAAAACAAAATTTCTAGGAGTCATCCTTGACAGCTCTCTGAACTGGAAAGAGCAAATACATAAAGTGTCTTCCAATCTGAGCAAAATTAATTTTATATTGAGTAAAACTAGGAATATATTCGATAAAAAAAATAATTATACAGTTATACAACACGCTGTTTAAACCACATATGCAATACTGTTGCGAAACATGGGGAAATACGTTCACAACAAACTTGGAACCAATAAGAATCGCCCAAAAAAGAGCATTGAGAATAATAATGAATAAACACTTACATGAGCGTTCTACTCCATTGTTCAAACAACTGAGCATTATGAAATTTGACGACCTGATCAAATACAATACTTTAATGAAAATGTTCAATGCATTCCAAACTCGTCTTCCGAAGAATATACAAAATAACTTCGAAGTAAATCCCAGGCATGTGGACAAATTTGCGGTTCCTTTTGCACGCACAAAAACAAGAGACCTGACACTTTTTCATCAAGGAATCAGAATTTGGAACCAATTAGCAAGTCCAATCAAAATGTTCCAATCGATGTCAGCTTTCAAGAAAATACTAAGAACACAATATATTCAAACTTATTATTGATACACATGTTGCGTATGCGTATGGGAACATCTTGACAGTGTGGCATGATGAAAAAGCTTTCATTTTTATTATTAGTTGTATATGTTATATATGTTAATGTATATTGTATGTTGAAAAAGGGCAGTACAAGCCTCCAGGCTTCTTATGCCCAGCCATCCTACATTGCAAATTATCAGGTATTTTGTGAGTGAATGTTTGTGTTATGATGGGTTTGGCAAATATATGATGATGATGATGATATTTGATTTAGCGCACATATACACGCGCGCGCAACGTTACAACAAAGCTAAAACCAAATATGAAAGCACAAATTTCAATATACAGAGCAGATCACACATAAAAAAGGCAACACAATTAGAGAAGAATATATACAACAGTAAGCACATGACAAGAGCAGAGTAGACCCTGAAATCAGATATGGAGCATATGGAGTGTGAGTATGTGAGGAGGGATCAAACGACAAGTTGAACAAGTACTCTAAAAGAGAAGAACGGAACGAACTAAAGGAAGGAGCATGAACAATAGAAGCAGGAAGAGCTGTAGCGCTGATGTTCATATGTTGACATGTGATAATTCGTACACTTGTTGGAATAAGTAATATTTCGTATAAATTATATATTATATGCCTTTGTTATTTACGCAGCATTATTTAATTCACATGTATATTTGTATTTTGTCATTGTTAATGTAAGTACGGTTTACTACTGACAAATGGTTGACGCCCGCTTGGTTGATTGTATTAGGAAGTGACCTACGCCCACCTAGTAGTTGACTTGTGCTGTGTCAAGGCAATAAATCCCTTGCTCACTGAACGTTGTGGTGTTAGCAATACAACCGCAACTTCAACTGGTGACCCCGACGTGGACGAACTTCAAAGCACAAAGCACAAAGCTTCAAAGCACGGCTTTCTCCATCAAAGCACCTCCATTAATGGAGAAAGCCGTTGATGGTTGGTTCATGACACTTGAAGCACAGTTCTACCTACAAGGAATCACGTCCGATGTGGCAAAATTCTTCCACGTGATGGCAGCTCTAACGTCAGATGTTTTTTCGCAGATGTCTCCTACAGACCTCAAACAGCAAAAATTTACAGCACTGAAGAGCGAAGTTCTGCAGGTTCACGAACGGACGAAGCCAGAACTGTTTGAAGAACTGATATCAACTCGTGCATTGACAGGCAGACCAACCGCGCGCATGAGTGAATGGCAGAACATTGCACGGAAAACTGGAGTGGCGGATGACCTCGCGAGACATAAATTCACTCAGTCTCTGCCCAGCTCGATATGACCAGTGCTAGCTGCTCAAAAAGAAATGGAATTGTCGCAACTAGCAAGGCTTGCTGATGAATTGGTCCCGCTGGTGAGTAATGGTCAATCTATGGCAGTGTCAGATACAGCTCAAAGAAATGACGCGCCGTCGACGAGTTTTTTCAACAGCAGAGTGACAAACACAGCAGAATCATCGGCGCTGCAATCATCATCATTGCGCACATATCATCTTGGCCAACGCCCCAAGGTGTGTAGAGCTCATCTGTTCTGAGGTTCAAAAGCCAGATACTGCAAGCCATGGTGTCGATGGCCGAATAAGCGCCGTGATACTGTAATGCAGTCATCGTCACGACCTGCGTCGCGCGAAAACTCAACAGAAAGGCAGCAGGAAAACTGACGAGGCAGGCATCTGTGTACGCGACCCAGGGTCTGCCGCTGTTGAAGGTCGCTGCTAAGGTTGGTGATAAAAAAATCAATTTTATTGTTGACACTGGTGCTGGGGTTGTAGCCACACACATCAATTCAGTTCCATGTATGTCAAATGTGTACACTGTTTTATTGTATTTGCATTTGCCAATTATATGAATGCCACTATATCACTGTCACTGTATTACCGCGAGTATCATTACGTATTAATCCCGTTATATAACAATTATGTGTGCACGGTGGTTGTATATGCTTTTGATTGTTATTGCTGTTTTATTTATCGCAAAATGTTAGACGCGCATGCGCGTCAGACAAACATACACACACACACACACACACACACACACACACACACATACACATTCATCATGCTGCACACGGTAGCAGTGACGTCAAGTGTAACACCACACCGTACGGTTACAACGTGCGGTATATAAAGCGTGCACTTTCGGCAATAAAGGTCTCTTTCACGTCGTCGGCTCTGAGTTTTACTGGTCTCCACGGTACCGCTCCCGCTCCCTGTAAAATTAGCGAGTTAACCTACGCAATATACATTTCGGTCTTTTTAAAGACCACATCGCCCTCACAGCGTTTTGCCAAGGATAGATTGTGTTCTGCCGCCTGCCTTGGACTGAATACCGTAGTCGTTTATTCCTCCGAGACATACACCCATAGAGGTGGGCTTGAGCACATTTGATTCTGAGGCATCAGACGTTCGCTTTAAACCGTCGAGTCTGGCTAGTGTCACTTAGCGGTGCACTCCCAGCTCGGACGTCTCTTAGCAAGACGGAAGGTTTTTATACCGAGCGTCGCGCTGTCGGGTAGTCGATTTCGGGTCGACAGACAGGGCACAGCCTGTCGTTCCAGTCCGCTGCAGTTGGCTTTAGTGAGTGACTGGGTCTCACACCCTCCGTCACTCGTACACTACGCCACTAGTTCACGGCACACCTGCTGCCACAGCCACTGGGACTGATCGCTAGCGGCATCATGCCCATCAGCGACACTGGTGACCCCGTGCAGAGCACGGCAGCGCATGGCGCTCAGCCTCATGGCTCCAAGCAAGCGGTACCCAGACCCAGCACCACATTCCGACTGCCAGTGTTCCTACCGGAGGATCCTGAAGTCTGGTTGGTACAAGTGGAGTGTGCGTTTGATGTGGCCTGCATCGAGAGCGACGAGACGCGCTTCAAACTTGTTGTGGCAAACCTGCCGCCACACATCGCCACGCAATTGAAGGACGTGCTACGTGGACCCAAATCGTTCGCTGCCTTGAGCACCGCCCTGCAGGAACGGCTCGCGCAGTCAAACGCCAGTCGACTGGATGCGTTACTGTCCAACCTACAACTGGGCGACCAGAAGCCCACCGCCCTGCTGCGCTCTATGCGGCATGAGCTACGTTCAGCTGGCGATGTACCTGCAGACACAGGCCTTCTCCGCACACTGTTTCTTCAGCGCTTACCACAGGAAGCACGTGCTGCTCTGGCATTACTACCAGCTTCAAGCACACTGGACGAGCTCGCCGGCGCCGCCGATCGATACCTGGAGGCCAGCGGTCTTTCATCTCGACCCACAGCAGCTCAGCACGTCACGGCCATCCAGCAGCAACACCCTGCTTTGGAGCAAGTGCTTTCTACACTCGTGGAAGCAGTGCAACGACTGGAGACGTCCAACAAGGAGCTACGCACAGCGCTGCATGACCGTCCGACGTCACGTGATCGGCAGCAGTCAGTCGCGTACAACAATCGCCGGCGATCACCGTCACCACGACCTACACGGCATCGTCAATCCTTCAGTAAAGGTGAGACGCACTACAGTGCATCACGCTCACCACAGCAGCCAGCACATTCACAGCGGGGGCGTATCTGCCATTACCACGCGCGATTCGGTGCTGATGCTCGTAAATGCTCACCTCCCTGCTCATGGGCGTTAAACTGAAGAGCCCCCAGCACGTGGCGCAGTGTTTGGGAGGCAATGCAACGTTAGTGCCATTATTGTTCGTGAGTGATAGGGCAACCCATGAAAACTATCTCATAGACACCGGCGCACAAGTGAGTGTCTTGCCATACAAAAGCAACAAACATTGTTTTTTACGCACAGCAAATCAGACACGACTACGAGCCGCCAACGGGTCTGCCATTGAGATGTACGGCACCAGACACCACACTGTTACCTTCGGCAACGGCGCAACGTGTCCGTGGACATTTCTGGTCGCTGACGTAAATATGCCTATTATCGGCGCGGATTTTCTGCGAGCACACAGATTGGTCGTGGACATCAACCAGCAACGGCTACTACGAGATGGCGTCGTCCTGAATACGGGCTCGATTCTACAGCTGACAGCACCCGGCATTCAGGTAATTTCAATGCCGCGCACCGCCTACCAACACGTCCTGGACGAGTTTACAGACCTGACAGCTCCTCCCACTGCGCCGTCACAGGTGAAGCATTCAGTCACACACCACATCGTGACCACCGGCCAGCCAGTGTTCTTCAGACCCAGACGTCTGCCACAGGGTCGCGATGTCATTGCCAGACGCGAATTCGACTAGATGTTGAAACTCGGCATCATACGCTCATCGTCCAGCAACTGGGCATTACCACTGCATCTCGTGCCGAAGAAAACACCAGGTGAGTGGCGCCCATGCGGCGATTACCGTGGGTTGAACGCACACACAGTGCCTGACAGGTACCTGCTGCCGTACCTCAGAAATTTTTCAACGCACCTGCACGGCTGCACGTTATTTTCTACGCTGGATTTGGTACGCGCTTACAACCAGATTCCTGTCGAACCGGCGGACATTCCAAAAACCGCAATAACAACGCCGTTTGGGCTTTACGAAATGGTGCGTATGCCATTTGGCCTTCGCAACGCGGGACAAACGTTTCAACGGTTCATCGACGAGGTGTTGCGCGGAGTTCCTCATTGTTTTGCATACCTGGATGATATTTTACTGGCCAGCCCGTCCGAAACACATCATGAGAACCTCATGCGGACCGTTTTCACTCGACTTCAACAGTACGGCATCGTCGTAAACAAGGACAAGTGCGTACTCGGTGCCAAACGCGTCAAGTTCCTGGGACACATGGTAGACTCTGGCGGTGTCCGCCCACTTCCTGAGAGAGTGGACGCCATACGTCACTACCCATTGCCATCCAGCCAGTCCGGACTACGACGCTTCTTGGGTATGGTAGCGTACTACCACAGATTCATTCCGAACGCCGCCCATATGCTTCAGCCCCTCCATGCGCTCATCACACATCGCGCCAAACGCTCCAGAGCTGCCGTCGCCTGGACTGTGTCAACACAAGATGCGTTCGAATCGATCAAACACACGTTGTCACAAGCAACTCAGCTCGCCCATCAACGACCTGGTGCTCCGCTCAGCATCGTAGTGGACGCATCAGACACTGGCGTAGGAGCAGTGTTGCAGCAAGAAGTCAACCATCAGTGGCAACCGCTGTCATATTTCTCAAAATCACTCGACAAAACGCAGCGCAAGTACAACACCTTTGGACGTGATCTTCTCGGTGTGCACCTGGCAGTGAAACACTTCCGACATATAATCGAAGGACAGCATCCCTGTGTATTCACCGACCACAAGCCGCTCGTGAGTGCACTCGGTGCCGCATCCGATCGTCATTCTCCCCGTGAGCTGAGACATCTAGACTTCATCAGCCAATTCATCGGAGATATTCGGCATATTCCTGGCAAGGACAACGCAGCTGCTGACGCTCTATCACGTACTGTGAATATGCTGACACAACCAAGCGTACCCATTGACGATTTCACCGCACTCGCGCACGCTCAAGTGGAGGATCCGTCCATAGGGGAAATCCGTCGTTCAACTGGCTCACTGAAGCTCAAGGACGTCAAATTGACAGACGACACTACACTGCTGTGTGACAAATCGACCGGATCTTCGCGCCCAGTATTACCGGTGGCATTGAGGCAGCCTTACACAAAGTTTATCCACGACATTTCTCACCCGGGTGTCGACGCCACTGTGAAGTTGGTGAGCAAGCGTTTCGCATGGCCCAATATGGATAGAGAAGTGAGGCACATTGCTAGAGCTTGCATCCAGTGCCAGAAAAACCAAGTGACTCGCCACACCAAATCACCAATCGGAACATTTGACGCACCAAAAGAACGCTTCGACCACATCCATGTTGACCTCGTGGGTCCTCTACCCCCGTCTCGTGGTTGTTCTTACATCCTCACTTTTGTCGACCGTTTCACTCGATGGCCGGAAGCCATCCCCATTCCAGATTCACGCACCGAGACGGTCGCACGTGCGTTCATCAGCAGCTGGATCGCGAGGTACGGCGTGCCAACCACCATCACAAGTGACCGCGGTGCTCAATTCGAGTCGGCGTTGTGGAGTGACATGCAGCGCATGCTTGGTTGTCAACGAAAGCGCACAACCAGCTTCCATCCGGCCTGCAACGGCATGGTGGAACGGCTGCACCGGCAGCTGAAAACGGGCCTGAGGGCTCATGATCTCACCTCCTGGACAGACGCTCTGCCTCTGGTTCTGCTAGGCATCCGAGCCACGCAGAAACCGGACATCGGTGCCACAGCAGCGGAGCTCGTGTACGGCTCTACGGTGAGATTGCCCGGAGAGTTCTTTCACTCTTCAGCACCGGCTTCTGACCCGTCTTCGTACGTGAACAGACTGCGACGTCATATGGCGAAACTTAGGCCAACTCTGCCACGTCCGGTTCAGCAGCGTTCATACGTTCCCAGTGCCCTGTCAACGTGCACTCACGTTTTCGTGCGCAAAGATGGTCATCCCTATCCCCTGGAGAGTCGGTGCGACTGTCCCTTCTTGGTGAAGGCCAGGACTGGCAAGACCATTACCATCATGAGACGCAGCAAAGACGACGTCATCTCCATTGATCGCTGCAAACCGGCATTTGTCGAAATAGCTGAAGAACGTGTTGCTTCATCGCCGATCATAAACGACTCCACGTCAACAGAACCTGACACTACCGAGTTGTTTGTCAGAACCGACGCGCCTGTTCACCGGACATCTGAGTGCACAGACGGCAGCACGAACAGAACTTCACAGCACACACACCCACCGGTGGTTACAAGTAAGTCGTGCATCAGAACACGCAGTGGACGCATTGTACGTGCCCCACAGAGATATCGACATCTCGCCTTTATACTCGACAGTCTAGGGAGGGGGTAGTGTAGCCACACATCAATTCTGTTCCATGTATGTCAAATGTGTACACTGTTTTATTGTATTTGCATTTGCCAATTATATGAATGCCACTATATCACTGTCACTGTATTACCGCGAGTATCATTACGTATTAATTCCGTTATATAACAATTACGTGTGCAAGGTGTTTGTATATGCTTTTGATTGTTATCGCTGTTTTATTTATCGCAAAATGTTAGACGCGCATGCGCGTCAGACAAACACACACACACACACACACACACACACACACACACACACACACACACATACACATTCATCATGTTGCAGACGGTAGCAGTGACGTCACGTGTAACACCACACCGTACGGTTACAACGTGCGGTATATAAAGCGTGCACTTTCGGCAATAAAGGTCTCTTTCACGTCGTCGGCTCTGAGTTTTACTGGTCTCCACGGTACCGCTCCCGCTCCCTGTAAAATTAGCGAGTTAACCTACGCAATATACATTTCGGTCTTTTTAAAGACCACATCGCCCTCACAGCGTTTTGCCAAGGATAGATTGTGCTCTGCCGCCTGCCTTGGACTGAATACCGTAGCCGGTTATTCCTCCGAGACAGACACCCATAGAGGTGGGCTTGAGCACATTTGATTCTGAGGCATCAGACGTTCGCTTTAAACCGTCGAGTCTGGCTAGTGTCACTTAGCGGTGCACTCCCAGCTCGGACGTCTCTTAGCAAGACGGAAGGTTTTTATACCGAGCGTCGCGCTGTCGGGTAGTCGATTTCGGGTCGACAGACAGGGCACAGCCTGTCGTTCCAGTCCGCTGCAGTTGGCGTTAGTGAGTGACTGGGTACAACACCCTCCGTCACTCGTACACTACGCCACTAGTTCACGGCACACCTGCTGCCACAGCCACTGGGACTGATCGCTAGCGGCATCATGCCCATCAGCGACAGGGCTTTTGACACACGCCTCGGTGTCTTCTGTTCTCCAACCAACAAACGCAACTTTGACATCAGCCGGCGGTGACGGAATACGTGTACACGGTGAAGTCACATTGGATATATCTTTTCAAGCACTTCGTCGCGTGTTCACATGGACATTCGTGTTAGCTGAAGTGACTGAGCCACTTCGGGGCAACGATTTCCTGTGTCATCACTAGGACTGTCAAAAGTTAATAAAGTTACTTTTTCACCTAAAGGTCACTTTTTCATGAGCTACCTAAAACTGCATGAAAAAGTTGTGTACGATAATTATTAAAAAAAGTTATTAGGTTACCAAAAGTTACTTTTTCATCGTTAGGTTACTTTTTTATTTTAGGTTACTTTTTATCGTCAGGTTACCTTTTGTTTTTATTCTTGTTATTAGGTAAGTTTACTGTGGCGTGAGCATGGTTTATCAGTGCGCCACCTATCGGTGTATTATCATGTTCCATTTCATGCGCAATCAAGAGTGTGGGGCAGTGTGTCGAGTGAGGAATACATGTGCAGACGTTACATGGTGTCAGAAGTGTCCGACCTGCGTTCCTTGTTGATTGTGTTTCTGTGTGTTTATTGGTTTGATTTTTTTCTGTTCAATATGGCATCGTGCAGACAGCCAGCAGAGCTGACAGAGTTCTCCGTCGTTGGCCAGCACTTGGCGCGTCTGGCGTCGGGAATAGCAGTTTTATGCGGCCGCTCGTGAGTTGGCCGACAAACCAATGTCAGTTCAGGTGGGTACATTTCTTAATTGTGCCGGCAGAGCGGCTCAGGAGGTCGCAACTCACTTTTCATGGGATGAAGACGAAGGATCTTTAGAAGATCTCATACGTGAATTTGACGAATATTTTGCTCCACATACAAACATTGTGATGGAGCGTTTCAAGTTTTACCAACGTTAACAACAACCAGGTGAGAGTGTTACAGCATTTGTGTCTGCGTTGCGTAATCTCGCATCGACGTGCAATTTCAGAGACAGTGAAGAAATGATACGAGACAGAATTTGTATAGGCATTTCAGATAAGTCAACGCAGCAAGCTCTGTTGAGAGTGCCCACACTGACACTGGCATCGGCGATCACAGTAGCCCTGTCAGAGGAGGCGTCCAGACGTGACCAAGTATCAATGTCCAATACTGCACAAGTTCACGTCGTTGGAGAATCAACAGAGGACTCGTGCGTCATCGAAATGCCCAATTGCCGGTTTTGCATGCGCAAACATGAAATGATTCGTCAACGTTGTCCGGCCTAGAATCAAGCGTGTCGGGCCTGCACTCGTCGTCATCACTTTGCTGGCAGTATTGAGCGTCGGATGACAGTGCACGGACAGCGGACTGCAGGGAGCAGCGGGAGCAGCGCTGCCAGAGTGAGGGAGCTACCCGTTCTGCGCGTGGTGAGTCATCACGCCACAACTGTCGCACACGCACGCCCGCACGTGACGTCAATGTGCTGACTCTGCAAAAGGACGTGCAGGATTCTCTCGCGACTGAAAACAGTGCCTGCAGCGGTGATAGCAAGGCCTTTAAAACGTTGGAGACTCGGCGTGGTGTGAAGCTGAAATTTTTCATTGATTCTGGGTCGCAGTCGAATGTTATCTCAGCGAATGATTACAAGGCAATCACTAATGACTTGAATCTTGATAATTTATCAGCGTGTAAAACAGTGTTGCGTATGTATAATGGTACCATTGTGTCCACTTTGGGCAAGACGAGCATTTTTTTCAAAAATACGTTGTGTGATCGCTGGCATCGTGTGGTGTGTTACATTGTGGATCTTGTTGTGTTTCCAGTACTGAGTTTACGCACCTCGGTTGAAATGGGTTTAATATCGATTTTGGATTGTGACCCGCTGGACTATGTCCCGGTAAAACATCTTGTTCCCCCAATGTCGAATAAAAGTGAGCGTTCGCCGGAAAATCGGGCAGATGCTACATGTAAAGTGAAGGCAACGCGGGAGTCTGTGTTATCGCAATTTTCGGATGTGTTTGAAGAAAATAAAATTGGTTTATTGTGCCAGGACTATGAAATCCAGGTTTATAACAGTGTCGCTCCTGTGGTGGAACCCCCTCGCCGTGTTCGTATTCATTTTCGCGAAAAACTCAGAGCCAAACTGAACGATCTCGAAAACTAAGGAGTGATCAAGAAAGTGATTGAGCCGACTGATTGGGTTTCAAATATTGTGCTTGTCCCAAAATCATCAGATTTAAGAATTTGCTTAGATCCCAGGTCTTTGAATAAAGCTATACGCAGGCCTCATTATATAAGGCCGACAATAGATCCTATCCTATCCTATCCAAAGTATCCTATCGCCTTTCTCAAGCTAAAGTGTTCCCTCTTGTTGATGTTCACGCGGCGTTTTTGCATGTGGGCCTATCCGAAGCGTCGTCACGGTTGTGTTGTTTTCACACGCCATTTGGCCGTTACAGGTGGTGCCGCATGCCGTATGGCACGTCGTGTGCACCAGAAATCTGGCAGCGCCTCATGCATGATATGATCTGCGACTTAGATGATGTGGAGGTTATCGCTGATGATTTTCTCGTTTTTGGTAAAGGGGATACATACGAACAGGCACAAGTAGACCATGACAATAATCTAGTTGCATTTCTGGAACGGGCTCGCAGTCGAAATCTGAAGCTTAACCCGAATACATTTCGATATTGTTTGTCGGAGGCACATCGTCGGATGGGTCACAATTTCAATGAGGGTGGAATGCGGCCCAGTCCAAGTAAATTAACGTCCGTCACTACCTATCCGAATCCCTACCAATCTGTCTGAACTGAAACGATTTTTGGGAATGGTTTCTTATCTATCCAAATACATCCCAGATTTATCAACAATTGCTGCTCCACTTAAAGAACTGACTAAACAAAAGTATGATTGGTACTGGAGTGAGGAGTGCCAACGGTCGTTCGACAAACTCAAGCATCTTTTAGTGACAGCGCCGGTACTTGCCTACTACAATCCAGAATTATCAGCTACCGTACAGTGCGATGCATCCAGTACAGAACTGGGCGGAGTTTTGATTCACTAGGGTCGGCCAGTTATTTATTGTAGTCGATCTCTAACGCTGGCAGAGCGGTCATATTCCCAAATCGAAAAAGAACTCTTGGCAGTATCATTCACTTTGACAAGGCTGGATCAGTTTGTGTACGGACGGTCGGTGGTTGTGCAAACAGATCACAAACCGCTAGTGGCCATACAACAGAAACCACTTTGTGATGCCCCACTATGCCTTCAGAGAATGCTACTCAATTTGCAGCGCTACAATTTTACATTGCAGTACTGCCCTGGATCTACGGTGCCTGTCGCAGACGCACTCAGTCGTATCACTAGTGGTCGAGCTGTACAAAGCATGAGCAGTGTTGAGGTCGAGGAGGTGAACTTGACTTCTGAATTGTCAGTGTCACCAGAACGTCTAATATAATATCAGCGTGCAACAGACAATGACACTGTCCTCCAGCAGGTCAGCAAATACGCGAAAATTGGATGGCCTGCTCGGCGATCGCTTGTGGAGCCGGGAATTTTTCAATATTGGCAATTTCGTTCAGTAATAACCACACAGAACGGATTGGTCTTCAAATCTGGCAAGTTGGTGGTTCCTAAATCCTTACGTTCATGTGATTGATTGATTGATTGATTATTGAGTTTTTGGGGTGCAACGGCCTCTAGGACCATATGGCACCCCCCAGTCTGTTGTTAACTAAATTAAACTAAAACTATGCAAATGAATTTAATGGAGCGATGAAATAAATAAGCGTGAGGGTGAATGATATGAATATGAAAGTCAGAAGAATAAAAATCAATAAATAGTTTTAAAAGGCAAAAGCCGTAAAAATTAAAAAATGCGGCCCTCCATGACCGCCGATTGCTCATGTCCCAAAACCTCGTCAATAGTCCGAACGGATCCAAGACAACGTTGACGCGCCTCTGAGAATGATGGACATTCCACCAGGATGTGTTGCACGGAGAGACGTGCATTACATGCGCTGCACGTGGGTTCAGGTTGTCCGAGTAGAAGATGGCGATGCGTGTCGTACGTGTGACCCACACGCAGACGACAGAGCGCCACCTCCTCGGACCCCTTGCGGCGATAAGAGCACATCCAATGTCCGATTTCGGGCTTCACTGCTTTTAGTTTGTTAGTACCACATTCGTCCCAGGAGAGCTGCCAGCGAGAACGGATAAAACGATGTATAATAGGATAAAAGTCCGAATACGGAATGGGAAAGTTAAATTCTATATATATAAAAGAGAACCTCTGTGTGTCTGTGTGTGTGTGTGTCTGTGTGTTCCACCATCTTTGTCCATTTTCTATCAGCTAATACTCGGCCACCACTTGGCGTACCCGCTAACAATATATACCATCACGTTGAAAATTTTCTTGTCTACACTTTAGATTAAAGTTTAAATTTCAAAAATGAAACCAAAAAAAATTATAGCGGTGAAAAGACAAAATGAACCCTGAAAAATGCGAAAATTTTGGTCAATTTTCTGAAGACTACTCCTCCAGCAATGGTACAACTATACACATTATACCACTGTGTAGAAAATTTTCTGTTCTACTCAACGAACTATAATTTATACCCAAAAATTAAATATAAAACATGTAAAATGGAAAAAAATTCAATCTACATTCAAAATTTTATTTAAACTCCACGCGTCCGATTTTCTATACTTTATTCTCTATTTCTCAAAAACTAATTATCACACATCTAAATAAATAATACCATCATACTGGAAATTTTGTTTGCTACAGCACAGTATAATTTGTAATTTTCCAAAGTGTATTAAAAAAAAGTTACGGCGGTGTGAAGTGTAAATGACAAAGTCAAAAAGGCAAAATTAGCACACAAAAAAGTGAATATTTTGGTCAATATTCCGCTATCTATTCCTCATAAACCAGCAATGGTACAGCTATCAAAATTATACTATTGTGTAGATAATTTAGTGTTCTACAAGAAAAGTTATAATTTATACCCACAAATGATACAAAAACGTGTAAAATTGGCAAAATTCTCAAATACATCCAAAATTACACTTGAACACCGGGCGACTAAAATTAATTCATTTTTCTACTATTTCTCAGTAACTATTTGTTAAACATAAAAATAAATTATACCATCGTGCTAGAGATCTTGTTTTCTACAATACGGTATAATTTGTAATTTTCCAAAGTGTATCTGAAGGGAGTTACGGCGGTGTAAAGTCAAAAGGACATATTGCAAATTTGACAGCTATTATGCGCACTTGCGATTACACAGGAATATACTACTGTGTAGATAATTTTGTGTTCTACAAAATAAGTTATAATTCATACCCACAAATGATACAAAAAACGTTTAAAATTGGCAAAATTCGCAAATACATCCAAAATTACACTTGAACACCGGGTGACTAAAATTAATTCATTTTTTAACCTATTTCTCAAAAACTAATTGTCACACATTAAAATGAATTATACCATCGCGCTAGAAATTTTGTTTTCTACAATACGGTATAATTTTTAATTTTCCAAAATGTATTTAAAGGACGTTACGGCGGTGTAAAGTCAAAAGCACATATTACCAATTTGACAGCTATTATGCGCACTTGCGATTACACAGGAATATACACCGATTAAATTTCACTGAAGCCCAATCACAATTAAGAATGCATCATATTAGCTCCAAGCATGGATGGTGTGGTTTTATTGGGTACAGTTTAATTAATGCTACACTATACTGAATAGAAAGGCTTTATTGTCCGTAATATTTACACATGAATTGTTCCGCCCGACGGGCGGGTAAAATACTACTGGGAACAATTTTAACTACTGAATTTTACTGTATAATTTAATTGATTTAATTTCAAGTTGCATAAGCTTAAGTTGCATAAGGATATGGGTTGTAATATCATGCAATGCCAACTATATGAATATGCTGTTTTAGCGGACGCATAAATCTGGAATTATAGAGATGACAGAAAGTTTCATTGTTTTGATAGTGTTACACTTCTGAATTACTACACACGAATGACGGGTGTGAATTTGAGCAGTGTTGAGGGAAAAACATCGTCAATAATTAAAACAAGAATTTACAAATTTGACTTTTTCTGTTGGTCGTTTTTCATCAATTTTCTTTGTGTTTGTTTCGTGTTTGAGTTCTGAATTATTCCGCACGACGGGCAGCTTTAAATATGAGGCGGGTTGTGGAAAAACATGTTTTCTAAATTGAAACATAAATTTCACATTTAGACTTTTATATTGGCTAAAACTTTCCTATGGGTTTGTTTTTCTTTTTCAACTTTCACTAATTTTTTTATGAATTGAATATTAATTATATTTTATGAACTGTTCCGCACGACGGGCGGGCTTAAATGTATCTATAGAGTGGGTTTAAATGATAGCGAGGTATATGATATTTTGCTAGCAGTAAATATTCTAGCGATAAAAGTAGAATAGCTCTTAAGCAAATGATTTTGGAGAATGATGTGAACCTTTAAATATATTTTGCGATCTGATGATATATGTGTTAGGAATAATACGTAGCAGAATATAGATTGCATAATATAATATCGGCTGTAATATCAAGGGCTGTAATATCGGTGTAATCCAAAAATAAAAACTGTATGAATATGATGCATTAGTGGAAGCATTAACCGGGAATTATGAGATAATATGAAAATGGTGTATAATTATATCGCACTATGCAACAAATGTGAATTTAGCTGTCTTACAGTTTGGTTCCGATACTATATTGGCGGTTTGAGAGATAAGTATTGGTGGGCCGCGTGTTTGGGACCCCTGGGGTAGATAATCTCAGTCTTCTCATTACAAATTATTATCGAATCAGTATATTTTGTGATCACAGACTAATAAGTTGAATCACCTCAGACTAGGCTGAGTGCGGTCAAGATTGAATGGTTGGGTTGGGTTGGGTAGGTTTGACTCAGGTTATATTGGGTTTTAATGATAGCGGAAAATATATAAATTTTAGCAATAAATATTATAGCGGTAAAAGTAAAATAGTACTTGAGCAAATAATGTTGGGGAATCATGTTAAGTAATAAATATAGTTTGGAAACATACTGATGAAAAGATTTCATCATCTTTCATTGTTTGTTTCGTGTTTGTGTTCTGAATTATACCACACGACGGACAGATTTATATATCAAGCGGGTCGAGGGATAATATTTGTCATAATAAAAACAAAAATATTCACATTTAGACTTTCCTATTGGTTAAGATATTTATAGGTTACATTTTTTGGTTTTCAATTTGTATTCATTATATTTTATGGATTTGATATGAATTTTATTGTATGAATTGTTCCGCACGACGGGCGGGTTTAAAAAAGTGTTTTTAGTTCATTTTTTCAAATGGTTCATTTAAAAAAGGTAATTTTTTTAAAATAAAAGTGCTCCGCGGGCAGCAACTATAGACAATAGAACGTTCAATTTCCCCTGTAGAATTAATCCATACACAAAACCAATGGATTTGACTTCAAATATGAATTTTATTGTATGAATTGTTCCGCACGACGGGCGGGTTTAAAAAAAGTGTTTCCATTTTTTAGTTCATTTTTTCAAATGATTCATTTAAAAAAAGTTTTTTTTAATAAAAATGCTCCGCGGGCAGCAACTATAGACAATAGAACGTTCAATTTACCCTGTAGAATTAATCCATACACAAAACCAATGGATTTGACTTCAAGATCCAGAACGGATCGTGTTCGAGTTCTGAATAATTCAGCACGACGGGCGGGTTTAAAAATGACTCAGGCGGACTGAGGGGAAATATTTTGTCGAAATAAAAATAATTAAACTTATAATGTACAATAAATGAATATATTTATGAGTGTACCCTATTTCATTTTTATTTTTCCATATTTTTTATTAATTGAATATGAATTTCATGTTATGAATTGCTCCGCACAACGGGCGGGTTTTAATGCTATATATATACATAAAGAAGAAATTATCTGTCTGTCTGTGTATGTATGCTTGAATATGAGGTGACATAATTGCGCTGGTTCATGGTTCGCTGGTTCAATGATCAGGGGCTTCAAACGCAAACTAAGCGATGGCTCATTTTCATGAAATAAAAATGTCCCGCGGGCAGCAATAAAACGTTCAATTTCACCGTGTAGAATGAATTCATATACAAAACTAATGGATTTGACTTCAAGAACCAGAACGGATGGTGTTCCAGTTCTGAATTATACCGCACGTCGGCCGGGTTTAAATATGAGGCGGGCTGAGTGAATATATTTTGTCAAAATATAATGAAAAATTATGAAATTTAGACTTTTTAATTGATTAAGGTTTTTATGAGTTTGCCTTATTTATTTTTAATTTGCAATATTTTTATGAATTGCTCCGCACAACGGGCGGGTTTTAATGCTAGTATATATATATATATATATATATATATATATATATATATATATATATATATATATATATATATATATATATATAAATGAAATTATCTGTCTGTCAGTGTGTATGTATGCTTGAAAATGAGGTGACATAATTGCGCGGGCTCAATGGTATAGATCAGGGGCTTCAAACGTAAACGAAGCGATGAATCATGTGTATGAAATAAAAATGTACCGCGGGCAGCAACTATAGACAATATGTCGTTAAAGTTCACCGTGTAGAATGAATTGATATACAAAACTAACGGATTTGACTTCAAGATCCAGAAGAGATCGTGTTTTACTTCTAAATTATTTCGCACGACGGGCGGGTTTAAATATGAGGTGGGTTGAGGGAGAATATTTTGTCAAAAAAAGAAAAAAAGATTAAACTTAGACTTTTCAATTGATTACAATTTTATGAGTGTGCACTTTTTCTTATTTAATTTTCAATATTTTTCATGAATTAAACATGAATTTAATTTTAAGAATTGTTCCGCACAACGGGCGGGTTTTAATGCTAGTAAAATGAATAAAGGTCTCGTTCAGCAGCTCTTTTTGCGGCTCTGTCAGCTCGCTCGTTGCCCAAAATACCAATATGGGCCGGAATCCAGCAGAACTTAACACGCTTGCCCTGGTGATGGATGATGTCAGGAGAGATAAAAATCCTCTGTATAAGAGGATGTAAGGAGAAAGACGATAATGAAGTTAAAACACTAAGAGAGTCAGATAAAACTAAAAACAATGAAAAAGAAGATGAGCGAATAAAAACCAGGGCCAGCAGGATAGCGTGAAGTTCAGCCGTGTAAATGGAGGCGCTCGGTGGCAGCGTGCTCGAGCGGCACGTACCTCCACTTACAAACGCACAACCCACACCACTGGCCGACTTATATCCATCAGTGTGCACGGCAGTATACCGCCCGTAAGAATGAATTCGCTCCAGTGTGTTTGAGCGAAGCACACTGGGCACTGTACGGTGTTTCGGCAGAGCTGCTAGCGAGACGTCAACCTCGGGTGTGACCGATTCCCAGGGTGACTCCGCCGTGTATTCTTGTCTGAGGACGTCGTTAGCACCCATCCCGCATGACTCCAGCAGTGCCCTCATCTTGCTGCAAAACGGCACAGAACACTGAGGTCCTGGAAAGTGCTGCTCAGGCACATGCTGGGAAAATACCATGTCATACGCGGGATTTGCATGGGTGCTTGCCAGCTTGCAAGAATAACGCATGCCCAGCTCTTGACGGCGGAGCGCCAGCGAAGCCTCATCAGCCTCAACAAGGAGGCTGACGATTGGCGACGTGCGAAACGCGCCGGTGGCAATGCGTATCCCTGCGTGGTGTACGACATTCAACCGGCTTTTTGCTGACTCCGAAGCCAGATCATATACGATGCTTGCGTAATCGAGACGCGACCTGACTAACGAGCGGTACAGAAAGAGAAGGGACTGTCGATCTGCTCCATACCGCATGCGGAAACAGTCTTCAGCACATTCAGTGCCTTTAGACATGTGGTTCTCAGCAGTGAAATATGGTCGGTGTAGGTCAAGCGCGAGTCCAACGTGACCCCTAAAAACCGAACCGTGCGTTGGAATGAGACAGCACTGCCTTACAATTCAACTTCCATGTCAGGGCAGGCACCTCGACGGCGGCAGAAGTGTACACCGACCGTTTTGGACGTCGAGAAGCGGAAGCCGTTACGCGTTCCCCAAGTCTCTATTTTATTCACCGCCAGCTGCAGTTGACGCTGGACAGCAACAGTGCTGCGGGAAGAACACCATATGGCGAAGTCGTCCACAAATAGAGACCGTCCAATCGAGGGAGGCAAATGATTGTCAATGTCGTTGATCATTATGGCAAAAAGGGCCACGCTGAGCACACTACCCTGTGGAACGCCTTCTGCCTGATCCAACGAACGAGACAGGGAGTTCCCCACACGCACACAGAATGTGCGGTGCAAAAGGAAATTGTGTACGAACCTCCCCATGTTGCCTCTGACACCACAGCGATGCAGTTTGCGAAGAATACCATGTCGCCATGTGGTGTCATATGCCTTTTCGATGTCAAAGAATATCGCCCCGACGTGGTGACCTCGCGTGAAACTTTCACGTACGCGAGAGTCAATGGTCACCAAGTGGTCTAACGTTGAGCGACCCTGGCGAAATCCGCACTGAGCATCATTGAACAGCCGACCGCGTTCCAGAAACCATACCAGCCGTCTGGAAACCATTTTCTCAAACAGTTTGCAGAGACTGGAGGTAAGCGATATCGGGCGATAGTCAGACGGGTGATCGCCCGATTTGCCCTGTTTCATGATGGGTATCACGATTGCCCGTCGCCAGGAGGCCGGAAACTGCCCACCATTCCACAGATCATTGAAAACCTGCAGCAAGGTGGACAGCACTGCGGGCGACAGACGTTTCAGCATGAGGTTGTGCACCTCATCAGGGCCTTCAGCCACATCGCGAAGCGATCGCAAGGCTGTTCTCAGCTCAGATGCTGAAAAATCGCTGTTGATTGGCAGCTGACAGCTGGTGGAGAAATGAACGGGTGATCTTTCGCACTGCTGTTTGATCGCCGCAAAATCAGGGTCGTCTACGTTTGCACGACAGCGCTCCGCTAAATATCGTCCAATTTCGTCAGCAACATGCTCCGGATATATCACGTCCACGCCACTGATCTTCAGAGAAGGCAGAGGAGTGGGACGGTACTTCCCAGATATGCGCTTTATACGGTCCCATATGGTGGATATAGGACAATGCCGATTAGTGCTGGACACATAGGACACCCACGAGGCCCGCTTCGCCTCGCGAAAGGTCCATCGAGCTTGTGCGCGAGCGTGGCGAAAGCAAAGCATGTTTGCCACCGTGCTGTTGCGCCGGAAGCGACCCCAGCGACGACGTCGCTCTCGCAACGCCGCAGAACACGCGTCTGTCCACCAAGGAACAGGACGCCGCCGGGGACGCGATGCCGTACGCGGAATGCTCTGTTTGGCACAGGTGACAATGGCCTCAGTAAAACCTTCGACGCTGGGTCGAAGTGTGGGGTTGCCCATGGCTTCCAGTGTCAAGCAATCATAGCGGACCCAATCAGCTCGTTTGAAATTTCATCTCGGTGGTCGTGTTCCCAACCTAGGTACCTCATTGAGACAGATCCATATAGGAAAGTGATCACTCCCATACAGACTGTTCTCAACGGTCCAGCTCGTGGATGCCTGCAGACTGGGACTGCACAGACTGAGGTCCAGAGCGGACATGCTTCCCGATGGCATGGTGCAATGCGTATATGTGCCTGTGTTTAAAATACCTATGTCTAAAACAGTTCAAATAACCTCCATAATAAAACCACGGCTACAATATGCATCACAACCCCAAAAAGGGTTGTGAGCATTAAAATTGCCTAACACGTAAAAAGGGGGTGGAAGTTAACTGATTAAAAACTCGACGTCCGCCCTTGGGAACGGGCGACCAGGCGGCAGGTACAATGAGCACACACTCACCTCCCTACACCCAGCCAGCACCGAACCGCAACCACCTGCAAATCTGACAGAATATGCAGGCGGCGACAGGGTACACTGGTGCGAACAGCCAGCATAACCCCGCCATGGGCTATAGTCGAGCTGGGATTATCATGTCTAAAAACATTGAAATCATGAATACTAAAATACGAAGAAGTTAAAAGCTTAGTCTCCTGTATTGCTAAAATCGATGGTTGTCGGGAGTGTAAAATGAGCAGTAAATCATTAAAATTCGGTCTAATACCTCTAATATTCCATTGTAAAATGGACATAAAATAAATATATTAGAATAAAATACAAATAGATACTCCCGTTAAAAAGGCACATATACACTAAAGACCAGGTAGCACAGGTACCTAATCGCATCGCTTGGCCGATCGTCCTCTCTCCGCGTCAGGTGGGGACCCACTTGGAGAGGCCGAGAGCTTCCGCTTAGAGGAACTCTCCACATCCATGGCAGTGGTGGGAGTCGCTCCGTCGTGTGCGGAAGGCGGTGCGCTAGCAGCCGCCGAGCGCGGAGATGCAGGGACCGCGCTCGCTTTGTGGCCGGGAGATGATCGCCGGTCACTTCTCGGCGAGGCTGACTTGACCGAACGGCGTCTCTTGTGTTGAACCACCGTCCAGTCTCCGGATTTCCTCCGGTTCGGAGACGACCGCTCTGCTGGCTTGGAAGCCTGCTGAGCGGCCGGTTTTCTGCCGCCCTGACTAACCGGCATCGCTGCCGATTTGCCAGCGCGGTCCATCGGCCGGTTTACCGGCCGATCGGCGACCCGCTGAGGTCGCCGCTCATCAGCCTTTTCAGGCTGCTGGGGAGCGGCCGCCACGGGCCGCTAGGTTGCGGCCGTCTGGGGCCGCTGGGTCGCGGACGCCTGGGACCGCTGGGGTGCGGCCGTTGGCGACCACGACACGGCACCCTCCTCAGGCCGCCGATCAACCGGTGTTGGTTCAAGCTCATGTTTATCAGCCTCAGGTACGACCAGCTTGGAGCCCATTCGTCCCGCCAGCTTCAAGAAGTCTCCAACAGTCAGCTTCTCCAGAAACGAGTCGACAGACTGTGGAGGCTGAGCCGACTTCGTGACGACGCCGACATAGGACGGGCCCGATGGATGCGAGCTGCGATATACAGCACGCGCCTCGCCGAAACTGCAGCGCTGGGCAGCGCGGATAGCCAGAATTTATTTTTCCTTCAACCATTCCGGGCAGTCACGCGACGAGGACGCATGACCGCTGCTCCTGCAATTGACGCAGAAATACTCATTGTCACAATCAGCAGCGGTGTGCCGTTCGGATGAGCAGCGTCCGCAGATTTCAGCACGGTTGCAGCGGGAGCTCGTATGCCCGAAACGTTGGCACCTGTAACATCGCATTGGGTTGGGTACGTAGGGGCGGACACGGATACGCTGACGGATGTCACCGACTTTTATATCATCCGGCAAAACAACACCGTCGAACGTGAGGAAAAACGAGTGCGTTGGCACCTCGCTATCCCCATGCCGTCGGACGATGCGCTCCACACGGATAACACCCTGGGATGACAAACCGTCGCATATTTGTTCGTTATCAACACCCTCTAGCGCACGACAAAACATAACACCTCTGGCATGGTTGAGTGTCGAATGCGCACACACCGAGATGGGGGTGCTCACCCAACGCTTGTCACTGCCCGATCCCACGCGATACCGGAATGTGTCGGCCTTCATCGCGCGGGCTGCTGCCGTCTCATTGCCGTATTTAAGCAGCAGAGAACCGTCTCTCTGTCGGCTGGCCTCGACAGGCGCGTCTCCGATGTTCTTGAACCCATCCAGACGACGGAATGGGTTCAGCGATAACAATTTCACGTGTTCATTGGTGCTGGTAAAAACCAGCACCATCGGCACAGGTGCAGCACGACTGCCGTCGTGCAAGTGGCTCACAGTACGGCCACCTTTCGGCGGCCGTGGCCGATCGCCCGATGGACGACCAGCAGTTGGGGTGGTTGTAGGTTTTGAAGCCATTAATTTTGTGTTTGTCTCTGCGCACACGACCACCCACCTCTAAACGGGGCCCTACTGGGGGGACGGGCAGAGCCAGCATGGGATGTCACGCCAGTGGTGGTGCACGCCGTACGGGCACCGAATACCCCTGAGCTCGTTGCGAGCTCCGCCCGGTACGAGTCCGCGGGAGCTACAGCACCGGGCCCGGACCAGTAACCCCCACCGGTCCATCTGGACCCAGCAACTGCAGCCCCACTGCAAACGGCGGACACTGCACCGGGCGGGACCCCCCTCGAGCACCAGGCACCTCACCCTTGACCCTCTTGAGCCCTATCCGGCCACCCGTGCCGGCGTCGGATCATTCTCTCCACTGTCGAGGAGCCAAACAGCGGCCCCGTCGGGGTTCGACGCGCAGGCCAAAGACGAGTGTTGCGTCACGCCACCACTATACCCCGGGTGACGTGACACTCAGCGGCCAGGATCCTGTTTGCCGATCCGACGGGGGAGGGTTTCCAGATGGCCGTTGGCTGCTAAACAGCTCATCCGCCCTTTGACAGGTCTTGTTTTTCTTCCTGCTGGATGTCTGGCCACCCTCCTCACTGGCATAGGCCAGTGGGGGGCCGGATTAGTCGCCGACATTCCGACCATGCGGCTGGTTGATTCGTTCAGTGCGTTCATGTGTACTTTGCAGACTGCATAATAATCATTTTGGTCTGGCATCAATTATGCGATACGCAAGAGAAAACGTATTCTGGCCTGGGATGACAGCCGAAATTAAACAAATGATTTTAAATTGTACAGTGTATCTGTCCTATAGGCCAAACCAACCAGCCGAGTCCATGATTTCGCATGATGTACCACACCGTCCGTGGCAGAAATTAGCTGCAGATTTGCTTGAATTTAATGGCAAATACCATCTCTTGTTAGAGGATTATTTCAGTAACTATGTAGAGGAATCTGAATCACTTGAACACAGCTTCAGTGGTGTCTTGTTTGACAGAACAGTTCGCTCGTCACGGTCTTCCGGAAATCCTGGTAACTGACAATGGTCCACAATTCACGTCGTATGAGTTTAAACAGTTTATGCTCTTCACGGATGTGATTCACATAGCATCCAGTCCTCGATATCCACAATCAAATGGCAAAACCGAAATCGCTGTCAAGACTGTTAAACAGCTGCTTACAAAAGCTCTGGCCGCAAGCGAAAATCCGTTTTGGGCTTTACTGACATGGCGAAATACGCCCAGCGAGTACACTCGTTATTCCCCAAGCCATATCTTATTTGGACGGCGATGTAGGACTTTATTGCCAAGCAATCGTGAAGAACTGCTTCCTTCCACACCAATGGGAGTTCGTGAGCAATTAGAGTCGCAGAAACGGCGTAAAAAGCAATTGTATGACAATTGTATGACAGCAGGAGAGGGCGATGTAACCTGATGCCCATATCAGTCGGTTCTTCCATTCGCATGACATTGCCAGGAAAGGATGACTGGAGTCCGGGTGTGTGCATTAGAAACCTGGGTAACAGGTCTTACGAGGTATCAGTGGGAGGTGTGATATACCGGCGAAATATACGACAACTGCTGCTAACAAACGAGAGAACGGTGGAACATACACCTGAAGTCAAAAGCCAGCCCAACTCAACACAGCAGGGAGATGATCCTGAGCATTTCACAAACGTTCCGGCTCCAGTTCGACGCTCGTCTCGTATAAGACGACCCCCGGCATACTTGACCGACTATGTGCGTTAAAAATGTGCGTTAATTTATGTTCATGTTCATTGTATGTCGTTGTCTCTTGTTTGATTGTTATATCTGAAGAAGGGAAGGTGTGGCGTGTGCATGTTTTATCAGTGCGCCACCTATCGGTGCATTATCATGTTGTTCCATTTCATGCGCAATCAAGTGTGTGGGGCAGTGTGTCGAGTGAGGAATACATGTGCAGACTTTTTGCAGATAAGAGGCACAAAAACGGTATATATGAGGATAAAATAGGAAAGGAGATGGAATATTAGGTCTGAAGATCAAGAAATGTAAAAATTTCTGCTGATAGGATTTAACAATTGTTATGCACCTTGTAGTGAATACCTCAATCAAGAACGTAACTCTTGACGGTTGTACACCACGGTCATGGATAAGTTTTTACGGCCTCGTGTTCTTGATAGCCACCCAGAGACTCCGTCTGCAGCAGACGAGTGGGATATGTGGAGTAGCAATTTTGAAGCATTCGTAGAGGCTATTGACACCGAATTACGTCCTGGCAAACTGAAAATTCTGAGAGCTCATGTGTCAAGTCGGCTTTTCAAACTTGTCAAGTCAGCTACTAGCTACAGTGCAGCAATTCATGTGTTGAAAGAGCGTTTCGTGAGACCCAAAAATGAAGTGTATGCGAGGTACTGTTTAGCTACACACAAACAAGCCGCCGGTGAAACGCTGAACTATTTTCTAGAGAAGCTAAGAGATTTGGCAAAAAAGTGCAAATTTCCTTCGTCTTCTGCTGAACAAGTGGAAGAGGCGGCCATAAGGGACGCGTTTATCAATGGCGTGTCATCGAGCATCATCCGACAGCGATTGTTAGAAAACTTCGAACTGAACTTAAAGTCAGCGGCGAAACAGGCTCGTTCTATGGAAATGACCCAAATACACTCGGAGGCGTACTATTCTCAACAAACCATGGCAGCCGCGACAAACCCGCCGAAAAACGTCACAGGCACGCACAGCACAGAAAGCGACAGTGAGCCAAAGAGCACCACAGTGAACGCAGTGCCGTCTCGTACTAGAAGGTGTTTTTTCTGCGGCGGCGATTTTCATCCAAGACTGTTTTGCAGAGTGTAGAGTGATGCACTTGGAGATATATTTTATATACATATATATTATATGTAGTCCAGTCAAGCGTGAGTGAGACAAGGGTGGTGTGTGAATGTGGTGTTCGGTGAATGTTGATCTTGTTTGTCATTTTGTATGAATGTGATTGTTATTACAAAATGAGTGTTTCTTCATGACAAACAAGATCAGAAAAAATTGTTTTGCTCACTGTTGGTTGAACAAATTGGGTGAAACATGTTCAATCGAAGGAGTAGCGTTCATCAATATCGCGTGCGTTAGCAATGTCGAAACGACCACCAGTCACTCAAAAGGCTCATTGTGACACAGGCAAGTGATACTAGATCAAAATTTTGTTGTCTATTCGCATTGCAAAAACAACATGCCAGAATATTCATGACCCGTAATTGGGTGCGCGTTCAAAACAGCCGACGTGTCTGATGCCATTACCGTGGTGATGCTCCAGATTCACACTGGCGACGCTCATCAAGCGCCCCGCAAACAGAGTGACACTCCCAGAGTGCCTCCTATGGAGCGCCCTCGTGTTGACTGTGGCGTGGAGCAGGTCGTGTGGAATAATTTCGTGCGCCGCTGGGATCTTTTCCGTACAGGAACCGGCATCGACAACGCTTCAGCACCAATACAGCTGTTCGAGTGCGCCACCGAGCGCCTAGGCGACATGACCTTGAAAACCGACCCACAGATCACCAGTCGCAGCCTCGAGGTGGTCATGGCTACTCTTCGCCGTCTTGCAGTTGTACCAGTAGCCATTAGCGTGTTGCGGGCCGAACTGCTCACCATGCAGCAGGATGCAGAAGAGCCTTTTCGAGCTTTCGCTGCCCGCGTACAAGGGAAGGCTGAAACATGCTCGTTCACAACCGACGCGTCGTGTACGTGCGGAGTAACCGTGCAGGCAGATTACACAGCCGAGATAGCACGAGATGTACTCCTGGCCGGTATCTATGATGCAGATATCCGCCGAGAAACTCTGGGCACCAACAATGTGCATCGCATCGCAATCAACTCCATCATATCCCTCGTCGAAGCTAAAGAGATGGCTCGGGACGCGACGCCGTCATTGGCACATTCAGCGGTGTCTTCATTCAAAAAGTCAACCGCCCAACCACTCCAGGTCTACGCTCCGACTCAACCAGCAGCGTCACGTGAAAAGAGCTCGGCCACGGCGCAGTGTCACCGATGCGGTCAGCACTTTGCTCCGTTCACGAAGCTGCACACAGGATTGCTGAACACAACTCCCCACAAAATGTGCAAGTCATGCTTCGTCAAAGAGCGTAGGCAAAAATAAAAAAACCAAAGCCAGCCGACGAATAGCGACATGACGAATGATCGCACCGTAAACGCCTCTAGCGGCAGCTCCATCCTGGCGACCACCAGGTGTACACGCGGCGCCAAAAGGAAGCGTAAATCAGTCCTCCAGCACGAAATATTCAGTGCGTCCGAGTGGCGCCGAGTAAAATGCAGAGACCACCCGCGTGTACCAATTACGGTACGACTACGCACGTCGTCACAGCACGTCACGCACCGCACAATCTCGACTGAACTGAATGCAGTCACAGACAGTGGATCACAGTCAGATGTATGGTCGCTGCGGAGCTTCGACGCAGCTGGGTTCCCGCGGTCGGCTCTCTTCCCTGCTTCGATAAGTCTGAAGGCTGCCAACTCGTCGGGTACTCGTGTAGTCGGTGCTTTCAACGCACAAATTGAAGGAAAAGCACCAGATGGCCGGATCCTATCATACTGCACGACCATATACGCCAGCAATCAAATCGAGGACATGTTTCTCTCATACAGCACAATGATCGACCTGCTTGTTGTTGGTAAAGATTTTCCGTCCATTGGGAGTGCAGCCGATGAGTTGCCAGCAAGATGCACACGACGTACAACGGCTCAGGACCCCCAGACGCCAACGCTATCTGCAGCGTCCTTACGAGTGATGAACGGTGGGTGAAGTAACACAACAGAAGGCGGTGAGACCTTTAACTGCCCACAGCGAGAGACAATACCATCTCTACCGAAGTGACTCCCGTTCCGATGTGCTCCAGAGAACAACGAAAAATGAAGCAGTGGATCCTGGATCGGTACAGCACGTCAACATTCAACACCTGCCCTCATCGTCCTCTGCCCTGAATGACAGGACCACCTATGGAAATGCACATCCGTCCAGACGCCAAACCCCGTGCCTGCCACGTGGCATCGCCTGTACCGCTGCACTGGCAGAAGAGAGTGTACGAGGAATTGGTACGCGATGAGGCTCTTGGAGTCATTGAGCGAGTACCTTACGGTGAGCCGGTTGAATTGTGCCACAGGATGGTGGTGACGAGGAAGCACGATGGGTCACCACGACGTACTGTAGATTTATCACCTCTCAATAAGTTCTGCAAGCGCGAAACCTTCGCTGCTGAGTCCCCATTTCACATGGCACGCCGGATACCAGGGAATACTTGTAAGACAGTGACCGACGCGTGGAATGGGTACCACAGCGTTCCCCTGAATCAGATCGTCATTTGACCACCTTCATCACGCCATTCGGACGCTGGCGATACACACGAGCGCCTCAAGGATTCCTGTCGTCTGGGGATGGCTACAACAGACGGTTCGACGCAATACTGTCCCACTTCGATCGGAAGGAGAGGTGTGTCGACGACACCGTGCATTATGACACGGACTTGGAACAGCATTGGTGGCGGACACTGGAGTTTCTCTCAACTGTCGGAAACGCAGGCATTGTCCTGAACCCAAACAAATTTCAGTTCGCCCAAAAAACTCTGAATTTTGCAGGGTTCTCTGTCGCTGGGTCTACCATAGAGCCACTTTCTCAGTACGTTGACGCGATCAAGCGGTTTCCCAAACCCACCTCTACTACTGACATCCGGAGTTGGTTTGGGCTGGTGAACCAGATTGCACATTACGCCCAGATTTGAGACATGATGGCTCCATTCAAACCGTTCCTGAGCCCCAAGCACAAATTCGAGTGGACACCGGCACTGGATACGACATTCGAGTCCTCCAAAACCAGCATCATTGACGCCATCAAACAAGGCGTCGAAATTTTTGATGTCCACCGCAGAACATGTCTCAGGCCGGACTTCTCTAATCGCGGCATTGGATACTTTCTGCTGCAACAGCACTGCAACTGCAGTCAGGGTGTTCCAGGTTGCTGCTCTGACGGCTGGAGGATCACACTGGCGGGTTCGCGTTTCCTGTCATCCGCGGAACAACGATACGCCCCGGTGGAAGGTGAGGCTCTTGCTGTCGCGTGGGGTCTGGAGCAGACTCGTTATTTCACACAGGGATGCAAAGATCTCATAGTGGTCACTGATCACAAGCCCCTTGTTAAAATCCTGGGCGACAGAACACTAGATGAAATCCACAACACACGACTATTCCGCCTTAAACAGCGGACATTACCATGGACATTTGACATTGTACACTTGCCGGGAAAAACCAATTTTGCTACTGACGCTACGTCCCGCCACCCATGCCCTGACAGCTGTGACGACACTAGTATTGGAGCCAACTATTATGATCCTACCATTATGAATGTATGTCACCTTTCAGATTGTGCTGAACAAATGACTCTGGCAGTCATTCGCCAAGAAACACAGGAGATCACATCCCTGTCCTGGGAAGATGTCGCCTCCGCTACGGAAGAAGATGCGTCCATGAAGGCTTTGGCTGAAACTATTTCAGTTGGTTTCCCCAATGATAACAAAACGCTACCACACGCTGCACCATTCTGGCGGTATCGTGAGGAGTTATTCATCTCGCACGGTGTGATCATGTATCACGATCGTGTGGTGATCCCTCCGACCCTCCGATGCCAAGTTCTCGAACATCTACATGCAGCACGTCAGGGACAGTCATCGATGGAGCTGCGCGCTAGAGCAATCGTCTCTTGGCCCGGAATGACGGCGGACATCGAAAAAATCAGAGCTGGGTGCGCTGAATGCAATAAGAATGCCCCATCACATCCGAGCCTTCCATCAACCCCATCTCAGCCACCAGCAACACCCTTTGAAGCCGTCGTTGAGGACTAATTCACACTGGCCAGCCGCCAATACCTCGTAATCGCCGACCGACTATCTGGTTGGGTAGAAATCTTCGCCGCACCACAGGGAACTAAGCGGGCTGGCGCTGAAGGACTGGTAGATCACCTACGGACATTCATCGGTATATTCGGCGTCCCGGGGGAACTGTCTTCAGATGGCGGCCCGAAATTCACCGCTTCCTCCACAATCAACTTTCTGCAACGATGGGGAATACGACACAGAATATCGTCGGCGTATTATCCCCGGTCAAACGGCAGAGCAGAAGTGGCTGTTAAATCCGCAAAGCGTCTTCTGCGTTCCAACACTAGCTCATCTGGGTCCCTGCATAATGACGAATTCCTCCGAGGCATTCTTCAACTCAGGAACACACCTGATCCTGATTGTGGAAAGTCCCCAGCCCAAATAGTTTTTGGCAAACCCTTAAGAGACACATTATCTTTCGCCTCACGTCTCCATAAGGTCGGTGGTACCGTTCACCAGGCAAACGAGGTGCACCCAACGTGGCGCGAAGCATGGAAGGCCAAAGAGATCGCCCTCCGACAAAGGTTCGTCCGCCAGTCCGACGCTCTCAACGGCTCCTCCGCAAATTTTCCGTCGTTAGACATCGGAGACCATGTCTTCATTCAAAACCAGTGCGGTACATCGCCGAAGCGTTGGGATCGAACTGGAGTAGTCGTGGAGAGACGTGGCCACGACCAGTACACAATAAAGGTATCTGGGTCTGGGCGCCTTACCTCACGAAACCGGCGATTTCTCCGACAGTTCGGTCCCGTGATCGAGGTCGACAGGCACCGGCCTCTTGATGTGACGCATGAACGCGACACTGTAGTGACACCAGCCGAACTCCACGATCAAGACGAGGACACCCGACCCGCCCCAGTCGTCGACGGACAGACTTCGTCGCCACTGAACTCACCAAGCGCGGCTTCGATTCCTAAGGCGGACACAGTAGACATCGTCCTCAGGCCGACGGATCAAGCATCATCACCCACCAGCGTATCGCCTCCGCGCACCCGATCAGGCCGTCAGATTCGTCCCCCGAAGCGATATGTGCCCGAGAGTGGTCTTTGGGAATAAGTTTCCATTTGTAAACTGGGGGGGGGGGATGTAGAGTGATGCACTTGGAGATATATTTTATATACATATATATTATATGTAGTCCAGTCAAGCGTGAGTGAGACAAGGGTGGTGTGTGAATGTGGTGTTCGGTGAAGGTTGATCTTGTTTGTCATTTTTATGAATGTGATTGTTATTACAAAATGAGTGTTTCTTCACAGAGCGAAGGATGCGGAATGTACCAAATGTGGCAAGATTGGGCATTTTGCGAGAGTATTTCAGTCCGGCTCAAAAAGGGCACAAACAAGACCGCAGTCAAAAGCATTTTCTGCGTCAGTCGCCGCCTCGGACAGCCGTAAATTACAGGGCGTAACCAAAGCTGTTACAAGCGTACTGTTGAATGATGTTTTCGTTGATGCATTGATTGACACGGGGAGCCAGGGGAGCTTTATCAGTCCCGAAACAGTTGAGACAACCGAACTAAAAATATTGCCTGCTTCAGGAACTGTATCTCTGGCCTCAGCTCATCAGACGTCGGAAATTCGTGGATGTTGTCGGGTCAGTATAGTGTTGAACGATAAAAAGTATGAAAATGTGCAACTTTATATTATGGACAAATTGTGCTCACCTGTTCTACTCGGTCACGATTTTCTGAGACAGCATAGTTCTGTTTCAATACAGATTGGCGGTGTTCAGTCCCCTCTTGATATATGTGGCTTGGCAGCGGCCAACATAGAATCACCCAGCGTGTTCAACAACCTGACTCCAGACTGTCAACAGATTCAAATCAGGTCTCGACGCTACATCATCGACGACAGGCGTTTTATTAAGAACGAAGCCAATCGCCTATTGGAAGAAGGGATTATCGTTCCCAGCCGAAGTCCTTGGCGTGCTCAGATTGTCGTAGTGAAAAATAGAAACAAGCGTCGCCTCGCCGTTGATTATTCACAGACAATCAACCGGTTTACAAATCTCAACGCCTATCCTGTCCCAGCCATCAAAATTATCGAACAGTCGAACAGATATCCAAGTACAACTATTTCAGCCGAGTGGATCTCAAGTCCGCTTATCACCAAGTTTCGCTGCAACAGGCGAAAGAGAATTCACGGCGTTTGAAGCCAATGGACGCCTCTACGAGTTTACGCGAATACCGTTTCGCATCACCAATAGCGTCGAATGTTTTCAACAAATTTTGGACGACATTATTCAACAAAAGGACTTGAAAGACACTTTTGCGTATGTGGATGACATAACCATTTGTGGTAATTCAAACGAAGAGCGATGATAAACACTCAATAGTCGACTCTGCATATGTATCCTCAGTCGGGTAAGCGAATAGGAATCGACTGTATTCATCCACCAGCGTCAGAATGTACCTATTCTTTCTTCTTTTGGCAGGTCGTGGGCCTTTAAAATCGATTGATAGCCTTTCAAATGGACGTGTCGCCTTGATCAATGTACCGACTTGATTGATGAATCTTGGTTTGACTTCAGCGCAGGTAGAACAACTCCGGATCACTGATTTTACTTCCTCTAGGGAGTATGGCAGTTTGCGACAGCGAACCACATGCCATAATCGTCTTATCCCAGGGTGGCACAAACAGTCGTGAATCTCTTTCATACTTGTTCTTGTCTCCCCCATGGCTGCAGACACATCGGAGGGTGCACGTGACAATGCTTCCGCTACCAGATTTCGAGAGCCAGGGCGATATGCGATGTCAAAGTTGAAGCAGGCAAGTTCCAGGTATATGTTCGACTACAATAACAGAGGAAATATTAGGATCGATAAAATTCTTCGCTGGCGGATGGAACTTGAGCGTTTCTTCAACTTTCCTCGGAAAGCAACGTTCGGTCACGCAATTCCCACGTGGCTATTACCGCAACAACAAGCGTTTTTGAAGGAGAGCTTGGTCGCTTCCAAGTGTGAGCCCTCCGTCGAGAAAGTAACATTGCTGCACGTGAATCCTCAGTATGCCCGAGTACAGCACGCCGATGGTAAAGAGACTACTGTGCCTTTTCGACGCCTCTCACCGCCTGCGGAGTGCGAGAGTGTCGACAATTTATGCAGCGAGAAGAAATCCCCAGTGGACCTTGCATTACCAGCATTGGGTGATAAAGGCGGTACGGATGCGGGACAACCATTTCGATTCGATTCGATATTTGTGTTTATGGGGTGCACCGGCCTCTGGGACCATACGGCACCCCCCAGTCTAATTACAGCCAAAACACCCTAAAATGGTCGACATGAGGAATGGAATGATGAAATAAACAAGTGTGATACTGAACAAAATGAATATGAAAGTCAAGACATAAAACTCAATAAATAATTCTAAAAGGCAAAAGCCGTAAAAACTCAAAAAGGCGGCCATCAATGACCGCCGACTGCTCCTGTCCTAGAACCTCGACAATAGTCCGAACGGATCCAAGACAGCGTAGACGCGCCTCTGAGAACGATGGACATTCCACCAGGATGTGTTGCACGGAGAGACGTGCATTACATGCGCTGCACGTGGGTTCAGGTTGTCCGAGTAGAAGATGGCGATGCGTGTCGTACATGTGACCCACACGCAGACGACAGAGTGCCACCTCCTCGGACCTCTTCCGGCGATAAGAGCACATCCAATGTCCAATTTCGGGCTTCACTGCTTTTAGTTTGTTAGTACCACATTCGTCCCAAGAGAGCTGCCAGCGAGAACGGATAAAACGATGTATGATAGGATAAAAGTCCGAATACGGAATGGGAAAGTTAAAATAAAACGAATAAAAGTCTCGTTCAGCAGCTCTCTTTGCGGCTCTGTCAGCTCGCTCGTTGCCCAAAATACCAATATGGGCCGGAATCCAGCAGAACTTTACACGCTTGCCCTGGTGATGGATGATGTCAAGAGAGATAAAAATCCTCTGTATAAGAGGATGTAAGGAGAAAGACGATAATGAAGTTAAAACACTAAGAGAGTCAGATAAAACTAAAAACAATGAAAAAGAAGATGAGCGAATAAAAACCAGGGCCAGCAGGATAGCGTGAAGTTCAGCCGTGTAAATGGAGGCGCTCGGTGGCAGCGTGCTCGAGCGGCACGTACCTCCACTTACAAACGCACAACCCACACCACTGGCCGACTTAGATCCATCAGTGTACACGGCAGTATACCGTCCGTAAGAATGAATTCGCTCCAGTGTGTTTGAGCGAAACACACTGGGCACTGTACGGTGTTTCGGCAGAGCTGCTAGCGAGACGTCAACCTCGGGTGTGACCGATTCCCAGGGTGACTCCGCCGTGTATTCTTGTCTGAGGACGTCGTTAGCACCCATCCCGCATGACCCCAGCAGTGCCCTAATTTTGCTGCAAAACAGCACAGAACACTGAGGTCCTGGAAAGTGCTGCTCAGGTACATGCTGGGAAAATACCACGTCATACGCGGGATTTTCATGGGTGCTTGCCAGCTTGCAAGAATAACGCATGCCCAGCTCTTGACGACGGAGCGCCAGCGGGGCCTCATCAGCCTTAACAAGGAGGCTGACGATTGGCGACGTGCGAAACACGCCGGTGGCAATGCGTATCCCTGCGTGGTGTACGACATTCAACCGGCTTTTTGCTGACTCCGAAGCCAGATCATATACGATGCTTGCGTAATCGAGACGCGACCTGACTAACGAGCGGTACAGAAAGGGAAGGGACTGTCGATCTGCTCCATACCGCATGCGGGAAACAGTCTTCAGCACATTCAGTGCCTTTAGACATGTGGTTCTCAGCTGTGAAATATGGTCGGTGTAGGTCAAGCGCGAGTCCAACGTGACCCCTAAAAACCGAACCGTGCGTTGGAATGAGACAGCACTGCCGTACAATTCCACTTCCATGTCAGGGCAGGCACCTCGACGGCGGCAGAAGTGTACACCCACCGTTTTGGACGTCGAGAAGCGGAAGCCGTTACGCGTTCCCCAAGTCTCTATTTTATTCACCGCCAGCTGTAGTTGACGCTGGACAGCAACAGTGCTGCGGGAAGAACACCATACGGCGAAGTCGTCCATGATTGTCAATGTCGTTGATCATTATGGCAAAAAGGACCACGCTGAGCACACTACCCTGTGGAACGCCTTCTGCCTGATCGAACGAACGAGACAGGGAGTTCCCCACACGCACACAGAATGTGCGGTGCAAAAGGAAATTGTGTACGAACCTCCCCATGTTGCCTCTGACACCACAGCGATGCAGTTTGCGAAGAATACCATGTCGCCATGTGGTGTCATATGCCTTTTCGATGTCAAAGAATATCGCCCCGACGTGGTGACCTCGCGTGAAACTTTCACGTACGCGAGAGTCAATGGTCACCAAGTGGTCTAACGTTGAGCGACCCTGGCGAAATCCGCACTGAGCATCATTGAACAGCCGACCGCGTTCCAGAAACCATACCAGCCGTCTGTAAACCATTTTCTCAAACAGTTTGCAGAGACTGGAGGTAAGCGATATCGGTCGATAGTCAGACGGGTGATCGCCCGATTTGCACTGTTTCATGATGGTTATTGTTGGGAGTTAGCTCCCCTACGCGTTACGGAGTGCGCTCCTGCGAATATGACCCAGCTACACTAACTGTGTGTATGTGCTGACTGACTGTGTGTATGTGCTGACTGACTGTGTGTATGTGCTAACTGACTGTATGTATGCGCGTGTGCTAGTGGTGTGACATTGACATGTGGCAGTTGTGTTCGAGTAGTATTGGTGTACGCTGCCCGTGACGTGTACTGTGTAATATCAGTGTGTACTTTTACTGGGTGTGTTTCTTGTGGGGCAAGGTAAATCAGAACATGGCGCAGCCGACAGGATGTGCCATGACGGAGTGCGCTCAGGTACAAATTTTTAAGAGCCCCATATGGCATCAGCAGTATCTCTGATCATTACAACAGACGTATGACCGAGTGTCTTTCTGGTATACCTCGCTTTGCACGTGTGGTCGACGATGTGATGCTCTATGACATGACACTCGATGAGCACATCAAGCACGTCACCGAGTTTGTAGAAAAACGCGCTAATTCTGGCATATCGCTGAACCGCGAGAAGTTTTGTGTCGCGCAAAATGCGGTAAAGTTTGCTGGATATGTAGTAAAAAGAAATGGTTATTCTTTAGACACTGATCTCACCGACGCATTGGCTGAGTTCCCTACCCCACGGAACATCACAGAACTGAGAGCATTTTTCGGCCTCGCCAATCAAATAGCGTCATTGTCCAAGGTTGTCGCCAGTGCACTTCAACCGTTACGCAGCCTTCTGAAGAAGAACAACGAGTTCTTGTGGGACGTCAGTCATGATCGTGCGTTTCAAAATGCCAGACAAATATTGTCATCAAATGCAGTGTTGGCTTCCTATCACCCGAGTCGACCAACTTCGCTGACAACCGACGCTAGTCGCACTCATGGCTTAGGCTTCATACTGTCACAAGAGCAAGAAGATGGCGAGTGGAGAGTCGTGCAAGCCGGTTCGCGACTCATCAGCGACACGGAGTCGCGCTACGCAACCATGGAGCTTGAAGCACTTGCCGTGAGTTGGGCATTGCACAAATGTCGCAAGTTCCTGGTGGGAAGACAACACTTTGACATGATCGGCGATCATAAACCGTTGGTCCCCATATTCAATTCAAAGCGGCTGGACGAGATCGACAACCCGCGACTTCAACGATTGCGTTTAAAAGCCGCTGAGTTCAATTTTCACATGACATGGTGCAAAGGTGCTGACAATGAAGCCGCAGACGCGTTGTCTCGAGCACCCACTCGACAACCACAACTTTCTGACGAACTAGCCGAAGACAACGACGAGCCGTCACTGTGTGTATTATTAGCTCAGTCGACACGCGAGTCAGGATTGAACATACGGCTACAGGAAGTGAAGTGTAAGTCCGAATCTGATCCCGAGCTCCGACTACTCAGGAAATATGTTCGGCACGGATTTCCGACATCCAAACAGCAATTGCCACATACTCTGAGGTCGTACTGGCCGAATCATCCGGAGATTACTGAAGATGATGGATTAGTCATTTGTGGGCAAAGACTGATCATTCCTCGCGTCATGCGTAAACAAATTCTGACTTTGCTGCACGAAGGACACCAAGGACAAGAACGGTGTAAAGCCAGAGCACGACAAATTGTATATTGGCCTGGGATTGATCGTGACATAGAAGCCGCAACGAAAACCTGCGAATCATGTCAGCAAAGGCTTCCGTCACAGCAGAAAGAGACCTACCGTCGTCACACACTGCCCGAAAGACCTTTCCAAGTCGTATCAGCGGACTTGGCGGAATACGGTGGGAAACACTTTTTGGTAGTGGTTGATCACTTCTCTGGTTGGCCAACTATCGGAGAGCTGGGCACCGATAGCAGTACTCGACGATTAATTTCTATACTGCAGGACATGTTTTGTTTCGCCGGAGTACCAGATGTGTGGTATTCAGACGGTGGGCCACAATTCACATCAAACGTCTTCCGTGATTTTCTGCGACGCTGGGATGTGGAGCCGAGATATTCGTCGCCCAACTATCCTCAATCGAATGGGAGGGCGGAAGCTGGTGTGAAAAGCATCCAGAAAATCATCGCAAAGTGTTGGTGCCGACGCGGCAAAACTTTGGATCGAGAGCAGTGGACGCGCGCTATATTGCAATATCGCAATACACCATGTGCAAATGGACTTTCTCCTGCTCAAGTATTATTTGGACGACCAATACAAGACAGCCTCCCGGCTCATCGACGGGCCTTCAGCCAGAAGTGGCAAACCATCGCTGACGTGGCCGATAGCACGCCATCTCCGACGATTTGGCGTTACAATCAGACATCGCGTGATCTACATGGACTGTCAATTGGCAACCAAGTTGCTGATCAAGACCCCGTTACAAAGCAATGGTCTCGGTACGGGGTTATTGTTGCGGTAAATCCAAATCGGAAATACCTCATTCGAATGACGAGCGGCAGAGTATTATGTCGCAACAGACGCTTCATCAGACGACGGTTCGCTCACGCAAAACCGCCTCAGCAAAACAGACACCTGGGCACTGAGCCAGCTTCGTCTGCCGATAGCAAGACTGCATCACCCGAGAGAGGTAGTTCTCCGAAACGAGACCAGTCGGACGTTACTGATCAGGTAATTCCTGATGAGCCGGCACTCAGAAGACCAGCGAGAACACGCCGCAGACCAGCCAGACTCATTGAGGAGATATGAGTTCTGATGGGGGAGGTGTTGGGAGTTAGCTCCCCTACGCGTTACGGAGTGCGCTCCTGCGAATATGACCCAGCTACACTAACTGTGTGTATGTGCTGACTGACTGTGTGTATGTGCTGACTGACTGTGTGTATGTGCTAACTGACTGTATGTATGCGCGTGTGCTAGTGGTGTGACATTGACATGTGGCAGTTGTGTTCGAGTAGTATTGGTGTACGCTGCCCGTGACGTGTACTGTGCAATATCAGTGTGTACTTTTACTGGGTGTGTTTCTTGTGGGGCAAGGTAAATCAGAACAGGTATCACGATTTCCCGTCGCCAGGAGGCCGGAAACTGCCCACCATTCCACAGATCATTGAAGACCTGCAGCAGGGTGGACAGCACTGCGGGCGACAGACGTTTCAGCATGAGGTTGTGAACCTCATCAGGGCCTTCAGCCACATCGCGAAGCGATCGCAGGGCTGTTCTCAGCTCAGATGCAGAAAAAGCACTGTTGATTGGCAGCTGACAGTTGGTGGAGAAATCAACGAGTGATCTCTCGCATTGCTGTTTGATTGCCGCAAAATCAGGATCGTCTACGTCTGCACGACAGCGCTCCGCTAAATATCGGCCAATTTCGTTAGCAACATGCCCCGGATTTATCACGTCCACGCCACTGATGTTCAGAGAAGGCAGTGGCGTGGGACGGTACTTCCCAGAGATGTGCTTTATACGGTCCCATATGGTGGATATAGGACAATGCCGATTAATGCTGGACACATAGGACACCCACGAGGCCCGCTTCGCCTCGCGAAAGGTCCATCGAGCTTTTGCGCGAGCGTGGCGGAAGCAAAGCATGTTTGCCACCGTGCTGTTGCGCCGCATGCGACCCCAGCAACGACGTCGCTCTCGCAACGCCGCAGAACACGCGTCTGTCCACCAAGGAACAGGACGCCGCCGGGGACGCGATGCCGTACGCGGAATGCTCTGTTTGGCACAGGTGACAATGGCCTCAGTAAAACCTTCGACGCTGGGTCGAAGTGTGGGGTTGCCCATGGCTTCCAGTATCAAGCAATCATAGCGGACCCAATCAGCTCGTTTGAAATTTCATCTCGGTGGTCGTGTTCCCAACCTAGGTACCTCATTGAGACAGATCCATATAGGAAAGCGGTCACTCCCATACAGACTGTTCTCAACGGTCCAGCTCGTGGATGCCTGCAGACTGGGACTGCACAGACTGAGGTTCAGAGCGGACATGCTTCCCGATGGCATGGTACAATGCGTATATGTGCCTGTGTTTAAAATACCTATGTCTAAAACAGTTAAAATATCCTCCATAATAAAACCACGGCTACAATATGCATCACAAACCCAAAAAGGGCTGTGAGCATTAAAATCGCCCAAAACATAAAAAGGGGGTGAAAGAGAACTGATTAAAAACTCGACGTCAGCCCTTGGGAACGGGCGACCAGGCGGCAGGTGCAATGAGCACACACTCACCACCCTACCACCCAGCCAGCACCGAACCGCAACCACCTGCAAATCTGACTGAATATGCAGGCGGCGACAGGGTACACTGTTGCGAATAGCCATCATAACCCCGCCGTGGGCTATAGTCGAGCTAGGATTATCATACCTAAAAATATTAAAATCCTGAATACTAAAATACTAAGAAGTTAAAAGCTTAGTCTCCTGTATTGCTAAAATCGATGGTTGTCGGGAGTGTAAAATATACAGTAAATCATTAAAATTCGGTCTAATACCTCTAATATTCCATTGTAAAATGGGCATAAAAATAAATATAATAGAATAAAATACATATAAATACTCCCGTTAAAAAGGCACATATACACTAAAAACCAGGTAGCACAGGTACCTAATCGCATCGCTTGGCCGATCGCCCTCTCTCCGCGTCAGGTGGGGACCCACTTGGAGAGGCCGAGAACTTCCGCTTAGAGGAACTCTCCACCTCCATGGCAGTGGTAGGAGTCGCTCCGTCGTGTGCGGAAGGCGGTGCTCTAGCAACCACCGAGCGCGGAGATGCATGGACCGCGCTCGCTTTGTGACCGGGAGATGATCGCCGGTCACTCCTCGGCGAGGCTGACTTGACCGAACGGCGGCTCTTGTGCTGAACCATCGTCCAGTCTCCGGATTTCCTCCGGCTCGGAGACGACCGCTCTGCTGGCTTGCAAGCCTGCTGAGCGGCCGGTTTTTTGCCGCCCTGACTAACCGGCATCGCTGCCGATTTGCCAGCACGGTCCGTCGGCCGGTTGACCGGCCGATCGGCGACCCGCTGAGGTCGCCGCTCAGCAGCCTTTTCAGGCTGCTGGGAAGCGGCCGCCTTGGGCCGCTGGGATGCGGCCGTCTGGGGCCGCTGGGTCGCGGACGCATGGGACCGCTGAGGTGCGGCCCATACAGTGCTGAGAACTCGGGCAAAGTTCTCAAGAACTCAAAGTGCTCTGCGCACCACCCTCAGATTTTCCGGCCGTCGCCGTTCCGGTTGTGGAACATCGTATTATAACGAAAGGCAATCCGGTATTTGCCCGGCCAAGACCCCTGATGCCCGCAAAGCTGACAGCTGCGTGAGCGCGAGCACCTGCTTGAGCAGGGGATTCTTGTACCATACTCTACGAATGGTGGGGTGCTACGAGCGTCTCAACGGAATTACAGTACATGACCGCTACCCTGTGCATCATTTGAAAACTTTTGCTGACAGACTGAACAGGGCCACAGTTTTTAGCACAGTGGAATTCGCTCGAGCGTTTGCTCAAATTCCGGTATTCGGGCCTGACCAGCAGAAGACCGCCATTACCACACCATTTGGACACTGAGTATCGTCGCATGCCGTTCGTATTGTCAAACGCTGCTCAAACCTTCCAGAGGCTTATGGATACGGTACTTCGTCTCATGAACGTGTACAGCTATATTGATGACATATTAATATATTTTCCAGACGCTCCACATCACAATGACCTTCAATAATTGTTTCGGCGCCTCAGTTCGGCAGGTCTTGTTGTGAAACCAGAAAAGTGTTCCTTCGGATAACCAAGGGTTAAATTTCTGGGATTGGAATTGTCTACGTCCGGCATAGAACCACTTCCTGAGAAAGTTTCTGATCTGGTCGCCATGCCACCGCCAACTGACGTCGCCGGATTCAAGCGCTACCTCGGCAGGGTGAACCATTTTCACCGCTTTGTTCCCAGCTTGGCCAAGTTTCTGCACGCTGTGTGCAAGAACAAACAGAAAAATTAGTGAATTAAAAAAAATTAAATTAGCAATCTGCCTTCGAAACATGCACTAGCGAGAGCATCACGTCTTGCTTTTCCTAGCAACAAAGCCCCAACTAAAGTTGCTGCGGATGCATCTGACACGGCGGTGGGCGCTTTCATTTTACAGTGGCAACAGGTAACATGGGTGCCCTCGCGTTTCATTCCCGAATGTTTCAGGGTTCTCCATTGCGCTGGAGCATCGGAGACAAAGCTGTTTGTACTTTTCAGTGCCGTGAAACGTTTCCGGCATCTCATAGAGGGTCGCCCCGCCCCGGCTTGCAGTTGTGGACGGACCACAAGCCACTGACGCACGCCTTTACCAGTGTTAGCGAGCGATAACCGCGGGTACATCGGCAATTAACATTTTTTAACGAGTTTTCTATTGATATTAGACATGTGAGCGGCTTTAATAATGTGGTCCCGGATTGCTTGAGTCGTTCTACATCGGAGCAACCTCACAGTCTCGCCTTTGTCGTCATTTGCACTTCACGCCGAACTCCAGCAGTTTCTCGACTTATCACAACTGGCAATCGAGCAACAGAAGTGCGCAGAGGTCGCTGCGCTTGCTTCTTCGCCATATCTCACCATTGAGCGACGAACATCGGACGGATTGCCAACAAGCATCCTAGTTGACGTAATAAACAGGCATAAACATACCGTTGGTGCCGCTAGTGATGCAACGCGATATATTCACACAGCTTCATAACATGAGCGATCCAAGCGCTCGAGCCACTCGTCGCCTCATTTCTGAACGTGTTGTATTCGCGCGAGTCGCTGCCAAAGGCCTCATCGTGGACAAAAACCTGCATGTGTTGTTAACAGTGCAACGTTACCCGTCACCAACGGGCACCTCTGAGACGCCCTCCCTTGAGCCATCGACAGGCTCAAGCCGGCACATCTGGAAAGAGCTGACCAAGATCCACAAGGTGATGTTGTGAACTCACCGCCCGATTCTCCCGCGGTTTCAGCGTCCACTCCCAGGACTGAGCCGGCTGATTCGCGTTTGTCTATCGGCGCACAACATCCCGCTCGTATTGTATGGTCTCGGCGGTCCAGGCCTGTGCGACCGCCTCACCGCTTCTTAAAGTCGGAGCACAGCACCTGAGGGAGCGGGGTGACCGACCTGATGTTGAAGACCACTGGCGGCCAGTAATAGCCACTAGTCTGTGTGTATGAGCCATGCGTGTGTATGGATGCAGTTGTATGTCTGTGTGTGGGTGTCAAGTTCACTTGTGTGCATGCGTGTAAAGTTACATCTGTGTGTTCAGTGTGTGTCGTGTCAGGTTTCATTCAGCTCTATCATTCCCATTAGTTGTATTGTTACGAGCCACCAATACACATCGTTTTGTACGCGCTGTATTTGGTTCTGCTACAATATATTTACTTATTAATATGTATTCATATTTAATGCTGGCTGCCATTTACTAAATCACATATATATTCTTAATTGTTATTTATTTAGGCGTGTGGGCGGAGTGACATTATGGAGTGTTATCGGATATATATATATATATATATATATATATATATATATATATATATATATATACATCCGATATCCGACTATATAAATAACAATTAAGAATAAATATGTGATTTAGTCACCAATATATATATATATACATATATACATTGGATATATGGTATATTTTTATTTGTTTTCGAACCCTTCTTCCGATGATTATTTACTTTTTGATCTCTCTCTCTCTACAACCTTTGGGTGATTCCGGAACATAGGTCCACCGCAGGGTACTACCCTGCGTATATTATGAATCTATGTGTAGCGCCTGTGTTTAATGGCGGTGTATGTATGTGAGCGTGTGCGTGTGTGTGCACACTTGAGCTTATGCTATAATTGCGTACATTCTCGTATGACCGAATGTCACGTGACCTTTAACACGCTTAATATGTGAGCGTTGTGAGTGTTGTGTGCGGTACATGCGCATAACATGTTCTCTGTGCGGTGTCCCGTGACCTGACTGTATCACGTAACACCAAGGTTATACAAATGCCGACGAAGGGACAAATGAGGATAATGCTCACCGTTTTGCGCGTCGCCCCAAAGTGAGCGTACGCTAAATAGGCTCCGCACACCGGATTAGCCCGGGTGCGCCGAGAGGGATGGGGATTCGCTCAGTGAGGCAAGAAACATGAGTGAGCCGACATTGCAGATGAGTGCAACGCTTCAATTTCGCTGCGCGTTGAATTTAGTGAATTTCATGGCGCAAAGTAGCCTAGACTGTTCTTGTCGTTTTGAGATGATCGTTAGAGCTTTTTTTCGAAACATAATTTCCAAGGCCCTTTGGTGTGTTTTACAATCTGTAAAAGTGTTAATACAACCTTAGACATTCATTGATTCACTTCGAACTAGAAATATGCTGGTGTGGCTGGATTTTTTGTACTCGGATTCCGATGTTTTTCAATGTACAAATTCACAAATTACGTTCCGACAAAAAAAACTTTTCCAAGATGATTAAGGCAATTTCAAAGATTAGTGTGCAATTATATATATTTTTTAATTATTTTGATATATGTCGATTTTTGTCCCGCCGACAAAACAATAAGAAATATATCTAAGCAATATTTATTATTGCAATATTACTTTATGAAAGATATGAGAGTGCCGCGCCAGTGAGTGTGTGTGCGCAATCCTTGCACACTTTTCAATAAAAACACCCTAAAATGAATAGCAAGTATATAATAACGAATATAATTAAATATATATTGAATATACAACAATAAATCCTATTACACTCCACAACATCACAGTCTATCACTCCACAGTTCGTAATAAACAAAAATTAACAATATGAATAGAGAGAAACCAATAAATATAAATAAATAAATAAAAATCAACAATCAATCCCGCTCGTTGATTAGCATTTATTGGCTTAAATGTTAAATTCCTGACTGAAATGCTTATTGACTTGCTAACTTTAAACCAAAAAGCAAAAATATTTGTAAACCCATCCACTAAACTCCGTATATAATAATTGAAACAAACCACCTAAATTTATCAATATATTTCCTCGGATTTATAAAATGATCCACAAGATGGCACCAGTAAGTAAGGACCAGCACACAATACACGAAGGTCCAATAAGAAATGTCACACGCGTAGAATTTCAACAAAACACAGAGGCCGCATGCATACTTACGCAGGAATTAGTATTTCTATTTTTAAAGATTTATATATATATATATATATATATATATATATATATACATATCACAAGGAAAAGTATATATGCATGCGTTTGAAAAGCAAGCAAAACTAAATCTATATAATATGGTCCCATCGTACGCGACGGAGCAATAACCGCACACCTACTGATCCTCCTTGTCCTTGCCACCGTGTTTGAGAATACGAGTGAATTCCACGTAATTGAACATGCCATTCTTGATAGGAGCTTCCTTGTACATATCGTCAACCTGGCCCACACACACACACACACACGCGCGCGCGCGTGAAGAACATCGTGAAAGGAGTTCCACATATTAATTAATAATATATATATCCCAATATATATTAATAACACAGTTAACTAGTGAAAATCTTAACTTTTGTTATATGCTGATGACACCACAGTATTGGTACCTGATTAAGACATGTTTCGCTCTCATCAAATATTACGTCAGAAGTTACGAAAATAAATTGTTGGCTTATGATAACAAGCAAAAGCTGAACATAGCAAACACTAAAATAGTAATATTTTAGCTTAATAGTATAGTGTCAATAGTATAATAACTTAATAGTATTAGTACTGAATCGTATCAGAATTTAACGAGTAGGTTACATGAAATTTCTGGGAATTATAGTAGATCAACACCCCAATTAGAAAATCAATTATATTAGACTTGCCAGGAATTATCAAGAGTAATTGGAGTTTTGTATAGAGTTCGTCGTCACCTGACCTCAGATGCCATGCTATGTATCTACGAACCTCGCTTCTATCCACATATAATTTACTGTGCTTCGTAATGGGCATACACATGTCGTTCAAAGAACTGGCATACTACAAAAAATGTATGCACTGTGATTGTTTCCTAAAAAGTTCAAATATATTTCAAATTGTTATTTGTTCAGTTAGTATATATATATTCTCTAGAGCAGCGTTTCTCAACCGGGGGGCCACGAGCCTTTGACCGGGGGGCCACGAGCTGACATCGAAAAATGTAATTCAGAATGCAAAAGCCTGGAGTGCACAAAGTGGTGAAACCACGGTCATAAGGGAAGAGTTTTAGGAAGGAGGGAATATCTCAGTGTCTGTTGTGCGCATGCGCTATCACTACCATAGTACGGCCACGTTCCTTGGCGCCAGTATCCCACTGGACTGGACAGAGGAAGAAAAGGTGCGTGTTCTCATGACGTATTGGTTTTCCGTATATTTCGCTAAGTTTTGAGATAACATATTTTCACACTAATACATGTTCACTTCACATTTATATTATCGTATGCTTCAGGGCACCACAGCAAGAAAAATCGTAACAAGTCAATTTTATCTACGATTGTTATTTTTGTTTTGTTTTGAAAGAGCATTTTCAAACCAAATTTTTAACCGTGTTATTGTTGTTTTTCAGATGTCGAAGGTTCGAAAATGGAGCCATAGCTACGTCAAGTTTGGATTTACGAAAGTCATTCGAGACGGTGTGGACTGCGCACAATGTCTGCATTGCTCAGTGGTGATGTCAAATGCATCACTACGTCCTTACAAACTTTCAAACCATCGCGACAAGGTTCATCCCCAAAGGAAAGATGATAATATTGATGCACTGTCTACGAAACGAGCACGGTACGACCGTGAAGCGACACTTCCAAAATTTGGATTCCGGCCAGAAAAAAAACCTGCTCTTCAATCCAGCTACGAAGTGGCATATCGAATTGTGAAGTGCAAGAAGCCGCACACTATTGCTGAGGAGCTTATCAAGCCATGTACAGAGAAAATGGTGGAACTGATGATCGGACCAGAGGCAAAAAGAAAATCCAGCAAGTTTCGCTCTCCAATGACACGATCCGCCGACGGATTGATGACATGGCCGCTGATGTGTGCCGTCAAATTTGCTGTGAAATCAAGCAAAGTACGCTCCAGGCTAGCCTTCAACTTGATGAGTCTACCGACACCGCTTTGGAGAGCCAGTTGATCGCCTTTGCTCGCTACGAGAAAGAAAGAAAGGTGAAGGAAGAGTTCTTATTCTGCAATACTCTGCCAACCACAACGACAGCAAAGAATGTCAAATCCATCGTGGACTCTTTTTGAAGCGAATGGACTCAGCTGGCAGAATTTCAAGCACATTTGTACTGATGGTGCCCCAGCGATGATTGGCGTCAAAGGAGGGTTCGTCACGCTTGTGAAGAATGAATGGCCCCACGTGACATCTTCCCACTGTTCACTATACCGATATGCTCCTGCGTCAAAAGCTCTACCGCTGCGTTTGTTGGAAGTAATGGATGTTGCGGCCAAAGTGATCAACTTCATTCGTGCGAAGGCGAAAAATCATCGGCTCTTCCAACTTCAGACCAACGACATGGGAGCGCAACATGTGGGACTTCTGTATTACACTAAAGTTCGTTGGCTATCGAGGGGGAAATGCCTCTCTCGGTTGTATGAACTCGGTTTAGAGACACAAATTTTCTTGCGAGAGAACGAAGATAACCTCCATGTCCACTTTGACAATGAAGAGTTCGTCGTGGTGCTAGCCTACCTGACCGATATATTCGGCCGACTCAACGAAATGAACCAGTCTTTACAAGGCCGTGATGTGACAGTCAGTGACGTTCAAGACAAGCTTGCCGGACTGTCTGCTCGAATGGGAGTCTGGCAGGCACGAATCAGGGCTGGATACACAGCCTCGTTTCCTTTCTTGGACGAGCATCTGCAGACGCAGAGGATTGAACTTCCCGTCGGCATCAAAGAATGCATAATTGGGCATCTCGACATTCTCTCCGCTGAGTTCAAATCTTATTTCGACGATGTTCCATTGGATGTTCCATTGGATGTTCCATGGCACAGAGACCCATTCAACACCGAAGTTGAACCTACTGAAGACGAAGCAAAGGAGCTTGCAGAGTTCAAGGTCTCAAAAGCAATGAGGCTCGCCTTCAGTAACAGAGAAGACCTCTCCAGCTTCTGGTTGCCTGTTCAGGATGCATGTCCACTACTCAGCAAGAAAGCATACGAAATGCACGCTCAATTCGCCACAATTTACCTTTGTGAATCTGGATTTTCTGACATGGCGACCATTAAAACGAAGTCCAGAAACCGTCTTGATGTTGGTAACGATATTCGCCTTGCTGTGTCCAAGACGGAGCCGGACATATTAGGCCTCGTCACACGAGCTCAACAGCAAGTGTCCCATTGATTATATTGTTCAGCAAGGATTCTTACATTGATGTATAATTTGAGTGACTGAATAAACAATTCAAAACAAAATCTGCGTTTTTAAAGGGCAGGGGGCCACAAGTGTTAGCCACTCGCTGAGGGGGGCCACGAGCTATCAAAGGTTGAGAAACGCTGCTCTAGAGTATTTCCGAAAACAAATATTTTTGGTTCGCTAGATGTACATTAGGTTTAAGACAATTTTTCTGAAATATTAATTATCTGATGTCATGAGATGAGTTTTTAATGAATACTTACAGTGGCGGACCCAGAGTGCAATTTTGGGAGGAGCTGAATTAATTTTGGGGAGGGCTGAATCTTGGGTGCGATCAGTCATGCATCACTATGCAACGTCTTTGCTATAATGCTTATATCAACAAATTCCACATAATTTTTTGACCTCTTAGTAGATATATTGGTTATGAGGAATTAATGTAAACATTTTGGAGGAGGCTTCAGCCCCGAGTCCCTCCTGGATCCGCCAGGGAATATTCACAAAAAATAATAATTTTGGGGTTTTTGGGTTAAAAAATTCCCCCACCAATGTAATTACAACTACCGAAATATCACAATAGAAGGAATTATTGTGCATTTTGTGATATTACGAGGCGTAAACGTATAATAATGATAAATTTTTATTGTAGCAGTTGTTATGTTCGACTCAGCACAATCAAAACGCCTTTCACACAATTCTATTATACGCACACACACACAATCACCACACAATACGATCACACTATGACTTAACAGGCCCGCAACACGAATCACTCTCACTAGTACGCACATGAACGCACGCGCAAGTGCCTGTGACCTTGACAGGTCACGCGATAACATATACGTCTCTAGTGTTATGGCGCTCATATACTCTCACACACAACACCTCCCCCTTCAATAATGGTAGGTCTTCCTGCCCCACCGAACTTGTGACCGATCAGGGCGTTGTCGACTTGACCGACGTTGCGGGTATGGCGGTTCTTGCTCATCTTCTGCAGACTTCTTGCATTCCTCCGACACTGCAGGCAGATTCCCAACGTCCATATGTTTGTCGTTGGTATTTGCATCTGAGTGGAAAATACAACCGCAAGTATCGTCGATTACGATGCATGGATCGTCCAATCGGTAAAGGTATGACATAATCAAGGTCGTTACCGATGGCTGCTACCACTCCATATCTATCCCACCGCCCGGTGTCTAGGTCCTGTATGCTAACGTGGTTCCCTATTCACAATCTACGAAATTCTCTTGCACCTCGATCATAATACTGCTTGGTCCGCGCGGCCGTCTAATTAGCCCGCATGTCATACTCCTTGCCGGCCTATTTCCATTCGACGGAGAAAGCTGAGCGATGAGCAGGAACAGCTGATCGGATGGGTTGCCCAAACAGGATATGTGCTGGCGACTTTCCATCTGCTCTCGATTAATTCCGTAGCTCCAGTAGTCCTCTGGCAAACTCGTCAGTGTCCAGCTTGCCTGACGATGACGTTGTCTGCACTAATCTCTTCACAGGTTTGACCGCACCCTCAGCCAGGCCATTGCTTTGATGGTGATATGGCGACAACATCATGTGCCTCACTCCCCATCATTGAAAAAAATCACGGGTTCGACGTGCTTTGAACAGCGGTCCACCATTACTACGTAGGACCGTTGGTACTCCCACGGACGCAACATTTTCTCTCAGCGAACTCACCAGGTCTGTCGCTGATGCTTCTCGCTGGCATGACGAGACCATTGGCCGACCAGATAGCCAATCCACGTAAACCAGATAAGTACGTCCCGCATAGTGGAAGTAGTCTGCCGCCAGATGCTCAAACACCCTCGAGCACATTGGTTCTTGCACCAGTGGTTCTTTTGGCTGGCTGGGCAAATATTTGTGGCACGAGCTGCACGAAGATATGACATGTTCTATATCGTTGTCGATGCCGGGAAAAACACAGTGTGCATGGAATGTTGCTTTGTTTTTACCATACCAAGATGGTCATCATGTAGTCTTTTCAATGTCTCTTAACGCAATTTTTCCGGGATCATTAGGCGTTGACAACAAAGCACTAAGCCTCTGTCCACCAGCAGACGATAGCACACACCCCAGCATTGACGGATATGTTGAGGCAGTTTTTCTCTGAGAAAGCCGGAAAAGCTTTTCATAACAGCCTCTTTTACAGCTGTATACTCTGGGTCCATTTCACCGGCATCACGAGCTATTGTTACCGTTGCATCTTCGAGAGGTGATACGCGCCGACCTTAATCGTCCACCGCGTTGATGACTGCTACAGTTTGATTGTGCAGCCAATCTTCCGTCGTTTCCTCCGCCTCATAATCATCTTCTTCTGATGGTTTGTCTACTGGACGTCTCGACAACGAGTCGGCTTCGTGGTGCTCCGTTCCCGGGCGCCATTTGGCCTCGAACGAGAACGGTAGCAATTTTTCCCTGAAGCGTAATATGCGAGGATTTTCTGTGCCTGATAGTGCTTTTTGATTCAGAATGGGCACCAAGGGTCTGTGGTCTGTCACCACCAGAAGTTTAGGCAGGCTGATCAGATACATAGAACACATTTGGCATGCCCAGACAATTTCCAGAAATTCCAGCTCGCATACTGCATATCGCGTTTCCGTGTGTCCAAAAACGTGACCCATATTGGATGAGGCGTCATTTTCCCGTATTGTCACGTGGGCGGAGCATAAACTTCAATCCGCCAACCCGTGCTGTGTCTGTTTCCAGCAGTTTCCCGCGATGAGCTGTAAAATCCGAGAATGGAAAGTTCGACCAACGCCTTCTGCACGGCTTTTATCGCTTTCGTGTGTGTTTCAGTCCATTTCCACACATTTTTCGGTATTAACAAATCCCTTAACGGCGATGAAGCTGTAGAAATATTTTAAGAAAAATTTCCAAGCTGGTTGACCAGGCCCATGAAAGACCTCAAGTCAGTGATGCTTTCTGGGACTGGAAATTCAACTATGGCTTCAACTTTTCGCTCGTCGGCTGTGTAGCCTGTATGATCTATGCGGTATCCGCAATAATCCACGTCCGAGCAAGCAAACATGAATTTTTAGACGTTGAGAGTAATGCCTGTTGAGTCACAACGCTGTAGCACTGACCAGACGCGCGCAAGATCCTCATCATTGGCGCCGTCATACAAAAGTATATCGTCCACGACTTTAAATACTTGAGGTAGATCACCCAAAGATGCGTCACCACGCTGATTGTACTTATCTCCGCTTGATACGAGTCCCATGACCGCACGTTTGAACTTGAAACGGCCCCATGGGGTGATTAAGCAGGTCAGACGCTGATCATCTTCATGTATGGGTATTTGTAAGTAGCCAGTTTTTGCGTCCAGTGTCGTCAGAAATCGGGGTTCACCGGCGATCGATGATTGATGGGACGTCGTGTAGAACGTGACGTGGGTGTGTGGGAAGCTGTCTTAGGGAATATGAAAATTGCTGACAACCCAATGCCTGAAAGTATCAATGATGATAATGATAATTAAGCATTTGAACACAGCAGTGGAAACGCTAATGTCCGCGTGAATGTTGCATGGGCAAATCCACACGGCCCCGGCTGGCACATCACAGGTCCCGCCGCCACACGGTTATCGCAGTCACGGTCAGCACAGAAACTGCACGCCTGCGCGCACACGAAACACACCCTGCGGCAATTGGAATACCGCTTTCAGAAACAAACCCAACAGTTCCACTTCCCCAGGGAATCGAACCCTGGACCTCTCGTGCAGTAAGCGTGCATCCTGGCCCCTCGGCTACGAGGCGGACACTAACAAGTAGAAATGGAACAAACTGAACGAGCAATTTTAAAGCACTTTGAACATAGACTAACTAGATTGAGTAAGCAGAAAGTCATCGTAATTTCAAGAGTGATTCTTTTTTCTTCAAAATACACTAGTCATACATAGTCTCATTAATCTTACGTGAGGTATGTTCTCGTGGTGCGCACTTGTACAAACCAAGACAATTCCAATCTACTGGGCTCGCTGAATGACGACTAAAACTTATTTCATAAAATTTTTAATGAACGTACTTTGTGCTTTGCAAACAAAGCGCGCAGTCATTGATGGTTATTGAACACAAGCCGCAGCATGAGCCATCAAGATAGGAAGGAGCGTGGGACGGTTGAAGTCCGGCTGGTTTGGTCATCACAGCCATGCCAGTAGCGATAAAACTTCACGAGGACAAACACACGACCGCACAAACAGGCACGCAAACACACACACGCCCGCACACAGGCACACATACAGGCGGCCCGCGCACTGAGGCGCCGCTCGGTCTTTAGGACACGCGAGGGGATGCGCCAGGCACCGAATTTAGCACCTAGGAACCAAATTACCACAAACACGCTCAATAGCACAAATCACAATTAGCCAGAGCACGACAAAATCACATAGACATGGAACGAGCACAGAAACAAGAGTGAACTAGCGCACACACGCACACACAAACGGTCCTGAAAACGCAAGCAGCTTGCAGCATCACATTGCGCAACTGCAAGTGCAAATTTCCTATTTGTCCCGAGTTGGATAGACAATTGGTATATTTATTTGGATATTGTAGGGTACAGTATAATTTGATTCGCATCAGCATGTTGCAGATGCGAACATGTACATCTGAATATATACAGCAAAACACATGAATGACCACAAACTGGCACTAAATGGACTCAAGCGACGACAAAACGTGTTGAGTAATCACTTAACACAGACTCTATTGACAATTTAACACGCTAATGAAATCACACGCCAGTAAGCTAATCAAATTATACTGTACCCTAAAATATCCAAATAAATATACCAATTGTCTATCCAACTCGGGAAAAATTTGAAATTTGCACTTGCAGTTGCGCAATGTGATAGGTTACCTGACACACATGGAGAGTTAGAGCGTGGGTGATGGAATAGCTGATGTAGATGTGAATCTGAATCATAAACACATCTAGCTCGATAGAACACAACCTGAAACACTGATCGACTAGCTAGACAGAATGCAGCCACAACTAACTCCCCTGTGTAGCTGACCCGCGCCCAACGAATCCATACCTCATCATCAGTGAATCGGTCCCCAATTGTTGTGAGCAGCTCTCTCAGTCTATCCTCAGAAACAACACCCAGATTGTCCTCGTCGAAGCAAGCAAACGCGTTTTTGATGACGTCCTCAGGATCGGTTCCCTGGAGACGTTCACCAAAAAGCGTCAAGAACATTGTGAAGTTGACCGGTCCGGGAGCCTCGTTCATCATAGCCTCCAAGTATTCGTCACTTGGATTCTTGCCTGCCGTCACACAGACAGACAAAACAAACATACACGCACGAATTCATGCAAGCGTTCATATAGCTGCATAATTTTGCATAATTTTGCTACATATAGCTAGCTATTTATACGTCATTACAATTTCCATAAATAGTGTTTGTTAAATAGTGTATGTTTAATATACTATTTAATACATAGTAATAGTGTATGTATATTAATTACCGCTCTTACCATGTAGTCATGGCAACACGGTATTCAAACTATTTTACATTTCAAGTAATTTCAGTTAGGTAGTCGGTGAAAATGCTTGTATAGTAATGAGTGTTTCATAAATCACCCGTTTGTGTTAAATTATTAGTTGTATTTTCGTTATTAGTAAGTTTTTTTGTTATAAACCCAAAACCCGTGCTGCGCAAACGTGAAATTCGAATAGATTGACTGTTCGTGTATGCAAGTCCCGCCTGATCCAAAATAATACAACTTCACTTCAAACACGATCAATAAAAGAAGTAACACTGTTTGAATAAACAAAAACAAGTATTATTAATATTACTTACAGGCGAGTTCAGCGACATGAGAAGAGTACAAGCACTACTACCACCATGCGGTGGCTCATGTATCAGACGCCGAAAAGATACAGCTCTAAAAATGTTAGGAGAAAAGCTTATGAAGAAACAGACCAGGACGAAGCGAGAAGTGGTGCAAAAATGAGTTTTCTTATCGTTGTATATTAGAGCTGTGTATGTTACATGGTTCCCTCACACTGCCAATGTCCCTTAATATAATGTATCCTTTTTTCCCTGCACGCGCAAAGTGGGTAGGCCAATGCTTCCCAGCCTATGTTACGCGTACCACTAGTGGTACGCCATGGCCTTCCAGGTGGCACGCGATCGCCTCCGGGGAGTTAACAATTTTGTTATTTTCAATTCACAAAAATGTTTAGTGTCTGGCACAAGACTTGTACTCTTGAGATACGCACATTTGGAGAAATCGCACGGGTCAACCCAACCGAATTACAATGGATGGATCTCGCCCTGGGGGAACCGCGTTCATGATCCCGTTATGCCCTGAGCCGGGTAAACTGACTATTACCAGAAGCCACCCACATGGCGAAGCGGTCCACAGCAAAATACAAACGGTACACTTACTTAAAGCGTACACAGTACACTTTCTTACCAACAGTACACTAATTTATGTATGTAATACTAATACTATATTTAAATATGTAATATTAGTTGAAATTGACCAACAAGACATAAACACATCTTGGAAATGAACACACATAAGAAGAGACAGATCAGCCCTCGCATTGAGCGTTGTATATTCCACTTGTGCAATTGTGTAAATAAGCTAAAATATAGTCAAACGCGTACTAGGTGGTACGGGACTAATGAACGGGGCCTCCAAGAAGCACTCGATCACAAATAAATCAGGAGCCACTGGTGTACGGACTGTGTGATGCAGCTTATAGCGCTTGCGCTCCTCTCTTACTTTTTCAATTTTATCATTATTTCATGCGATAATTATAATAATCACTGATCTGGTAAATAAGCACGTCATTATGTTGGTTCTTAAAATGGACGCGTCAAACCACTGTAAGCCACACGTCCGAGAGCCAAGAAAAATTAACGAGAACGCGACAGCGTGTGGTACGAACGAGAGCCAGTGAACGTGTAGTGAGCGAACTTTTGGGCTTGACAAAAATTCGCTTGCATCACGTTTACTTTGCGGCACACTGTCACGTTATATATATATATATATATATAGAAAATATATATATCTATAAGAAAATTTCCAACGTGATGGTACAAATTGTTAGCGAGTACGTTCAGGGGTGGCCGAGTAATAGCTGATAGAAAATGGACCAACGAGGGTGGGACACAGAGACACACACACACACACACACACACACACACACACACACACACACACACACAGAGGATCTCTTATATATATATAGACTAGCATTAAAACTCGCCCGTTGTGCGGAACAATTCATGAAATAAAATTCATATTACATTAATAAAAAAAATCGAATAAAAAATATTATATTAAATCCATATAAATCCTAATCAAATGAAAATTCTAAATTTCATTTTTTGTTTATTTTGACAGAATATGATCCCTCAACCCGCCTCATATTGAAACCTGCCCGTCGTACGAAATAATTCAGAGCTCGAATACGATCCGCAAAAAGTTCAACCTGTTAATACGTTCACCAAAAAAAACTCTAAATGTGAATATTTATGTTTTTACTTTGACAAAATATTATCCCTCAATCCGCCTCATATTTGAACCTGCCCGTCATGCAGAATAATTCAGAACACAAAGACGTAACAAACAATGAAAGTTATGGCATGTAAACCCGCCCGTCGTGCGGAACAGTTCATACTATTAAACTTGTATTCAATTCATAAGAGAAAAGGAATATGAATTAAAACATAAAAGAGTAAACCCATAAAAAACAAACTTCTATATTTTTATATTATTTTCACAAAATATTATCCTCAACCCGCCTCATATTTAAAACCGCCCGTCGTGCGGAATAATTCAAAATTCAGATACGAAATAATGAAAATTTACTTAACTTTTTTTTCATAATGTTTACAAAATATATTTATAAATTAGCATCATCTAGCATGGAAACCCTCCCGTTTTGCAGAACAATTAAAAAAGCAAAATAATTATTGAATTCATAAAAGAAAACGAATGCAAATTTAAAAAGAAAAAAGTAAATTATACAATTAAAAACTATACAATTAAATTATACAGTAAAATTCAGTAGTTAACTTTGTTCCCAGTAGTATTTTACCCGCCCGTTGGGCGGAACAATTCATGTGTAAATATTGAGGACAATAAAGCCTTTCTTATCAGTATAGTGTAGCATTAATTAAACTGTACCCAATAAAACCACACCATCCATGCTTGGAGCTAATATGATGCATTCTGAATTGTGATTGGGCTTCAGTGAAATTTAATCGATGTATATTCTTGTGTAATCGCAAGTACGCATAATCGCTGTCAAATTGGAAATATGTGCTTTTGACTTTACACCCCCGTAACTTCCTTCAGATACACTTTGGAAAATTACAAACTATACCGTATTGTAGAAAACAAGATTTCTAGCACGATGGTATAATTTATTTTTATGTAAAATAAATAGTTATTGAGAAATAGTAGAAAAATGAATGAATTTTAGTCACCTGGTGTTCAAGTGTAATTTGGGACGTATTTCATTTTTAATTTTCAATATTGTTTATGAATTGAATATGAATTTCATATAATGAATTGCTCCGCACAACGGGCGGGTTTAATGCTAGTATATCTATATATATAAAAGAGATCCTCTGTCTGTGTGTCTGTCTGTTTGTGTGTCCCACCCTCCTTGGTCCATTTTCTATCAGCTGCTACTCGGCCATCACTTGGCGTACCCGCTAACAATTTATACCATCATGTTGGAAATTTTCTTGTCTACACTGTAGGCTAAATTTTTAATTTTAAAAATGAAACCAAAAAAAGTTATAGCGGTGAAAAGTCAAAATGAACCCTGAAAAATGCGAAAATTTTGGTCAATTTTCTGAAGACTACTCCTCCTAAAACAGCAATGGTACAACTATACAAATTATACCACTGTGTAGAAAATGTTCTGTTCTACTCAACGAACTATAATTTATACCCAAAAATTGAATATAAAACATGTAAAATAGAAAAAAATTCAATATACATTCAAAATTTTATTTAAACTCCACGCGTCCGATTTTCTATACTTTTTTCTCTATTTCTCAAAAACTAATTATCACACATCTAAATAAATAATACCATCATGCTGGGAATTTTGTTTTCTACAACACGGTATAATTTTTAATCTTCCAGAGTGTATTAAAAAAAAGTTACGGCGGTGTGAAGTGTAAATGACAAAGTCAAAAAGGCAAAATTAGCACAAAAAACGTGAATATTTTGGTCAATATTTCGCTATCTATTCCTCTTAAACCAGCAATGGTACAGCTATGAAAATTATACTATTGTGTAGATAATTTTGTGTTCTACAAGAAAAGTTATAATTTGTACCCACAAATGATACAAAAAACCTGTAAAATGGGTAAAATTCTCAAATACATCCAAAATTACACTTGAACACCGGGTGAGTAAAATTTATTCATTTTTCTATCTATTTCTCAGGAACTGTTTGTCACACATTAAAATAAATTATACCATCGTGCTCAAAATTTTGTTTTCTACAAAACGGTATAATTTTTAATTTTTCAAAGTGTATCTGAAGGAAGTTACAGCGGTATACATTCAAAATGCCATGTTGCCAATTTAACAGCTATTATGCGCACTTGCGATTACACAGGAATATACTACTGTGTAGAAAATTTTGTGTTCTACAAGATAAGCTATAATTTATACCCACAAATGATACAAAAAACGTGTAAAATTGGCAAAATTCTCAAATACATCCAAAATTACACTTGAAAACCGGGCGTCTAAAATTAATTCATTTTTCTACTATTTCTCAGTAACTATTTGTTACACATAAAAATAAATTATACCATCGTCCTAGAAATCTTGTTTTATACAATACGGTATAATTTGTAATTTTCCAAAGTGTATCTGAAGGGAGTTACGGCGGTGTAAAGTCAAAAGGACATATTGCAAATTTGACAGCTATTATGCGCACTTGCGATTACACAGGAATATACTACTGTGTAGATAAGGCTAGAAAGAGTAGATACTGTGTAGATAAGGTAGAAAGGCTTTATTGTCCTCAATATTTACACATCAAATGTTCCGCACGACGGGCGGGTAAAATGCTACTTGGAACAAAGTAAGCTACTGAATTTTACTGTGTAATTTAATTGGTTTAATTTCAAGTTGCATACGCTTAAGTTGCATAAGGATACGGGTTGTAATATCATGCAATGCCAAGTATATGCATATGCTGTTTTAGAGGAAGCATTAATCTGGAATTATAGAGATGTTTCATTGTTTTGATAGTGTTACACTTCTGAATTACTACACACGAAGGACGGGTGTGAATTTGAGCAGTGTTGAGGGAAAATCATCGTCAATAATTAAAACAAGAATTTACAAATTTGACTTTTCTATTGGTCGTTTTTCATCAATTTTCTTTGTGTTTGTTTCGTGTTTGAGTTCTGAATTATTCCGCACGACGGGCAGCTTTAAATATGAGGCGGGTTGTGGAAAAACATGTTTTCTAAATTGAAACATAAATTTCACATTTAGACTTTTATATTAGCTAAAACTTTCCTATGGGTTTGTTTTTCTTTTTCAATTTGCACTAATTTTTTATGAATTCAATATTAATTATATTTTATGAACTGTTCCGCACGACGGGGGAATTAAATGTATCTATAAAGAGTGGGTTTAAATGATAGCGAGGTATATGATATTTTGCTAGCAGTAAATATTCTAGCGATAAAAGTAGAATAGCTCTTAAGCAAATGATTTTGGAGAATGATGTGAACCTTTAGATATATTTTGCGATCTGATGATATATGTATTAGGAATAATACGTAGCAGAATATAGATTGCATAATATAATATCGGCTGTAATATCAAGGGCTGTAATATCGGTGTAATCCAAAAAATAACAACTGTATGAATATGATGCATTAGTGGAAGCATTAACCGGGAATTATGAGATAATATGATAATGGTGTATAATTATATCGCATTATGCAACAAATGTGAATTTAGCTGCATTAAAGTTTGGTCCCGATACTATATTGGCGGGTTGAGAGAAAAGTATTGGTGGGCCGCGTGTTTGGGACCCCTGGGGTAGATAATCTCAGTCTTCTGATTACAAATTATGATCGCAACAGTATATTTTGTGATCACAAACTAATAAGTTAAATCACCTCAGACTAGGCTGAGAGCGGTCAATATTGAATGGTTGGGTTGGGTTGGGTAGGTTTGACTCAGGTTATATTGGGTTTTAATGATAGCGGAAAATATATAAATTTTAACAATAAATATTATAGCGGTAAAAGTGAAATAGTACTTGAGCAAATGATATTGGGGAATGATGTTAAGTAATAAATATAGTTTGGAAACATTCTGATGAAAAGATTTCATCATCTTTCATTGTTTGTTTCGCGTTTGTGTTCTGAAATATACCACACGACGGGCAGATATATATATCAGGCGGGTTGAGGAATAATATTTGTCAAAATAAGAACAAAAATATTCACATTTAGACTTTTCTATTGGTTAAGAAATTTATAGGTTAAATTTTTTGGTTTTCAATTTGTATTCATTATATTTTCTGGATTTGATATGAATTTTATTGTATGAATTGTTCCGCACGACGGGTGGGTTTTAAAAAGTGATTTTAGATCATTTTTTCAAATGGTTCATAAAAAATAAAAATAAAAAATGTTAATGTAAATGAATAAAATAAAAATGTTCCGCGGGCAGCAACTATAGACAATAGAACGTTCAATTTCCCCTGTAGAATTAATCCATACACAAAACCAATGGATTTGACTTCAAATATGAATTGTATTGTATGAATTGTTCCGCACGACGGGCGGGTTTAAAAAAAGTGTTTCCATTTTTTAGTTCATTTTTTCAAATGGTTCATTTAAAAAAAGGTATTTTTTTGAAAATAAAAATGCTCCGCGGGCAGCAACTATAGACCATAGAACGTTAAATTTACCCTGTAGAATTAATCCATGCACAAAACCAATGGATTTGACTTCAAGATGCAGAACGGATCGTGTTCGAGTTCTGAATAATTCAGCACGACGGGCGGGTTTAAAAATGACTCAGGCGGACTGAGGGGAAATATTTTGTCGAAATTAAAATAATTAAACTTATAATTTTCAATAGATGAATATATTTATGAGTGTACCCTATTTCATTTTTATTTTTCCATATTTTTTATGAATTGAATATGAATTTCATGTTATGAATTGCTCCGCACAACGGGCGGGTTTTAATGCTATATATATACATAAAGAAGAAATTATCTGTCTGTCTGTGTATGTATGCTTGAATATGAGGTGACATAATTGCGCTGGTTCATGGTTCGCTGGTTCAATGATCAGGGGCTTCAAACGCAAACGAAGAGATGGCTCATTTTTATGAAATAAAAATGTCCCGCGGGCAGCAATAAAACGTTCAATTTCACCGTGTAGAATGAATTAATATACAAAACTAATGGATTTGACTTCAAGAACCAGAACGGATGGTGTTCGAGTTCTGAATTATTCCTCATGTCGGGCGGGTTTAAATATGAGGCGGGCTGAGTGAAAATATTTTGTCAAAATAAAATTAAAAATAATGAAATTTAGACTTTTTAATTGATTAAGGTTTTCATGAGTTTGCCTCACTTATTTTTAATTTGCAATATTTTTATGAATTGTTCCGCACAACGGGCGGGTTTTAATGCTATATATATACATAAAGAAGAAATTATCTGTCTGTCTGTGTATGTATGCTTGAATATGAGGTGACATAATTGCGCTGGTTCATGGTTCGCTGGCTCAATGATCAGGGGCTTCAAACGCAAACGAAGCGATGGCTCATTTTTATGAAATAAAAATGTCCCGCGGGCAGCAATAAAACGTTCAATTTCACCGTATAGAATGAATTCATATACAAAACTAATGGATTTGACTTCAAGAACCAGAACGGATGGTGTTCGAGTTCTGAATTTTTCCTCACGTCGGGCGGGTTTAAATATGAGGCGGGTTGAGTGAAAATATTTTGTCAAAATAAAATTAAAAATAATGAAATTTAGACCTTTTAATTGATTAAGGTTTTCATGAGTTTGTCTCATTTATTTTTAATTTGCAATATTTTGATGAATTGTTCCGCACAACGGGCGGGTTTTAATGCTAGTATATATATATATATATATATATATATATATATATATATATATATATATATATAATGTAATAATTGTATTGCGTTTTATTGATTAAATAATAACTGATGTGGGGTAAAAAGTATCCTGCATATTTAAGCGTGTGATTAACTATTTTTACGTTTTCTATTGTATACTAGAATTGTATTTTGAATTTCTGCTCTTTGAATTTTGAACTTCTGAAGATAGCTAACGTTAGCCGAAATGCGTATTATAATATTATAATATATATTATATATATAATATATATTTATATGATAAATAAATTATAATTATATGATAATAAATAATATATATTTATTTATTACGTATTATAATTATAACATATGCGAAATAGAGTATTTTTGTGGAAAATTCGACTACTGAACGAAAATATGTTGTTCGAGAAATTGAAAAGCTTAACTACAAGGTGAACATAGCGGAAGTCGCTGTTGATTTTAACAAAACATGCATATATATATATATATATATATATATATATATAATACCAAGTGAAGCGAGCATATCATGCAGATCCTCCTTATCGATAAAACCATCACGGTTCTGGTCGATCATGTTGAACGCCTCCTTAAACTCTTGAATCTGCGCCTGGCCAAACATGGCAAACACATTAGATGTAGCACGCTGGGCGCGTTTCTTGGTGACTCCGCGTCGAGTGGCAGTACGGCGAGAAGACATGATTGAGACGGAAGACGTGAAGGTCAATAAACCACAGAACTGAAAAAATTAACAACATCATAAAAGTCATGGATGTATCATATTTAACAACAAACATGAAACTTGTGCCCATGCTTCACACACATGGACAACTGATTGAGCAATATTGACTCATGATTAGTGGCTACTCCCAAAAACACATGCCGTTGTCATGTGTCGTTAAATCGACGACCAGGAATGCAAACGTCACGGCTGATACTCTCACGGCGGCACTGAAGACGGCACTGAAGACGGTGCAAGTCGCTGGCTCTCGACCAGCTCGGGGTGATGGTGTTGTGCTCAACTGCAGCTCAGCTGGCGCCGCTGCAAAATCGGCGAGTTGTGTGCGCGAACAAGTGCCGGGTGTGGAGGCCCATGTGCCACAACACGCCCCCATCCAGCCGAAAGTGACTGTCGCCAACATCCCACTGGACTCGTCTCCTGGTTCATTTATCGAGGGATGGCGGTTGAAAAATCCTCTGCTGGCCGATGCTTCGTTGCAAGAACTGAGAGTGATATTCTTCACAACCCCCCGCGACGAACGTATGCACGCGGTTCAGGCGGTGTTTCCGCGTGTCCGGCCTATCATCCGCAGCCAAGCAGATCGTTTGTTCGTCGATCTTCGGTCGTGCGCCGTCTATGACAGATTCTGGGTGGCTCACTGCTACAACTGTTCCGGCCTGGGTCACAAAGCGGGCCAAGTGTTCTCGTCCGGTGGCGTTTGGCCGCTGCGCTGGTCTCCACTTGACTACAGCCTGCGACCAGACTGCTCCGCTGAAGTGTAACAGTTGTAGCACTGCTGGACGGGACCTAGCGGTTCACAACTACATCCGCTCTCTCTCACTGCGACCTCAGACCCAGCTTCTCTCTTTTTTCTCTATACTGACTACTGTTCTTCTCAATAATCTGACTGACTACCTCCATCCCATGTCTCCTCGCCTCTTTCCTCACAAAGTATTGACCTATTAAACATCCGTTCTTGACGCTTCAAAACTGAATTTTTATCGTATCTCTGCTCTACTTCACGTTTGTCTTTCCTCTGTCTTGTCGAGACGTGGCTGTATGATTCGGATGTTGCTTCTTTTTCCTCTCTCATTCCTTTTTCCTCTCTCATTCCTTCTTCTCTCTCATTTCTTCTGTGTGATCCCTCCCTTACTTCTTGCGATACTTTCCGCTCTCTGCCAGCACCCTTCCGGTCGTTTCGTAATTTTAAACATATTCAGTTTTATTCACTCCTATCATGTCACCTTCCGCTGTACATGTTTTTGTCGGCTTCTATCGCTATACTGATTCCACTTTTTTTCTCGCACTTTGTACTTGATCAATGATTCTTTACTTCCTCTTATTATTTCTTCTTAAAAAAGTTACGTCTTCCTCTCTTGGGTTTTATCTCATCTGCCTTCTCTTAGACGCAAGCAGCGGCGCCAGCGGCGTTCCCCTTCTTCTATTTCTTGGGATTCCTATTGCTTCTCCCGTTCTTCCTATATTTCGGCTTTATCTACCGCCAAGCAGTCCTACGTCAAAAATTGGATTTGATTTCTTTATCGTTCTCCAAAAACGATATGGTCTAGTTATAATTCTCTCCGTGGCTCTAAGTCTGTCTCACCTTCCTGTACTATTTCTGCGGATGAGTTTGCCTCTTTCTTTTCTAATATGGTTCAAATTGGTCGATCTAGCCTCCCTATCTCGTCATCTCTACTGACACACACTGGTTCCTGTGTCGAATTTCCTTCACTTTCTCAAGTGGATATTTCTGAAATTCTCTGTCCAACAAATAGTTTACAAATAGTAACAAATAGTTCTCTGTCCAACAAATAGTTTTCCAACAAATATCTTTTCTCAAGCTGATCCTATACATTTTCGCGCTATTTCTGATTCCGTTCATCTATTTGCTCCATATTTTCTCCATCTTATCAATTACTCTTTTCTTCATGGATCGTTCCTTGCTGAAAATCATGCTTCTGTTCTTCCTATACTTAAGAAGCACTCCCTTGAACCCTCCGTTTTGAAAAATTATCGGCCTGTCTCTCTCCTCAGTTTTTCCCCTAAATTTCTTGAGTCGGCAATCTATTCTCAGCTCTCCTCTTTTGTTAATTTAGAACTTTACCTTTTTAAGTCCGGTGTTTGGCCCTCTCATTCAACTGAATATGTTGCTATTTCTATTTTTGCTCACATATTTTCCCACTTCGCTACTGGTAGATCTTCTTTACATGCCCTCTGCGTTTCACCTTGTTGATCACACCATTTTATCGTCTGATCTTTCTTCTCTTGGAATATTTTCCACGGCTCTTTCTGTTATTAAATCTCATCTTTCGGACAGGTCCTACTCAGTGAACTCCAATTCGCTTCTCTTCTCCAATTCGCTTCTCGTGTTTCTCTTCTTTCCGGCGTACCGCAAGGATCTGTTCTTGGCCCTCTACTCTTCAACATTTATATGTCCTCGCTTTGTCTAATTTTTGAACGCCACTCTGTAACTTACCATAACTACGCTGACGGTATTCAGTTCTTTGTTCCTCTTCCTCTTCTCTCATCTCTGATATTCTTTCCGACGTCTCTTCTTGGGACTCTTCTAGGTGCCTTCTCCTATATCAATACAAATCTGAGTTAATTGTTTTCCACCATTCTCGAAATCCTTCTCCCAGACTTCCGTTCCCTGATTCTGACACTGTGCGTGACCTTGACGTTATCTTTGATTCTTCTCTTTCGTTTTCCAGTAACATATTATCTGTGACCAGGACCTGTCGATTGATCCTACGCTCTGTATCCAATGCGTCCGTTTCTAGATCGTCCTTCTGCCTTCAAGTTTCTTGTCTCTCATTTTCTCTCGCGTTGATTACTGCTGCTCTTTTCATGTTCCTCATTACTCTGTGTGTTCTTCAGCGTGTGATTAATTCATGTCGTGTTGTTCTTTCTCCTACACCAACAATGTCGTCATACTTCCCAATTCGTTTGATTTTCGTTGGCTACCTTTTATTACCCGTATTCATTTTCGTATAAACTTATTCATGACCCCCTTTAACCTTCCTATATTTATGGTCTGCTTACTGTATCTTCTATATATTCTCGCAATCCTCGCCCTCTTGTCTGTTCTCGTGCTATCAACGAATCAACTTGGTCCGCTAAATCGTTTTCTTTTTGCATCACGTGTGTTCAACTCTTCCTGCTACTATTGTTCATGCTCCTTGCTTTGGTTCTTTCCGTTCTTCTCTTTTCGAGTACTTGTTCAACTTGTAGTATGATCATTCCTCACATACTCTCACTCCCTGTGGTACGACCTGAGTTCATGGTTTACTCTACTCTTGCCATGTGTTTACTGTTGTAGATATGTTCCTCTAATTTTGTTGTCATTTATTCATGAGTGACTTGCTCTGTATTTGAAGTTTGTGCTTTGTTATTTGGTGTTAGCTTTGGTGTTACGTTGCGCGCACGTGTATGCGCGCTAAATCAAATATATTGTTTTGTCCATTTTCATAAGTTCCGTGTTCACCATAAGAACCAACATGAAAACCCGAAATATGTTTCCTTTTAATACCTTTTTAACTCAAAATATAGTAACGGGATTTGAGCTTGCGCTCGAGCTGTCCCGTCTCCAAATCATTATTTATCCAGGCTCTACTTGAATCCATGAATTTACTTTTATCCGACCAGTGTATCCAAGTGAACTATGTGAATAGAAGTTACAATCGTCAACCTTACACAGAAAAAGGCATATACAATAAGTTCAGCTTCTGATATAACCTAGACTTAGCACATTATCAAATATCCAAGCATATTAAATTGCGTAACCAATGGCGCCAAGCAACAAAACTGAAAACGACAGAACAAACCAACGACAGAACAAACCAACGACAGAACAAACCAACGATAGAACAAACCAACAACACGAACACACCCCTAATGGCCTCCAGCTGAGGTTTCGCAACTAACAATCAGGGTTGCCAAGTGTCTCAAGCCAGGAGTCTCAAGTGAAGATGCGACCTCGAAAAACGATGTTTTTCAAGAAAAAAAACCTGTTTTTGCAAAAAAACATCTAAAAAAACATGTTCTTTTGGATTTTTTGGAGAGTCATTGTCGTGGCGTGATTGGCATATTTCATTTATATTCGTGTATTATGTATTCGTCGCGCCACAGACGTAATCTTCACGGGCTTCAGCTTTTGTGACCATATTTGGTTATATCTGGTCGTGGTTGTTATATTCTATCGCTCATTGGCTGATTCTTGTATTTGTTGGTCAGTGCCTGGCGGGTTATCGGTGAGTTTATACAAGCAAAGCAGTAAACAGAAAAGAAGAGAAAACAAGACAACTAAACAACAGTGAGAGCCGAAGACAAGGCGCATCCCACGACTACTGCTGGACTGGACTGGACTGGATAAGGCGGGTTTGTTGTGGAATCTGGGTCAGTATGTTCGTTGTAGTCTAGGGTTTCCTATCGTTAATATATTTGGAATTTGTGAATCGAGTTCTGCAGGTTACGTCCCGGGCCACACTACAAATTGGCGACGAGGATAACTATTATTTTTGGGTGTAATTCTGGTATAATCACTCAGTGATGTAACCCGACTCTGTCCACGCGCCTCCACCATTTTTGCCGCACCCCGGTAAACCTGCGGTCCCTTGGGCCGACTGGAAGGAGATGTACGAGAATTATCTGGTCGCCATTGAGGGCGACTCATTCTCAGATGCCTGGCGTCTAGCTCTCTGCTTTCATCGGAGTAGAAGCTTTCAGAGTCTATCGATCACTCCCTGCGGAACCCAAACTCGAAGGCGAGTCGGAAAGCCGAAAGGTTACGCGTCGGCTCACCGAATTCTACTCGCCAAAAGTGAACGTTATCTCGGAGAGGTTTACCTTCAAGAAGCGAAGACAAGAATCCGACGAAACGACGGCTGACTATATATCGGTGTTGCTCACATCGGCGCTACACTGCAAATACGGCGCACTGACCGACGAACTGATCCGTGACCACTGTTCCAGGTGGTGGAGTACATTCCCCATCCCAGACTGCGCGAACGTTTTCTACAGGACCCTTCACTCACCTTAGAAAGTCTACTGCAAACCGCCGGCGCGTTCGAGATGTCGCGGCGTCAATCAGCGCTAATGGCGGCACCGCAAAAGCCGAGCGACATTTCCTTCGAGGAGACAAACGCAGTGAGCGAATGGAAAACCGGCACTTCCAGGACACACCGGGCAGATTCGCAAGTCGCCGACAGTTGTTCACACTGTGGGCGCTCTCACAAGCTGTCGCGCAGTGAGTTTTGCCCCGCTCGGAAGGCGACATGCAACAAATGTGGTCGCACCGGCCACTGGGCTGTTGTGTGTTTGTCATCGAAATCCAAGAAAAATGTCGGCAACAACAGGCGCTGCGTCAAAGACGTGACAATTCTTTCATGTTTTTCGTCCGGTCGCAAGTTGACGTGCGAAGCTACCGTCACCACCGAGTCCGGTAAGACCGCCAGCGTCACCTTACAGATCGACACAGGCGCCAGCGTGTCGGTACTCAGCCTGTGAGTGGCCAGATCTATGTTCAATGGCGCTGAGGTCATGCGCACTGACACCCGGCTCTACAGCGTGGATCGACGACCGCTCAAGGTAATCGGCACTTTCCCGGCGACTGTCAAGGTCGGTCAACGCGAGGCACGCTCGGAGTTTTTTATAATTGACTCACAGTCGTCTTAAGGGCTTCTCGGCCTTACGACAATGGTCGAGCTCGGCCTGACAATCAGACCAGGCGGAGGAGTCGTCGGAAGCGTCGACGACGAGGCAACCGAAACTCAGCGGTTACCGGCGATTGACGGATACTGCCACCGCATCAAGCTCAAGCCTGATGCCAAGCCAACGGCATACTCCTTGAGGCGCCTCCCGTTTTCGGTGCGAGTCGAGGGGTCGGTCGAGCTTCAAAAGCTGATCAAGGACGGCGTGATCGAGAGGACGGAGGCTTCCCAATGTGTGAGTCCCATCGTTGTTGCGCAAAAGAAATCGGGCGGCATCAGACTGTGCGTCGACTTGCGAGGGCCGAACAGCCAGATTATAACGGAAGTTCACCCGCTGCCGATACTTCCGCGAGCTTCACGTGCGGCACCGCATGGCGGCGTCCGATCACGCCTGGAGAAGCCGCAGAAGAGAAACAGCAGAAATTACAATCACCGCCACGCCGTGCGTGATGTACAACTGCGAGCTGGAGATGCAGCTTATGTGCGAATACCAGGGCACGTGTCGAAATTCAACAGGCGTTTCAGCTCTCCGAGGCGGATAACAGCCCGTCAAGGTTCATCGTTTCGTCTCGACGACGGCTCAGTCAGGAAGCCGGCACACCTGGTGAAAGCGAAGACTGCGCCGACTGAGAAAGACTTTATCTGGTCTACCGCCGCAGATGTCGCTGATGTCGCTCCACAACCGGAAAAGCCGCCAACGCCTACCTCTGAGCTGTCGGCGGAAAAACCTGTTGAGAACGCGAGCACAGAGCTGGCGATTCCTCGGCGTGACGAGCCTGCGACGTCAGCGCCCCCTATACAGGAGCTGACGCCGTCGGCTAGAGGTCGTCGCTGGCGTCCGACCCGGCTGCGTGATTTTGTTCGACAGTGACGTCTTCTTTTTGTAGTGCGGGGATATGTAGTGGCGTGATTGGCATATTTCATTTATATTCGTGTAATATGTATTCGTCGCGCCACAGACGTAACTTTCACGGGCTTCAGCTTTTGTGACCATATTTGGTTATATCTGGTCGTGGTTGTCATATTCTATCGCTCATTGGCTGATTCTCGTACTTGTTGGTCAGTGCCTGGCGGGTAATCGGTGAGTTTATATAAGGCGGGTTTGTTGTGGAATCTGGGTCAGTATGTTCGTTGTAGTCTAGGGTTTCGTATCGTTAATATATTTGGCATTTGTGAATCGAGTTCTGCAGGTTACGTCCCGGGCCACACTACAGTCATGTAAAAGAATAGAATTATAGAAATGATGTTGTTTCGCTGAAATGTGGGTTATCTAAGTTTTGATAGTTTGTCTATTTTACCATAGTGTATAAACGAGTTAACGGCGTGATCAGCTGTTCAATGTCTGACCTCACACGGTGATTGGTTGTTTTTCGTATAAGCATTTACATGAGTGACCTTGTGTGTTTGTGCGCATGCGCGACCGAGGTCAATTGTTGACATAGTGTGTACGGGCTTCGCCAACGCCACCTAGATACAAGGCCCTTCCATCCCCTCCCCATGGGGGGTGTTACGTCAGCTCGTCCGTCCTAACGCTACCTGGGTATCACATCTTGCTATGACTCATCTATAAACCGATGCTAATGACTCAGCTACAAACCATTGAAACGCTGACGCTGCATCGCTGATCACGTGATCAGTTCGTTGTCAGTGTAGCGTTGTCAGTTCGTTGTCAGCGCGTGTTTGTGGTGTTGTGTGTATTTGTGGCGTTGCGTGTTTTGCGATTGTACGTGTGTTCGCTGTGATAATTATTTGTGGCGTTGTGCGCATTATATTTTCAGTGCAGCGTAGTTGGTTCGACGTGTTTATGTTAGTATTGCGTTCACAATTGTAGTGGCATTGAGCGTTTGCATTCGCTGTTGCTTCTATCATACTTTAAGCAGTGTTGTAGTGTTTCCCGCAAGTTTACTTCAAGTATTATTAGATTGGTGTATTCCGGAGAATTTCACCTTTCGGAGTGAAAGGTAAGTCAATAAATGCTCACTCATTTATTTCTTCCGTTGAACCTGATTTTGTTGAATTAGTCAAGATATGTTTCAATCTTTTTGAAATATTTGATCATTTTATGCGCAGCATTTTATATCTTAATAATGACATTATCTATTACATCTTACGATTCTTACTCTCATTGTTTGAAAAAGCTGGTATTGCGTTGTGATTGTTTAGTCCAGTGGTTATTAGCCGGGAGAATCCATACCCCTTGGTGGAATGGGAATCAAAGGTCGGAGGTATGGGATTAAATATCTGGATACCGCTATAAATTAGCAATAGCTATAATAATATTAAAAGTAACAAAGTGAATAAAATAACTCAAATAATAATAAAATAACAAATTTATCATTGGCTATTTCCTAGTAATCCGTATCTAAATTACAGTAAATTCAAGCGATTGCAATATTCGTGGATCTGGAAGACAAACTGGCAAATTATGATAGGATTGGTGATAATTATTTGAACAGTCAAGTAAGTCGCGGGTATTATTGGCGGGAACCATATTGGACAATACATTGGTGGTATGGAACCATCAAAAGGTTGATAAGGTTCAAAAGTTCAAAAGGTAAAGGTTCAAGGTTCAAAAGGTACCCCAAGTATAGTGTATCAATATTTTGTTATTATGTTGTTCAGGAAACATGCCAGATAAGTGTCCGGGTGCAAAGACCACTACAATAGTGGCTCCAAAGTGAGCGTTTTCTGTTCACCGAAAGAGGAGGTGCTCCGAAAGAAATGGATGACAGCTATCAAACAAGACATGCCAATATACAATAATATATATGTAAATGTTGATGCGTGCAAATTATGCGTTAATGTGTGATATTTCCTCGTTCCTCCATTGCTCTAATTAATGCTTTTATTTTCCCCCATCTCAATTATTGCTCCTCTTTGTTTTATTCTCTACCAAAAAAAGACATTTCTCCCTTCCAATCTATTCTCAACCAATCGTGCCGTTTTGTTTTCAGTTCCTCGTTCCTCCATTGCTCTAATTAATGCTTTTATTTTTCCCCATCTCAATTATTGCTCCTCTTTCTTTTATTCTCTACCAAAAAAAGACATTTCTTCCTTCCAATCTATTCTCAACCAATCGTGCCGTTTTGTTTTCAGACTTCCTATCCGTCATCCCACCTCTCGATACCTAAAAACATTGAGATGGCTTCCTTTTAAATATATGACCCAACACAAAATATGTTGTCTCACTTTCAAATTGATCAACTCCCCCTATGAAAGAAATATTTATCATTTTCAATTGTAATTCATAATTTAATTCAATAATTTCAATTCTATTGTAGTGTCTTGTATCATGTGCGGTTTACTGTATTGCGATTGTAAAGATGGCGCGACGTGTATCGCGATGTTGTGACGTGTATCGTACGATTGTGAAATGGACCAATCAGAGGAAGGCACGTATGACAGCAAGGTACAATCGGGGTCAGGCTATAGAGTCAAAAGAGTCTAGGTGTAGGTCTCGTTGAGTTAACTTGTCTGTGTTTTAATATACTTGTGAGTCAAGCCACATCTCAGATTCGCTCGCCATCGCTCCGACACTACATCTATTTAATTGGGAAAATAATTTCAAAGCCCAGTACTATTTTGGAGGATTCAAGGCAAATCCGCGATAAAATGGGGCGTGGCAACCCGGAACGGCGAAAGGGAATTAGTGGAGACAGAGAACACGGTGTAGAGAGTTACTCGTGGTTCGGTACGGGATTCGTGGTTCAGCGGTCGAGGCATCGTATTTCAAGCCTATTTCAGTTATCGTCAAGTCTTCTTTCAAATATTCGGCGACAAGCAATTACTTGCGGAGAAATCCATTGCCACCGGGGCTGTACGTACAACAACGCGAACGGCTACCTGCGACAAAATAAATTCGCAATCAGGTAAGCTTTGGGTTCTCCAATAAAGTACAAAAGGGCTTCTCCAAATTAAATCACAACATCTTGCGAATTTATTTTCTGTACTTTCCAGTTTATTGAAGTCAAAATGTAAATTATCATCATGTGACAAGCTAAATTGAAGTATGTCGTTGTCGCTTTTTGGCATTTAATTTTCTGTGTCTCATTTCCAATTGTACTTTGTATCGGTCTTAGTAGTCCTCTCTAATCACATCCTTATCTCAGTCAGGATGGATGATGTCAAAACGATTCAGTCAATGAAAGAGCTGAAAGTTCAACGTGGTGCCCTAAAGAGGTTAGTGACTTTGTGGATCAAAAAACTCGAAAAGGAGGAGCTTGACGAGACAGTAGTTCATGACAGAGTCAAATCTATCCGAGCTAAACTTGCAGACATTGAGAATTTGGATCTGAAAATCACATTTTTGTTAGAAGAGACGTCACCAGAGGAGTGCGACCAGGATGTCGAGTCACAGACAGATTATCACGCTCAGATCGCGCAAAGCCTTTCAGCTATCATCAGCGCGTCGAGCCAGTCAACCGCGGCAATGCGGCCCATTCAACCGGCAAAATCCGCTAAGGTCAGTCATGTCAAACCACCGGAGATTCGACTTCCATCATTCAACGGCGCCTCAGACAGGTTGCAGTTTTCGGAACTCATCCGACTGTTCAATGACCTTGTCGGGGAAAAAGAGGAGTTTTCTGACACGGTGAAGCTCATATACCTCAAGAGCTGTTTGAGAGGAGACGCTCTGGATGTTGTTAAGCATCTGTCAAACACTGATGTCAATTACGGCACCGCTATGACATTTTTGAAAGACGAATATCTCGATGAAGATGCCGTAGTGGAGCGCCTCATGTGTACACTCACCGGGCAGAGTTGTCCGTCAGACACGGACTTTGCCGGAATGCATCGACTTTTACATCAGATTCGGTCAACGGTCTATGAGCTGCAAAATTACAATTTGGACGCACTCGTAGAAGGCAGTTTTGGTTCGAGGCTTTTGAGCCATATTGTAATGAATAGATTACCATCAAATTACAGAACCAGGTCCAGTTTACTGATTGGAACAGAATACCCCTCAGTAAAATCAATTTTGGAGAATTCCAGCAAAATATTGAGGGCGCTTGAAGCTCAAAAAGGGGGCGCTAATCGCAACACGTCTCAGACCAAGGTCTTCGACCAAAAACCGCAGCCTCGCTCAAATCAAAATGTCGAGAAGTATCGAGAAGATGTGCGCCGGGGTCAGGAAAAGCTTCGGGTGTCATCTCCGAGTTTGCAAACATTTGCGACATCAGCCGTCAGATCGGAGGTTCAGCAATCAAAGTCGTCGTCACATTCATGGAAATCATGCAAGTTTTGCGAAGGGGATCATCCGATGTCGCAGTGTGGTAATTACTCAAATTCTCAGGCACGAATCCAGCGTTTGCGACAGCTCGGACGGTGTGTCCACTGCAGCGGCGGGCGGCCGACGGAGGAGTGTGAATGCCAGAAGAAGGGGCTCACCTACAGCTGCAAATCGTGCGGCAAAAATACGCATATAACTGCGGTGTGTAGTGGTCCAACCCAAGTCACAAAACTGGAGAATCATCTGTGCATGATGAAGACCGATGCACAGGCGGCGGTACTGTTACCATCAATGTCGGTACTCATGCAAGCCGAGGACGGAAATTGTGAAATAGTCCGGTGTTTGATCGATCACGGCTCACAAACGTCTTACATCAGTGAGTATATGGCTGATAAGATCTCAGCCAAGAGAGAAAAACACCGCGTCAAATATCAAGTGCGTACATTCATAGGCACCGCGGAGAAACAGCATGATGTTATCGCGTGCAATGTTCATTTTACAAGAAGAGGTAGCACGACCGTCAAGTTGCTGGTAGATGGTAGTATGTCATTGGATTATCATGTGCCAGGAGTGACCAAACTGGTACGAAAATTCAAGTCTGAAGGCCTCAGGTTGGCTGACAGCTTTTTCCGGGACAGGTCGGAAGACAGAATGACCGATTTTCATTGTCTTTTGGGTTCTGATCTCATAGGACACATTCAGCCGCTGAGCAGTGTTAAGGTCGGCAATACGACTGCTTATGAAGTCGACGATGGTATGATACTTTTCGGAGAAATTTCCTCCCTCATGGGTGAACAGACTTCAGTGGCACCTGTAGACAAAAAAAACGAACGTCTGGTCAACTTGGCAATAAGCCCAACTCGCACATATTTCAGTCCTGTGTCACTATCATCTGGCGAATTAGATGTGGATGTGGAGTTGGAGAATATGTTCAAGGTGGAGAACATCGGCATCAAAGATGACACTCTCGCCGAAACAGATGAAGCGCTGATCAAAGAATTCGATGACAGTATTGAATTCAAAGATGGCCATTATTCGGTCAAAGTGCCTTTTTTAGACTCAATCAGCAATGTAGATCACAATTTCGATGTCGCATTCAAAGCAATGAAGCAGGTCCAGCGAAGTCTGGTAGCCAAGGATTGTCTAGATCGCTACGAAAGCAATTTCACAGATCAAATACAAAGAAACGTTATTGAGGAAATTGATGTTGAGTCACTTGTCAAAGAGAACTGTGTCTTCATCCCCCATCATCCTGTGTTCAAAGATGAAGATCAGTGTACATCTAAAATGCGAACAGTCTTCAATTGTAGTTTTAAGGTCGACAAAAATGCGACGACACTCAATCAAGCGTGCTTTCAAGGAATAGACTTGTTGGCGAATCTTGTGGGTATGATGCTAAAATTTCGTCAGGAGGATTTTGTACTAATGGCTGATATAGAGAAAGCCTTTCTGCAGATTCAGTTGAAGTCGGAAGAAGATAAAAACAGATTCTGTTTTTTGTGGGAGTCGAATGGCGTGTTGAAAGTGTACCGACATCGAACTATTCTATTTGGCCTAAATGCAAGTCCATTTGTGTTGATGAGGGTCTTGCAGTATCATTTGAAATTATATCCGCAAGACTCTGTAGCGGACATTCTGAAAAGCTCCTTCTACATGGATAATTTCTTGTTTACTTCCTCTAGTACCAATCAGATTCTCAATGTATACCACAGGAGTAGGGAAATCATGCAGGAAGGAGGGTTCAATCTTCGAAGCTGGTCTTCAAATGTGTCTTCCATGAGAGAACTTATGAGGTCGAATGAAACGGCGACCACTCACCAATCGGATTATGAGAAAGTGTTGGGATATATGTATGACCCAGAAAGGGATTCACTGAAGCTCGCGGACTGTCAAGTTGTTCTTCATAATTCAGAGTCCAGGCCTACGAAACGGCGAGTACTGAGCAACATCAGCAAGATTTTCGACCCGCTGTCGTTAGCACTACCTGTCACATTGTGCGGTAGGCTCTTCATGAAGAAATTGTGGCAACTCAAGGTTGGTTGGGATGAACCACTCAAGGAACAGCTATCGCGAGAATGGAGATCAATTCAAAAGGAGCTGGCGCAGCTTGACCAACTTCGATTTCCGAGGAAGTCAGCTGATTCATTGTCGAATCATGACATAAATATATTTTGTGACGGAGGGAAAGAAAGCTATGGGTTCGTTTGTTATGCCACGAACTCAAAGAATGAATCGAATTTCATATTTGCCAAGTCGAAGATCTCACCTCAAAACAAGAGCATTCCGCAAACTGAGCTGTTGGCGGTTTTCTTGATGATGAAATGCCTACAACTCATTCTGGATTCACTCATGTTCAAAATTCAGCAGATCAATGTGTGGGTCGATTCACAGGTCGTACTAGAGTGGATTCATCAGGGCTGCAGAACAACCAATCGTTTCACTCAAGCTCGTCAAAAGGATATTGAGGCTATGAAGAAGAACATCGAATCTGACAAGGGAGTAGTAATGCGGTTTGGCTATGTCCCGACAAATGAGAATGTCGCTGATCTCTTGACGAAAGGTCAAACGTTTGCGAAATTCGAAAAATATCAGGATCAGTGGATTTTTGGACCTGATTGGCTGAAAATCTGGACAGAAACGCCCGTCGCAGTTCCTTGTGTTACGAAGTTCACTCAAGAACAACTCTTGAACTTCAGACAAGATTCTCACGAGCAGAAATCTTTGGTTTTGACGCAGCGTCAGGGGCAGACGTCGTCGTCTAACGCGCAGTCGTCGACGGACACCTTGTTCAATGCTGAAAAGCTCTCCAACCTCAACAAAATTCATCGCATCACCGGACTGGTCTTCAAATTTGTGGACAAAATGCGAAAGACGTCATCCGACACAAATGAGAAAGCAGTTAATTATTGGCTAAAGGACCTGCAAGCTCAAGAATATTCAGACATCCTTGACTATCTTCAGAGTCCCGAACGCAGCCAGCGTGTTCCAAATTTGGTGAACGATCTCAACCTTTTCTTGGATGATCAGGGTATTATTCGTTGCCGAGGTAGGATTTCTCGCCTGAACTACTTCAGTTACGCAGCGAAAAATCCGGTGTTATTATCAAAAGACCATCATATAACCCGGCTAATGATCAGAGATCAACATGAACGATGCCGTCACCTAGGGATCGGGTCGACACTCACTCAACTGAGAGAAAGAGGATTCTGGATACCTGGTGGTAGACAGGCAGTCAAGAAAATCATCAGAGATTGTGTTATCTGCAAAAAACTCAATTCGCTGTCCGTGAAATATCCGCGACTGAATAATCTTCCGATAGAACGAATCAAATTTGTCAAGGCATATGAAAATGTGGCCATTGATTACACAGGTCATATCAATATCACAGAGAAAGGTGGTGAGGAACAAAAGGTGTACATCGCCCTGTATACCTGTATGGCGCTACGGTGCGTTCATTTGGATGTTCTTCCCGATGTCAGTACTTCTTCCTTTCTTCAATCGTTCATGAGATTCTGTAACACCTACAGGGTGCCCGAGATGATTTATTCAGATAATGGGAAGCAATTTGTCACCAGTAAGCGATACCTTCAAGAAGCTTTGTTGTCAGACGATTTTGTTGAATATATGAGGAAACATCACATACAACACAAAACAATTCCGGTGTACGCCAGCTGGATGGGGGGCGTATATGAGAGGCAGATTAAAACGGTGAAACAGTGCCTGTATAAGTCGATCGGCAAAGCTCGATTATCCTATTTCGATCTCATCACTCATTTATCAGGCATTCAAGATGCGGTTAACAATCGTCCGCTCACCTATGTGCATAGTGGCATCAACGAAATTGAACCACTCACACCAAACAAGATTCTGAAGTTAAACCTCAATCCTCGATTACAGATAATCACTGATCACAAGGAAGATCCACTGTGGACGCCCGAAGCGAATGATATGCATCGTCGTTTGAATGACACAATTCAAGTTCAGAATGAGTTGTTGGACAAGTTCCGTGCAATGTGGTATGAAGAGTACGTATTGAGCTTGAGAGAGTTGAACCGAAATTTGTATCAAACCGACTGGAAGGACAAATTATCTGTGGATGATATTGTTCTCATTCACACCAAGGATCGACCTCGAATATTTTGGTCCATGGGCCGAATTATCAAGCTACTACCGGGTGAAGATGGGCGTGTCAGGCAAGTTATACTGAAGAACAGTTCTGGCAAGAGTAGCATTCACGCAGTCAAGCATCTTTATCCTCTAGAAATCACTGCGATCCATCCAAGTCAAACAGCGACGGGTGTCAATGAAGAAAGAGAGACTGCAACATCTCATCCCAATCGCGGGAAGAGAAAAGCTGCAATGAAACAACGAGAGCAGTTAGCCGGCCTCATACGTGATGAATCTGTATAAGTGTTCAGTGTGTACGATCATTATCAAATTGTATCATTGTCCTCAAATGGTGTCGTATCAAAGTTCATGCCACTTCTCACTTTATACCAGGCCTTCTCAGTCCTTCATCATCATTCACAATTCTTATGGTTGTCAAATTGACTCTGAGTGTGTTCGTTCCTCAAACTTCATTCAACGACATGCTTCAGTCTACAAGATTCATATGTTTCCTTTCCCTTTTGTTTTTAAGGGAGGGTGAAAGAAATATTTATCATTTTCAATTGTAATTCATAATTTAATTCAATAATTTCAATTCTATTTAATTGGGAAAATAATTTCAAAGCCCAGTACTATTTTGGAGGATTCAAGGCAAATCCGCGATAAAATGGGGCGTGGCAACCCGGAACGGCGAAAGGGAATTAGTGGAGACAGAGAACACGGTGTAGAGAGTTACTCGTGGTTCGGTACGGGATTCGTGGTTCAGCGGTCGAGGCATCGTATTTCAAGCCTATTTCAGTTATCGTCAAGTCTTCTTTCAAATATTCGGCGACAAGCAATTACTTGCGGAGAAATCCATTGCCACCGGGGCTGTACGTACAACAACGCGAACGGCTACCTGCGACAAAATAAATTCGCAATCAGGTAAGCTTTGGGTTCTCCAATAAAGTACAAAAGGGCTTCTCCAAATTAAATCACAACATCTACCCTCCACCCTATCTGAAGGAGCTGGTAGTGCCAGTCTCACACAACACTAACACTCGATCATCTAGTGCCCTTCTAGAACCCCGAGCAGTTTCCGAATCATCATGGTCTTCCAAATCCTTCCAATACATTGCCCCCCGTCTGTTCAATAAACTTCCGCGTTCAATTACATCTTCCAGCTCCTATAAATCTTTCAGCAGCAAATCATATAAATATCTTTTGGATGTGTACATAGATTCTTGAGCCCACACCGATATTATTCGTTTTTCTGTAGTATACGTGTTTTTGTGTGACTCTTGTATATCTTATTCCGCTGTGAGCCCAAGTTCATTTATGACGCATTTTCATTTGTGTGTACATTGTGTGATTTGTATGTATATTTTCATCCATGCCAATACTTTGTTGTATAAAGTGGCAATACATTTCTGATTTCTGATTTCTGATATGGTGTATATTTGTGATATGGTGGTAATTTGTGATATGGTGTTAATGTGTGATATGGTGTATATCTGCGTGTGTCATTATCGTTGATGAGTGATATGGTGTTAATGTGTGGTATGGTGTATATCTGCGTGTGTCATTATCGTTGATATAGAGTGAATATTGCCCATGGATTTGCTTTAAGATCGATTATTCAATATTCTCATGTGAAAGCGTGTCAATTCATTGATTTCTTGGCACCGCTGATAAATCTTATGAATCCAGTGGTTCGAACAAATTTAATGTCAGGAAGTCGATATAAGCGAAAATGAAAGATTTCGGATTGATAAAAACACGCATTTGTCCTTCTATCCGACATTAGTTCCCCACTTAGCGACACTTACAATTGACAAATCAACACTTACAAACACACTTACAATATCTATCAGCGGATAATTAGCGCATGTTTCGGACCGCTGTTCTATGTGATATTTAAGCATAATTAACCATCACATTTATTGTTGTTTGTCAATGCTGGAATTTATGCTCAGTTATTGGCTTTGTATTTCGCAATGTTGTATTCGTGAAGTGTGTAAACACGTTTTTGTCGACATGTTGATGAGCTGCAGCATGTTGTGAATGATGAATTAAATAGCGTACCCGTGTCTGAATTCACTGTGGCAAGTAATTAATGAAACATGTCATATTGGCTTCTATATTTGACCGTTTTCTTGTTGTTAATTCGCACGCTTGGTACAATACATGATCGTAAACCTCCTAAATTTTGTTTGTATTAGGTTGTAAAAAGAATTGTTAAGAATTATACAGCTTCTAAATGCAAGGTTTCATATAAAACTGGGAGTATTTGTGAAAATAATGCACCGGCGTACGCATAATATCAACTAACAGTGCACCGCAACACATACACACTGCACCGACGTTGGCCGAACGCTGTGACGTCACAAAATCGTGAAACGGCCTTGTATCTAGAGATGCGACCTCAAAAAAAACCGACGGTTTTTAAAAAAAAACGTTTTTTTTGCCAAAAAAAAACCGCGACCAAAAAAAACACGTTCTTTTTGGTTTTTTTGAAGAGTCATGCAAATAATTCAAATTATGGAAATGATATATTTGGGATGTTAAATGAATTATTTTTATCAACACATGGGTTATTCATGCTATTAGTGTCCCTATCAAATTGAATTATCATCAAATATGCACAATATAATTGTTATAATGTGTCTGAAAGGCCTAATATCATTGTTTGCACGGTACTGTGCGGCACTTCTATGTACAGTACAGTTTTGCGTTCAATTATTGAGTTAATCATTGTGTAAGAAAGCAGGGTTTGAGAACCGTTTTTTATGCTAAAATCTGAAACTGTTTTAAAAAAACAACAGGTGGCATAATTTATTTTTATTTTTTACACATTAACTTTTTACTGCCAGAAATTAACTACGTTGGTTATAATAAGTTTCATTATTTCCTTCAGCAGATCAATTATTTGCAAATATAAGAGTACAAACACTGCAAATATTTACACAAATACTACGAATATGCACACAAACTTAGTGTCCCTAATGAGACTACGAATAAAAGCGGGTCGCAGTGGCAACGGACCAGAAAAACGGACCAGAAAAACGCACAATATTTTCGTGTAGGAAAAAAAACAACTGAGGAAATATATTTGATGTACAAAAAAGTATTTGAACACAAATAACTACATCAAAGAAACCATCATCCATAAAACCAGTTCTAAAAATAGGTTACTAATAAAAAAAACAGTTAATTTGGTTCAACTTTCTTTGATCTGCCGCCAATTTTTTTCGCATTCTCTACATCTACGAAAACAGTTTTTCCAAAAAATATATTTTGAAAAAAAACATGGTTTAAAAGAACAGTTTAAATTAAGTGGTTTAACCAGCCGCTTATACGTACCAGCAGGCTACTTGCTATACAAAAGTTATTTGAACGTACATCAATCAAATCTATCTTACATAGATACTGTTTTAGAAAACATTGTTTCATTAAAAAGCGTTAGTTTAAATGAACGTTTGTCAAAAAAACACTTGACCAACCAATTAGCTTGTCTTGTTCTGCTGCCAACATTTTCTGGACCTGTACATTAATAAAAAGAATTTAAAACCAGTTTGAAAAACATCATTGCATTTTTTCATAAAAACATGGTTTCTTTTAAAAAAAACATGATTATTCAATGAATTTGTTTTGTTATTCTGACAAAGTATTTCAAATATCCACATAATTAGAACCATCTTTAAAAACATGGGTTTTCTCAATGAAAAAAACTTAACCACCGGACCCGGATGTACTTTCAAACAGTCTCCTGAGGTATTTATTGATAAATATTCTTGTTTTTATACTATTATCAAATTTTCTTTTAAATAAGACACGTAAAGATGTACAAAACATCAATTGAACTCATTTCTGTGTACTAAAATCTAACATCCGATGACAATTGGGGCTAATTCTAAAAAAACAAAAAAACCTAAAAAAAACATATTTTTTTGCAAAAAAAACGCAACCAAAAAAAAACGTTTTTTTTGCATCACTACTTGTATCTAGGTGGCATTGGCTTCGCCCAGGAGTTAGCTCATGGTGGTCAGTGTGTACGGGTTTCACCCAGAAATCTGTTCGCGCCAACTGTGTACGGGCTCCGCCCATGATTTATTTGCACCAGCGCTAATAGGACAAGTAATGTAAGTTGATATTTCAAGTACTGAAGATTATAATCTTCAATTAGAATCTATAATTACAATGATTATAAACTTGATTGAATTATAATTCAATCAATGCAATCAAACAATCAATAATCAATTCAAGCGATCAATAATTATTGATTGCTCATTATAGATTATCGGATTAATGTTCGAGGTAATCGTATTGTTTTGTGTATTAAAATTCGTGTATTTAATTTTCATGTCTTGCTACAGATCTCGAATGTGTATTACATTATGCTCCCACATATTGGACGAGTTTTGGTTTGAATATTGGGTGTTTTGGCGCCGTTGCCCGCCGCTGGTTAGCGCCAGACAAATTATTCGAGATATTGGTCGAATCAGCATTTGGAGTACTACAGCACGTCTGCTATGGTGAAAACTGATCTCTTCGCTGGACATTCTGCCCCGCGCTCTGTGAAGTGCAGTTGTGGCACTGTGGTATCATGTTTGTGTGTGGATCATCTGTGCTGGTGAGTATGTGAGTGTGCGCTCATCTGTATGTATGTGTGGCTTGCACTGCCCGGCGCGTACATTGCAGGAAAGTTGCAGCGCCAGTGTTCGCAGCCTCAGCTGATGCTGACAGATCGTATGACAAGAGCCATATCAAATGTCACGTATTGCCATGGTAGATTGAACACAGTAGTCAGTGTGTAGCGTTAACCGTGCAGTGAGCTCTATTTTGTGTGAATGTAATTGTGCTGTATTAATATATCCAGTTTCTGAGTTTTTTAGTGCTAGTACTAAACCAAAAAAAGCTACAACTGGTGACCCCTAACGTCAGTCAAATAATTACAAGTCACTGTCATACTTCATCATGACCGACAAGCAGGTACCAGACGACACACCTCATGTTGTGGAACTGGGTGCAGAATCCAACCCTTTTCTGTCAGCGCATGTGGCGATTAAACCGCCGCCATTCATGCCAAAATCAGTCTAGGGCTGGCTGGCAATTATGGATACACAATTCCAGCTGGCCAAGATAAAGGCAGAAGACACCAGATTCTCCCATGCTGTATCGGCTTTGCCGGCAGACGTCGTCTCTCAGATCAGTCCCGACATCCTGGCAGGTCAGCAATACACTCAATTTAAAACGGCTCTGGAGAACGCTGTTTCACACACAAAAGCCGAATTGCTCGAAGACTTGCTCTCCAGGATATCACTGTCTGGTCGCCTTTCTGCTCTCATGGTTGAACTGAGACGGACAGCCACGTTGGTCGGCACTGGGGAGGAGCTTGTGAGGCATCGCTTCTTCCAGGTTGTGCCATCGTCGATCTCAACTGCTTTGGCGGCGCAAAAATACCTCACACTTGGCCAGCTTGGTACCTTAGCCGACGAGCTACTACCGCTAGCACGTATGCAACAGTGTTTGAGCGTCTCCAACACTGAAATACACCGCTACGATACGGAGCCAAGACATGCTGCTTCAACGAGGAACAGCTCGCTCATCAATAGCTACGACCCTATGAATATGAAAGTCATATCACTCACCCTCACGCATATTTATTTCATCGCTCCATTACGTCCATTTCGTTCATATGCATAGTTTTTGTTTAATTTAGACAGACTGGGGGGTGCCATATGGTCCTAGAGGCCGGTGCACCCCAAAAACTCAATAAACAACCAAACAAACAACGGCCATCTGGAAACCCTCCCCCGTCGGATCGGCAAACAGGATCCTGGCCGCTGAGTGTCACGTCACCCGGGGTATAGTGGTGGCGTGACTCAACACTCGTCTTTGACCTGCGCGTCGAACCCCGACGGGGCCGCTGTTTGGCTCCTCGACAGTGGAGAGAATGGTACGAATCACATGGCTTCAAAAACTACAATCACCCCAACTGCTGGTCGTCCATCGGGCGATCGGCCACGGCCGCCGAAAGGTGGCCGTACTCTGAGTCACATGCATGACGAGAGTTGTGTTGCACCTGTGCCGATGGTGCTGGTTTTTACCAGCACCAATGAACACGTGACATTGTCCTCGCTGAACCCATTCCGTCGTCTGAATGGGTTCAAGAACATTGGAGACGCGCCTGTTGAAGCCAGCCGACAGAAAGATGTTTCTCTGCTGGTCAAGTACGCAACTGAGACGGCAGCAGCCCGCGCGATGAAGGCCGACACTTTTCGGTATCGCGTGGGATCGGGCAATGAGAAGCGTTGGATGAGCACCCCATCTCGGTGTGTGCGCATTCGACACTTAGCCATGCCAGAAGCGTTATGTTTTGTCGTGCGCTAGAGGGTGTTGAGAACGAGGAGATATGCGACGGATTGGCATCCCAAGGTGTCATCCGCGTGGAGCGCATCGTCCGACGGCGTGAGGGTAGCGAGGTGCCAACGCACTCGTTTTTCCTCACGTTTGATGGTGTTGATCTGCCGGATGACATCAACGTCGGTGACATCCGTCAGCGTATCCGAATCCGCAACTACGTGCCTAACCCGATGCGGTGCTACAGGTGCCAACGCTTCGGACATACGAGCTCCCGCTGTAACCGTGCAGAAATCTGTGGACGTTGCTCGTCCGAACGGCACACCGCTGCTGATTTCAAAGAGGAATATTTCTGTGTCAATTGCAGGAGCAGCGGCCATGCGTCTTCGTCGCGTGACTGCCCGGAATGGCTGAAGGAGAGAGAGATTTTGGCCATTCGCGCTGCCCAGCGCTGCAGTTTCGGCGAGGCGCATGCTGTGTACGGCAGCTCGCATCCGTCGGGCCCGTCCTTTGCCGGCACCGTCAAACTGTCAGCTCAACCTCCAGAGTCTGTCGACTCGTTTCTGGAGAGACTGACAGTTGGCGACTTTCTCAAGCTGGCTGGACGAATGGGTCTCAAGCTGGTCGTACCTGAGGCTGATAAAAATGAGCATGAACCAACACCGCTTGATCGGCGGCCTGAGGGGGCTGCCGTGTCGCGGTCGCCAACGGCCGCACCCCAGCGGTCCCAGGCGTCCGCGACCCAGCGGCCCCAGACGGCCTCAACCCAGCGGCCCAAGGCGGCCGCTCCCCGGCAGCCTGAAAAGGCTGCTGAGCGGCGACCCCAGCGGTTCGCCGATCGGTCGGTCAACCGGCCGATGGACCGCGCTGGCAAATCGGCAGCGATGCCGGTTAGTCATGGCGGCAAAAAAACCGGCCGCTCAGCAGGCTTCCAAGCCAGCAGAGCGGTCGTCTCCGAGCCGGAGGAAATCCGGAGACTGGACGGTGGTTCAACACAAGAGCCGCCGTTCGGTCAAGTCAGCCTCGCCGAGGAGTGACCGGCGAGCTTCTCCGGGTCACAAAGCGAGCGCGGTCCCTGCATCTCCGCGCTCGGCGGTTGCTAGCGCACGACTGAGCGACTCCCACCACTGGCATGGAGGTGGAGAGTTCCTCTAAGCGGAAGCTCTCGGCCTCTCCAAGTGGGTCCCCACTTGACGCGGAGGGAGGACGATCGGCCAAGTGATGCGATTAGGTACCTGTGCTACCTGGTTTTAGTGTATATGTGCCTTTTTAACGGGAGTATTCATTTGTGTTTTATTCTATTATATTTATTTTTATGTCCATTTTATAATGGAATATTAGAGGTATTAGACCGAATTTTAATGATTTACTGCATATTTCACACTCGCGACTATCATCGATTTTAGCAATACAGGAGACTAAGCTTTTAAATTCTTCGTATTTTAGTATTCAGGATTTTAATGTTTTCAGATATGATAGTCCCAGCTCGACTATAGCCCATAGCGGGTTTATGCTGGCTGTTCGCACCAGCGTACTCTGTCGTCGCCTGCATATTCAGTCAGATTTGCAGGTGGTTGCGGTTCGGTGCTGGCTGGGTGGTAGGGAAGTGAGTGTGTGCTCATTGTACCTGCCGCCTGGTCGCCCTTTCCCAAGGGCTGACGTCGAGTTTTTAATCAGTTCACTTCCACCCCCTTTTTATGTGTTAGGCGACTTCAATGCTCGTCTGTCTCATTAACCACCGCATAAGCGGTGACAGACCCCGTTCTCTGGTGGCAGCCATCGAGGAGTTCGTGGACACCATGTGCCCGGACTTCAGCACGAGCGAGCCACTGAACCAGCGCCATCTGGATGACCGATCTTCCTCCGTCCGCCAGCAATATCTCCTTATAAGCGCGGACCAGCTGTGCCGAGTCCGTCTCCTGGCCGCAGCCGCTCCTCACAGCGACGCTTGGCTGTCAGCGCTGCCTGTCGCCAGCCTCGGATTGCTGCTGCCGGACGAAGCCGTCCGAGTCGGCATGGTGTTGCGACTTGGTGCCGCAGTGCAGCAACCGCACAGATGCCGTTGCGGTGCCACAACTGTCAGGTGGGGCCACCATAGCCTCTCCTGCAGTCGCAATGCCGGCCGCCTGCCACGCCACACGGCGCTGAACAGCATCATTCGCCGCAGTCTGACGTCGGTAAATCGCAGCGGTGCTGGAGCCACGATGCCTGGACCGCGGCGACGGACGCCGACCGGACGGAATCACCGTGTTCCCATTGCGACACGGAAAGTCGCTGCTCTAGGACGTTACCTGCGTCAACACATACCTGCGGTTACTCCCGGGGCATCAGCGCGGGCGGCGGAAGACGAAAGCGGCGGCGCTACGCAGAACTGTGTCAGCGGTACGATTTCGTGCCGCTGGCTATCGAGACCACCGGCATGATGGGGCATCCCTTGACGACTTCGTCAAGCTCCTGGGTGGAAGAATCAGGGAGCGTTCAGGGGAGCCTCGAGAGACGGCCTGGCTTAGGCAGCGAATAAGTCTGGCCGTCATTGGTGGCAACGCCGCCTCCGTTGTATTGTAGTGTTGTTAATATGTGAACATGTTTGTAATTATATTTGTTTGTGTCACACGCACATACACACATACACGCACACCGCTGGCCATCGAAACTACCGGCGTGTTGGGGTCCACATTCGACGACCTAATCAAGAACATCGGTCGTCGAATCCCAGAGCGCTCGGGAGAGCCGCGCGAGACTGCCTGACTCAGACAGCGGGTCAGCCTGGCCGTCGTGCGCGGCAACGCTGCAACCATCACCAGGTCGCTGAACTGGCCCGCAAATACCGCGCGCCAATGTGTGAGCGCTTAATTGTACATTGTTATCAAATGAGTACGTGATTGTAAATACATGTATGTACGTGTAAAAAAAACAAAAAAACAAAACCAAAAACACACTGTGATATATTGATGAGACTGATGGAGCAAGTATGACAAGACACTACAACACTGTTCAAAATTATCACTACACACGAACCACGCGCCAACACAACTCACCAGCACCAATCGCTTACCCAACACAACTCCCAACCGCACCACCAATTTCACACTGAAACACAACTCGCCATGAACACAACAGCGCGCACGCATACAGACATCGCCAATCGCTCACACACACACGCACACACACACACACATACATACATACATACAAACATACATGCATGCCTACGCAGCAAGCACGAACACTCGCACGAACACTCGCACGCACAGATACAAGTAAGCACACATACATGCATACATATATAACACACACCCACACACTTGGCATTGAGACACACTAACGAATTTACTATTCTCATATTTAACACTGATGCGTCACGCAGGAGACTAAATTATCTACGCTCACTACTTCTGGTTCAAGAGAGTACTTCTGGTTCACGTCGCCATCCTACTCCTCTAATCTGTCCCCCTGCGTTGAACCAATCCACTTGGTCTGCGAAATCATTCTTTTTTTCTGCACCCCGCATTTATAATTCACTTCCTCCTCGCCTCCTCCGAATGAAATCCTACTCATCTTTCTCCTCTGAGCTGCACAAACATTTCCTTTCTTTGGCCTCAGAGTCTTCTTAAGTTTACTTGTTTGCAATGTTATAATTGATTTATTCTTCCTATTGATATTGATTTAATCCGTTTTTCCTTTTATTTAATGATTTATCTCTTTTTTGCACATTTTAGTTACATATTCCGGACTCATAATTGCTACATGTTTGTGTTTCTGTTCTGCGCTTCATGTTTTTACTTCACCCAACCTGCGCAATTGACCCAATTTTCCCACTTGCTCCAGTATTATTTTGCGTGTCGCGCGCTTGTAACTATTGTGTGCGCTATATTAAATACATGTTTGTTGTTGTTGTTGTTATTATGCGGTAGTGGGCGCGCAAAACTGACAATGAGATCTGTATACAATGAGATCTGTTTATTCGTGTAAAACTCAAATGCTCAGCGAACATATCTATTTGTGGGTGGGTGTGTGTGTGAATGTGTGAGGGTGTTTTGTGTGTGATTGTGTGTGAGTGTGTGTGTGTGGATGGTGAGACTATATATACCCATATATATGTATCTTTTGCATAGTAATTTAACACTGAAAAGCCGTTTTGTTTGACAAAAGGAGTGCTATAAACGCAAAATATGAAATCCACACACACACACACACACACAGTTTCAGTTTCAGTTTATTGAACACTTATTAAGCGCTTTACACATAGTTGTTTCCAAAGCGCACATACACACATACAGACAGATACAACAACCAAATAGATACAACATACAATCAGTCAGACACACATACAATCAATCAGACACACATACAAGCACATACGAGCGGATAAAACATCAACATCGCCCACAGATGCCTGAATAGCAATGCCACAACACGTAATTCAAGTACGCCATTCAAATTAATTACACTGATATATGGACAAAGGAAATTGACACAAGGAACATACACACAAACTAACACAAAACACACACACACATACACACACACACAGTAAACCATACACAATCAAACGCGCTCTCTCACACACTATACATAGTCAAACCAAATAACCGAAATCGATGTTTTCGATACATGTGCACACGTGTTCGACTCAAATAATAAAAACGTCAAAATTGACCGAAATCGATCATTTTAGATTCTTGTGCACACTGACATCACAAACACGTCAAAATTGGCCGAATTCGATCCTTTTCGATTCCTGTGCACACGTGTTCGGGTCACATCACCAAAACGTCAAAAATGACCCGAATCGGTGATTTTCTATTCTTGTACATACTAGTTCAACTGACATCAAGAAAACGTAAAACATAACCGAAATTAGTGTTCTCGATATTTGTGCATACGTATGTCAGTGACACCGCGAAAACTTCCAAATTGACCGAAATCGGTCACTTTCGATACTTGTGCATACGTATGTCACTGACATCGCGAAAACGAAAACAAAATTGACCGAAATCGGTCATTTTAGATATTTGCGCACACGTGTTCAACTGACATCACAAAAGGGACCTCCAGTAACATTCAGCAACACTCATTCCTCCAGCAACTCCACCACCCTTCCAACAACAGCATAATGGACCTCTAATGGTACATCACTACTGTAACATGAGGATTCTCCAGTGCAGATAATTGCAGATATGCCGATTTATTGAGCTATTCAATATAAATGTCGGTTCGTCACTCGAGATGATTTTATGAGGAAATTCGTCATTTGCAAATATAACCATGTACCAATCACAAAAATCAACCTTTCAATCAGGATCGTCTTCATTGAGAGCATGAACAAGCGCTGGAAAGAACTCTTCCACTGTACAAGCTTCAAAATGCGACAAACGCTATATTTTGGTTTACGGTTTCACGTGAAATTTGCCGAACCGATTTTCTCGGATTATCATTAACTTATCAATAACTTGTTCTCTTGTTGGGCTTGTTGATGATCTGTGTTGTCCACAATAACCCTCTCTCATACACCGGATGCTTCCATGCTCCTCAATGCTATCTATGATGCGTGAAATAGTGACACGTGATTGCGCGTTTTTTTCTTGTTAAGCGTCTTAGCACTTCAGCTTTATTCTCATATTTCCAGAATGTTTTTAAAATAAATTTATTATGCGGGAATGTTACTTGAGTATCCTACATGACTAAGGACAAATCTGAAAAAGAAAAACCTAACAATAACTATGCATATTTATAGTGTATATATTATTTTGGAAAACCTGTATATATAAACCAGCATATAAACCCGCCCGTTGTGCGGATTCAGAGTGTTTCAGATTTTAGCATAAAAAACGGTTCTCAAACCCTGCTTTCTTACACAATGATTAACTCAATAATTGAATGCAAAACTGTACTGTACATAGAACTACCGCACAGTACAGTACCGTGCAAACAATGATATTAGGGCTTTCAGACATATTATAACAATTATACTGTGCATATTTAATGATAATTCAATTTGATAGGGTCACTAATAGCATGAATAACTCATGTGTTGATAAAAAATAATTCATTCAACATCCCAAATATATCATTTCCATAAATTGAATTCTTTGCATGACTCTTCAAAAAAAACGTATTTTAACGAGGTTTTTTTTGGCAAAAAACTGTTTTTTTAGGTCGTATCTCTATTTGCCACCCATTCACCATCACTGGTATGTCCACTCCCATCATTGATTTTTCGCGCGCAAATACACACATTGTTTATCATGTGAACTTGAGGGTTGCTACTGCTACAGTTACTGTACTGCTACAGTTATTATGTCGTATATTATAATATCTAAATTGAAACTGTATTTTATTACTTGGTTAAATACTTCGGTTTGATGAGTATTCAATCTTTTCAATACGATAGATGGCAGGTAAGTTTGACGCTGTATCCATATTTGAGGTGCAGTCGATCCTTCATGTCGGTGGATAGACAAAAACGGTATTGATCAAAGTATATTTCCAGGTCGAAAAGTATGACAATCCGTGTAGTAGGTAGTACATATCGAAAATAGATGTTATTGGGCAGGATTAATGTAGATACGATTGAGCTCTGCTACGGCGATGAGTGTCATAGGCGCATTGCAGCCTATAAGACAACAACAACAACATATATTTAATATAGCGCACATATTTATACACAGGCGCGAAAAAGACAACCGACAGGAACATCACAGCGAGCAGGGAGTAGGCACAAATAGAAAAATGAAAACACGTTTGCAAACTGGAACATGCTAGATGGCCGTTGGCTATCAGATAGCTCATCCGCCCTTGAAACAGGTTTTGTTTTTTTTCCTGTCGGGTGTCTAGCCACCCTCCTCACTGCAGAACAGTGGGGGAGCCGGTTTAGTCGCCGACAACTCGACCATGAATCTGGTTGTGCTGGAATTACACGGTTACCAGTAGCAGGGCGAAGCCTGACCAGACAACGACGAATGCAAGAGATGCGAAAACGGGACGCAGCAACGAAAACAGATAATTCACAGTGATTAAAAAGACAAATATCAAGCAAGAACAACGAGGGTACAACACAGGACGATCAGCACGAACAACACACATATAACCAAAGACAAATCATACATTTAGTTATCAAGAGAACGAGTGAGCAGATATTTATGAAGATCAGCAGAAAAGGATCGGAATGAAGACTTGTGGTGAAGGTAAGATGGAAGCGAGTTATAGATACGAGGAGCATAGAAATAAAAAGATTTGGATGACCAAGAGGATTGATTAAGAGCAGGAGGACAGACTAATGGCACAGGAATGCGACAAGAAGTGCGATTATTGAGAGTCAATAGGGAACGGAGATATGAAGGAGAAGAGGGAGAGTGTATAAGTTTGAAGACCAGACAACATACCTTATAGCGGATACGAGAAAGAGCAGGTAACCAACCGAGCTGTCGGATATGCACCGAAGTAGGGGTTCGCGGAGGAAGCCTCAGTACAAACCGACAAGCAAGGTTGATCACTGCTTGGAGTTGGCGGATAGATTTCAAGGGAAGATGGAAGAAAAGCGAGTTGCAATAGTCGATCTTAGACAAGATATAGGAGTTTACCAGAAGACTAGCGGATGAGACATCAATCGACGAACGAATAGGGTAAAATTGTCGGAGTAAAAAGCGGCATGAGCGGATAAGCTGAGAAAAATGAGTCGAGAAAGAAAGGTTAGGATCGAACAAGACACCCAAATTGCGCATTTGATTGGCTAGCGGAAGGTTGATAGAGTGAGGAGAAATTCGAGGAGGGTGAAAGACTAGATATTCTGTTTTGTCAGGGTTGAGAACAAGTTTACGTGAAGCAGCCCAAGAAGAAATCTGGGTGAGCAGCATAGAGACCAAATTTGAAGAATGAGGAGAAAGAGGAAAATAAATTTGGATGTCGTCAGCGTATATGTGAAATGAAACTGGATAGCTGCGGAGAATAGGACAAAGGGATGATACGTATAAGTTGAAAAGTAAAGGACCAAGAAGTGAGCCTTGTGGAACCCCAGAGCTGAGAGGAAAGTCGCACGATAAAGCCGCATTACTGCGAACAGCATAGGAACGATCATTTAGATATGAGGTAAGAAGAGAAAGTGCAGTAGATGTGAGGCCTAGATGAGCAAGATCGCAGCATAAGATTTCGTGGTCGACTAGATCGAAGGCAGCAGAAAAATCTAAGGAAATCAGAAGCACGGAATTTCCAAATGAAAAATTAGAGAATAGATCATTGGAGAGGCAGAGAAGAAGTGTTTCGGTAGAGTGCTGAGATACAAAACCAGATTGGCAGGGATCGAGAACAGGCAAGATGATAGGCCGTAATTGAACAAGGATGGCAGATTCTAGAAGCTTGGAGGACAGAGATAGAATAGAAATTGGACGATAGTTGCATGGCAGAGAGGGATCAAGATTGGATTTTTTGAGAATCGGCAGTATAGTGGCGTGTTTGGAAGCTAAGAATGAACCGTGAAGGAAAGAAGAGTTAACCATATATGTGAAAAGTGGAGTAAGGAGTATAATAGCATCAGAGAGAGCAGAAAATTGTATGGGGTCAGTGGGACATTTAGACCTCTGAAGTTTGGTAAGAAAACGTGCTGTGGTAGACGGAGCAATCGAGGAAAAAGAGGAAACAGTGCTAAGGCAAGGAGGAAATTGGAGAGGAAAAGTGCTAGTGGGTAATTTGGATTGCAAGGATGCAATTTTACAAGAGAAAAATGAGGCGAATTCACTGGCAGATATTGAGCAAGATGACTTAGAAAAGCGACCAGAAATAGATTTCAGAGTCATCCATCGTGAGCGAGATGATTGGAGTTGGCGTAATTGTGAACGATAGAAATTAGATTTTGACAAAGCAACCACAGAAAAAAAAGATTTGCGGGCACTACAGAAAGAGAACCATGATGAAGAAGAGCGAAAGCGCCGCCAAGAACGCTCACGGGCTCTGCATTCTGAACGCAAGCGGGATAGATCGGACGACCACCAGGGAGGAGGAGGAGATCTTGAGCGAAAGTGATGTAAGCGCAAAGGGAAGATCTGATCATTGATGAGGGAGAGAGAGTCGGATATAAACTTGGGGAGTAGGAGTGGTGGGAGGAACAAATAGTTTGAGGGATTCAGAAGAGAGGTAACCAAACGACAAAATAATAAAGGATCAATTTTTTTGTAATCACGAAGCATCAGTGAAGCGGAAGAAGGCTTAGAAGGTGAAGGAAGAGAAACACAAAATGTGATGAGGCTATGATCAGATATGAGAGAATCAGGGGGGTAAGTGAATGTATCGAGGAGAGACAGTCTGGAGGAGTGCGTACAGATCACAAGGTCGAGGGTATGACCGGATAGGTGAGTAGCACCGCTGTTCATAACGGAAAGATCCCAAGAATTGAGCAGAGTTAGAAAATCAGAAACATGCGCATGAGATGGTGAGTCAATCCAGAAATTAAAATCGCCTAGAACAATGAAATTATGGGAGAATGTATCTGAGAATAAAGATAGGAGTGTATCAAATTCAGATAGAAATACTGAGGATGTGCCAGTGTGATCGTGTCGATATAACAATAGAATACCTAATTTAGGGTGTGAAGGAAAAGAAAGCGAGAATGCAGCGTATTCAAAGGAACTACAAGGAAATTGTAGAGTAGATAAAAGTGATAAAGATAAAGAACAGTGATAAACAGCACCAACACCACCACCGCAAGATTTTCGAGAAGATATGAGATCGCGAGACACATGCAAGAAGTTAAATGAAAGTGGAAGTTGGGCGGAAAACGATGAAACGTCGCTGTCAAAAAGCCAGGTCTCGGTGAGAAAAAAGAGTGAGAAGTTGTGGTAGAGAATGACATTAGAAACAAAATTAGCTTTATTACGTACAGACCGAATATTGAGCAGGCCAACCAAGGAGGAAATACAATTAGTGACGGCTAAGGGAGATATATGAGCAGATTGGGTAAGATTGTTAATAGCAGAATTTTTGGATACGAGGGAAACCAGATGTGAGGAATGACAAGATTGAGCAATAGCTGTAGAGTCAGAAACATGCATTTTAGGAAGAGAAGAGTCAGACTTGGGTTGTCAGGAAGAAGCGGTGACAGGAGACAATTCAGAACAGTGTGAGGAAGACACAATAGTGCGTTGGCGGAGAGAATTTTGCACAGCAATGAACGAGGAACAGGAGGATGAAAACGAAGAGTGGTACGAAGGTTTACCATGACGGCAGCAGTTTGAGCACTTTGACTTGCTCTTGTCAGGGCAGGCTGACGACAGGTGGGCACCAGCGCAGTGACCGCAAACTGCTGTAGCTGATGGGCAGCGATCAGATTTGTGGCCCAGACCCGAGCACTTCCAGCATCGAGTCACCCAGTATCGATCGTAGACCGGGCAGCTGCACAACCCGACGAACACTCTGTTGCCAGCGACACGAATCAGTTGGCGCACCTCCGGAGACACTACGAGTACGGCATTGGTGCGGCCGTCTTTTGGCTTCGTCAGAAACAACAGTTTCATCTGTGACGCTGGGATGTTGGCGAGATGAGAGTTTTTCAGCCGCAAAGAGCTGACGACTTCCTCAGGTGACATTTGTTGAATGTTTGCCACAGTGATTCGCGGCAGACGAGAGGCAGAATTGCCTGTGACAGCCACATGCAGTTCTTCAGCCAAGTGCTCGTTCAGAGACTTAGCTGCCATGTTAGCTGAGGCTTCAGTGGAGCAGTGCAGCACCATACCGCCAGACTTTGTTGGGCGAGACTTGGCCACCGGTACAGTGCGAAGGGCCGACAGCACGCGCTCTGCCTTCACCGGCTCCGCTCCTTTACTCTTCAGCACTAGGGCGAATGGATGAGTGAAAGGCTGGTCGCGCTCTGAGACAGAGGTTGAGGGCGCACAGGTGTCGGCGGGCTTGGCTTCACGAAGGACAGAGGCGCGGAATGTCTCCAGTCGACTGTCGATCACCGCACACACTCTCTCCACGGTGAGTGAGGGGCGATGGGACGCGCGGTACTCGTCTTTGCACTCTTTGCACAGCCAGAAGAGCTTGTACCTGCGTATAGCGTTATACGCAGGGTTGGTCAGCGCGGCGCACGACACGTGAAAAATGCCGGCGCATCCCTCGCACTTGATGACAGACGCATCCCCCACCGGCTCACCACACTTACACGCACGCTCGCTGGCTGCAGAGGGTGGAGTAGACATAGCAAAATGGGCAGAAAGACTCCGAGATCGGCACACAGATAACACGAATGAGCGAACGAAAATACAACCACACACGGCGAACTCAAGAACAAGACTGAACAACGCTACCTAGATGCAGGGGTATCTAAGTGTAAGTATATATATATATATATATATATATATATATATATATATATATATATATATATATATATATATACTAGCATTAAAACCCGCCCGTTGTGCGGAGCAATTCATAACATGAAATTCATATTCAATTCATAAAAAATATTAAGAATTAAAAATGATATAGGGTACACTCATAAAAATATTAATCAATTGAAAATTCCAAGTTTAATTATTTTTATTTTGACTAAATATTTCCCCTCAGTCCTTCTTCATTTTTACACCCGCCCGTCGTGCTGAATAATTCAGAACTCGAACACGGTTCGTTCTGGATCTTGAAGTCAAATCCATTGGTTTTGGGTATGGATTAATTCTACAGGGGAAATTGAACGTTCTATTGTCTATAGTTGCTGCCCGCGGAGCATTCATACTTAGAAAGAAACTACCTTTTTTAAAAAGAACCATTTGAAAAAATGAACTAAAAAATGGAAACACTTTTTTAAACCCGCCCGTCGTGCGGAACAATTCATACAATAAAATTCATATTAAATCCATAAAATATAATGAATACAAATTGAAAAGCAAAAAATGTAACCTATAAATATCTTAACCAATACAAAAAGTCAAAATGTGAATATTTTATTTTTATTTTGACAAATATTGTCCCTCAGCCCGCCTGATATATAAATCTGCCCGTCGTGTGGTATAATTCAGAACACAAACACGAAACAAACAATGAAAGATGATGGAATATTTTCATCAGAATGTTTCCAAACTATATTTATTACTTAACATCATTCCCCAACATCATTTGCTCAAGTACTATTATAGTTTTACCGCTATAATATGTATTGCTAAAATTGATATATGTTGCGCTATCATTAAAACCCAATATAACCTGAGTCAAACCTACCCAACCCAACCCAACCATCCAATCTTGACCGCACTCAGCCTAGTCTGAGATGATTCAAGTTATTAGTTTGTGATCACAAAATATACTGATTCGATCATAATTTGTAATCAGAAGACTGAGATTATCTACCCCAGGGGTCCCAAACACGCGGCCCACCAATACTTTTCTCTCAACCCGCCAATATAGTATCGGAACCAAACTGTAAGGCAGCTAAATTCACATTTGTTGCATAATGCGATATAATTACACACCATTCAAGTCACCTTTACATTAGTGAGTCTGGATCTTGAAGTCAAGCCCGTGAGTTTTGTATATGGATTCATTCCACACGGTAAAATTGAATGTTTGAACCCACCCGTCGTGCGGAACAATTGATAAAACAAAAGTAATACATATTTAAATGCAAACAGCCAGTCTAATATAAAACTCTAAATTGTAAAATCTATACCAATAGAAAATTCCTGTTCTGAATTTGCATATTCTTATTCTAATAATTAACGACATATTACTCAGTGAACCCGCCTCATACTTGAGCCCGCCCGTCGTCAGGAATAATTTCGAAATGTAAACACAAAATAACAATGAATTTGTTTTGTATATAAATGATTTTTTTCTCCATAATATTATCTCATAATTCCCGGTTAATGCTTCCACTAATGCATCATATTCATACAGTTGTTATTTTTTGGATTACACCGATATTACAGCCCTTGATATTACGGCCCTTGATATTACAGCCGATATTATATTATGCAATCTATATTCTGCTACGTATTATTCCTAATACATATATCATCAGATCGCAAAATATACTTAAATGTTCACATCATTCTCCACAATCATTTGCTTAAGAGCTAATCTACTTTTATCGCTAGAATATTTACTGCTAGCAAAATATCATATACCTCGCTATCATTTAAACCCACTCTTTATAGATACATTTAAGCCCGCCCGTCGTGCGGAACATTTAATAAAATATAATTAATATTCAATTCATAAAAAAATTAGTGCAAATTGAAAAAGAAAAACAAACCCATAGGAAAGTTTTAGCCAATATAAAATTCTAAATGTGAAATTTATGTTTCAATTTAGAAAACATGTTTTTCCACAACCCGCCTCATATCTAAAGCTACCCGTCGTGCGGAATAATTAAGAACTCAAACACGAAACAAACACAAAGAAAATTGATAAAAAACGCCCAATAGAAAAAGTCAAATTTGTGAATTCTTGTTTTAATTATTGACGATGTTTTTCCCTCAACACTGCTCAAATTCACACCCGTCCTTCGTGTGTAGTAATTCAGAAGTGTAACACTATCAGAACAATGAAACTTTCTGTCATCTCTATAATTCCAGATTAATGCTTCCGCTAAAACAGCATATTCATATAGTTGGCATTGCATGATATTACAACCCGTATCCTTATGCAGCTTAAGCGTATGCAACTTGAAATTAAACCAATTATATTACACAGTAAAATTAAGTAGTTTACTTTGTTCCCAGTAGCATTTTACCCGCCCGTCGTGCGGAACAATTCATGTGTAAATATTGAGGACAATAAAGCCTTTCTATTCAGTATAGTGTAGTATTAATTGCTTGGAGCTAATATGATGCATTCTTAATTGTGATTGGGCTTCAGTGAAATTTAATCGGTGTATATTCCTGTGTAATCGCAAGGGCGCATAATAGCTGTCAAATTGGTAATATGTCCTTTTGACTTTACACCGCCATAATTTCTTTCAGATACACTTTGCAAAATTAAAAATTATACCGCATTGTAGAAAACAAAATTTCCAGCACGATGGTATATTTTATTTTAACGTGTGGATATGAATAATAGCCTATCTTGTAGAACGGATAATTTTCTACACAGTGGTATACTCTGTATTGCTGTACCACTTCTGGTTTAGGAGATCTCGATGGCAGAATATTGACCAAAATTTTCACATTTTTCAGGGTTCATTCTGTCTTTTCACCGCTTTAACTTTTTTTGGTTTCATTTTTAAAATTTAAATTTGAGTCTAAAGTGTAGACAAGAAAATTTCCAACGTGATGGTATAAGTTGTTAGCTGGTACGCCAAGTGGTGGCCGAGTATTAGCTGATAGAAAATGGACCAAGGAGGGTGGAACACACACACACACACACACAGAGGATCTCTTTTATATATATAGACTAGCATTAAAACCCGCCCGTTGTGCGGAGGAATTCATAAAATGGAATTAATATTCATAATAATTCATATTCATAAAAATATTCCAAATTAAAAAAGAAAATGAAAAGTCATCAGTGTCTTACTCAATAGAAAAGTCCAAGTGTGAATATTTTTATTTTTATTTTGACATAATATTTTCCCTCAACCCGCCTCATATATAAACCAACCCATTGTGCGGAATAATTCAGAACACAAACACGTAACAAACAATGAAAATCCTAGCATGTAAACCCGCCCGTCGTGCGAAACAGTTCATACTATTAAATTTGTATTCAATTCATGAGAGAAAAGGAATATGAATTAAAAAAGAGTTGAGTAAACCCATACAAAAGTCTAAATTTCTATATTTTCATATTTATTTTCACAAAATAGTTTGCCTAAACCGCCTCATATTTATACATGCCCGTCGTGCTGAATAATTCAGAACTCAGACACGAAACAATGAAAAATGACTACACTTTTTCATCATAATGTTTCCAAAATATTTTAATAACTTAATATCACCGTCTAGCATTGAAACCCGCCAGTTGTGCGGAGCAATTCATAAGATGAAATTCATATTTAATTCATAAACATATTGCAAATTAAAAAAGAAAACAGATATACTCATTAAAATCTTACTCAATTGAAAAGTCTAAATTCAATTATATTTTTTGACAACATATTTTCCTTCAGCCCGTCTCATATTTAAACCCGCCCGTCGTGCTGAACAATTTATAAAATAAAATGCATATTCAATCCATAAAATAAAATGCATATTCAATCCATAAAACAAAACTGAATACAAATTAAAAAGCAAAACATTTAACATTTTCCCTCGAACAGCCTCATATTTAAACCCGCCCGTCGTGCGGAACAATTAAGCCCCAACACCAATGGTTCTTTATATATAAAACAACTAATGACAACTAACTAACTAATATTCAAATGGTTCTTTATTATATAATAATGGTTTTTATTTAATGGTTCTATATGGTACAATAATTCAGTAGTTTGCTTTGTTCCCAGTAGCATTTTACCCGCCCGTCGTGCGGAACAATTATGCCCCTGATCTATACCATTGAATCCGCGCAATTATGTCACCTCATATTCAAGCATACACACACAGACAGACAGATAATTTCTTCTTTATGTATATATAGCATTAAAACCCGCCCGTTGTGCGGAGGAATTCATAAAATGGAATTAATATTCATAATAATTCATATTCATAAAAATATTCCAAATTAAAAAAGAAAATGAAAACTCATCAGTGTCTTACTCAATAGAAAAGTCCAAGTGTGAATATTTTTATTTTTATTTTGACATAATATTTTCCCTCAACCCGCCTCATATATAAACCAACCCATTGTGCGGAATAATTCAGAACACAAACACGTAACAAACAATGAAAATCCTAGCATGTAAACCCGCCCGTCGTGCGAAACAGTTCATACTATTAAATTTGTATTCAATTCATGAGAGAAAAGGAATATGAATTAAAAAAGAGTTGAGTAAACCCATACAAAAGTCTAAATTTCTATATTTTCATATTTATTTTCACAAAATAGTTTGCCTAAACCGCCTCATATTTATACATGCCCGTCGTGCTGAATAATTCAGAACTCAGACACGAAACAATGAAAAATGACTACACTTTTTCATCATAATGTTTCCAAAATATTTTAATAACTTAATATCACCGTCTAGCATTGAAACCCGCCAGTTGTGCGGAGCAATTCATAAGATGAAATTCATATTTAATTCATAAACATATTGCAAATTAAAAAAGAAAACAGATATACTCATTAAAATCTTACTCAATTGAAAAGTCTAAATTCAATTATATTTTTTGACAACATATTTTCCTTCAGCCCGTCTCATATTTAAACCCGCCCGTCGTGCTGAACAATTTATAAAATAAAATGCATATTCAATCCATAAAATAAAATGCATATTCAATCCATAAAACAAAACTGAATACAAATTAAAAAGCAAAACATTTAACATTTTCCCTCGAACAGCCTCATATTTAAACCCGCCCGTCGTGCGGAACAATTAAGCCCCAACACCAATGGTTCTTTATATATAAAACAACTAATGACAACTAACTAACTAATATTCAAATGGTTCTTTATTATATTATATTCTTTATTATATTATATAATAATGGTTTTTTATTTAATGGTTCTATATGGTACAATAATTCAGTAGTTTACTTTGTTCCCAGTAGCATTTTACCCGCCCGTCGTGCGGAACAATTAAGCCCCTGATCTATACCATTGAACCCGCGCAATTATGTCACCTCATATTCAAGCATACACACACAGACAGACAGATAATTTCTTCTTTATGTATATATATACCATTGAACCTGCGCAATTATGTCACCTCATATTCAAGCATACATACACAGACAGACAGATAATTTCTTCTTTATGTATATATATGGCATTAATACCCGCCCGTTGTGCGGAGCAACTCATACAATCAAGCAAATCATGAACCATTTGAAAAAATGAACTAAAAACATTTTTTTTTAAACCCACCCGTCGTGCGGAACAATTCATACAATAAAATTCATATCAAATCCATAAAATATAATGAATACAAATTGAAAAGCAAAAAATGTAAGCTATAAATATCTTGACCAATAGAAAAGTCTAAATGCCCGCGGGACATTTTTATTTCATAAAAATGAGCCATTGCTTCGTTTGCGTTTGAAGCCCCTGATCATTGAACCAGCGAACCATGAACCAGCGCAATTATGTCACCTCATATTCAAGCATACATACACAGACAGACAGATAATTTCTTCTTTATGTATATATATGTATATATATATATGTATAAAACCGCATTAAAACCCGCCCGTTGTGCGGAAGAATTCATAAAAATATTGCAAATTATAAATAAATAAGGCAAACTCATAAAAACCTTAATCAATTAAAAAGTCTAAATTTCATTATTTTTAATTTACATTTTGACAAAATATTTTCACTCAGCCCGCCTCATATTTAAACCCGGCCGACGTGCGGAATAATTCAGAACTCGAACACCATCCGTTCTGGTTCTTGAAGTCAAATCCATTAGTTTTGTATATGAATTCATTCTACACGGTGAAATTGAACGTTTTATTGCTGCCCGCGGGACATTTTTATTTCATAAAAATGAGCCATCGCTTCGTTTGCGTTTGAAGCCCCTGATCATTGAACCAGCGAACCATGAACCAGCGCAATTATGTCACCTCATATTCAAGCATACATACACAGACAGACAGATAATTTCTTCTTTATGTATATATATAGCATTAAAACCGCATTAAAACCCGCCCGTTATGCGGAACAATTCATAAAAATATTGCAAATTAAAAATAAATAAGGCAAACTCATGAAGACCTTAATCAATTAAAAAGTCTAAATTTCATTATTTTTAATTTTATTTTGACAAAATATTTTCACTCAACCCGCCTCATATTTAAACCCGCCCGACGTGAGGAAAAATTCAGAACTCGAACACCATCCGTTCTGGTTCTTGAAGTCAAATCCATTAGTTTTGTATATGAATTCATTCTATACGGTGAAATTGAACGTTTTATTGCTGCCCGCGGGACATTTTTATTTCATAAAAATGAGCCATCGCTTCGTTTGCGTTTGAAGCCCCTGATAATTGAACCAGCGAACCATGAGCCAGCGCAATTATGTCACCTCATATTCAAGCATACATACACAGACAGACAGATAATTTCTTCTTTATGTATATATATAGCATTAAAACCCGCCCGTTGTGCGGAGCAATTCATAACATGAAATTCATATTCAATTCATAAAAAATATGGAAAAATAAAAATGAAATAGGGTACACTCATAAAAATATTAATCAATTGAAAATTATAAGTTTAATTATTTTTATTTCGACACAATATTTCCCCTCAGTCCGCCTGAGTCATTTTTAAACCCGCCCGTCGTGCTGAATAATTCAGAACTCGAACACGATCCGTTCTGCATCTTGAAGTCAAATCCATTGGTTTTGTGTATGGATTAATTCTACAGGGTAAATTGAACGTTCTATTGTCTATAGTTGCTGCCCGCGGAACATTTTTATTTTAAAAAAAAAACCTTTTTTTAAATGAACCATTTGAAAAAATGATCTAAAAACACTTTTTTAAACCCACCCGTCGTGCGGAACAATTCATACAATAAAATTCATATCAAATCCATAAAATATAATGAATACAAATTGAAAAGCAAAAAATGTAACCTATAAATATCTTAACCAATAGAAAAGTCTAAATGTGAATATTTTTGTTCTTATTTTGACAAATATTATCCCTCAACCCGCCTGATATATAAATCTGCCCGTCGTGTGGTATAATTCAGAACACAAACACGAAACAAACAATGAAAGATGATGAAATCTTTTCATCAGACTGTTTCCAAACTATATTTATTACTTAACATCATTCCCCAATATCATTTGCTTAAGTACTATTTCACTTTTACCGCTATAATATTTATTGTTAAAATTTATATATTTTCCGCTATCATTAAAACCCAATATAACCTGAGTCAAACCTACCCAACCCAACCCAACCATTCAATCTTGACCGCTCTCAGCCTAGTCTGAGGTGATTTAACTTATTAGTTTGTGATCACAAAATATACTGATGCGATCATAATTTGTAATCAGAAGACTGAGATTATCTACCCAAGGGGTCCCAAACACGCGGCCCACCAATACTTTTCTCTCAACCCGCCAATATAGTATCGGGACCAAACTGTAAGGTAGCTAAATTCACATTTGTTGCATAATGCGATATAATTTTACACCATTATCATATTATCTCATAATTCCCGGTTAATGCTTCCACTAATGCATCATATTCATACAGTTGTTATTTTTTGGATTACATCGATAATGCAGCCCTTGATATTACAGCCGATATTATATTATGCAATCTATATTCTGCTACGTATTATTCCTAATACATATATCATCAGATCGCAAAATATATTTAAAGGTTCACATCATTCTCCAAAATCATTTGCTTAAGAGCTATTCTACTTTTATCGCTAGAATATTTACTGCTAGCAAAATATCATATACCTCGCTATCATTTAAACCCACTCTTTATAGATACATTTAATTCGCCCGTCGTGCGGAACAGTTCATAAAATATAATTAATATTCAATTCATAAAAAAATTAGTGCAAATTGAAAAAGAAAAACAAACCCACAGGAAAGTTATAGCTAATCTAAAAGTCTAAATGTGAAATTTATGTTTCAATTTAGAAAGCATGTTTTTCCACAACACTATCAAAACAATGCAACCTTCTGTCATCTCTATAATTCCAGGTTAATGCTTCCGCTAAAACAGCATAAGTTGGCATTACATGATATTGCAACCCATATCCTTATGCAACTTATGCTTATGCAACTTGAAATTAAACCAATTAAATTACACAGTTAAATTCAGTAGTTTACTTTGTTCCCAATAGCATTTTACCCGCCCGTCGTGCGGAACGTTATTGAGGACAATAAAGCCTTTATATTCAGTAGAGTGTAGCATTAATTAAACTGTACGCAATAAAACCACACCATCCATGCTTGGAGATAATATGATGCATTCTTAATTGTGATTGGGCTTCAGTGAAATTTAATCGGTGTATATTCCTGTGTAATCGCAAGTGCGCATAATAGCTGTCAAATTGGCAATATGTCCTTTTGACTTTACACCGCCGTAACTTCCTTCAGATACCCTTTGGAAAATTACAAATTATACCGTATTGTAGAAGAAAAGATTTCTAGAACGATGGTATAATTTATTTTTATGTGTAACAAATAGTTACTGAGAAATAGTAGAAAAATGAATTAATTTTAGTCGCCCGGTGTTCAAGTGTAATTTTGGATGTATTTGAGAACTTTGCCAATTTTACACGTTTTTTGTATCATTTGTGGGTATAAATTATAGCTTATCTTGTAGAACACAAAATTCTCTACACAGTAGTATATTCCTGTGTAATCGCAAGTGCGTAAATTGTGATTGGACTTCAGTGAAATTTAATCAGTGTATATTCATGTGTAATCGCAAGTACGCATAATAGCTGTCAAATTGGCAACATGACATTTTGACTTTACACCGGCGTAACTTCCTTCAGATACACTTTGGAAAATTAATAATTATACCGTACTGTAGGAAACAAAATTTCTAGCACGATGGTATAATTAATTTTAATGTATGACAAATAGTTCCTGAGAAATGGGTATAAAAATGAATAAATTGTAGTCACCCGGTGTTCAAGTGTAATTTTGGATGTATTTGAGAATTTTGCCAATTTTACACGTTTTTTGTATCATTTGTGGGTATAAATTACACCTTTTCTTGTAGAACACAAAATTCTCTACACAGTAGTATATTCCTGTGTAATCGCAAGTGCTCATAATAGCTGTCAAATTGGCAATATGTCCTTTTGACTTTACACCGCCGTCACTTCCTTCAGATACACTTTGGAAAATTAAGAATTATACCGCATTTTAAAAAATACAATTTCCAGCACGATGATATAATTTATTTTAATGTGTGACAAATAGTTCCTGAGAAATAGGTAGAAAAATGAATTAATTTAGGCGCCCGGTGATCAAGTGTAATTTTGGATGTATTTGACAATTTTGCCAATTTTACACATTTTTTGTATCATTTGTGGGTATAAATTATAACTTTTCTTGTAGAACACAAAATTATCTACACAATAGTATAATTTTTATAGCTGTACCATTGCTGGTTTATGAGGAATAGATAGGGGAATATTTACCAAAACATTCACGGTTTCCAGTGCTAATTTTGCATTTTTGACTTTGTCATTTTGACTTCACACCGCCGTAACTTTTTTTAATACACTTTGGAAAATTAAAAATTATACCGTGTTGTAGCAAACAAAATTCCCAGCATGATGGTATTATTTATTTAGTTGTGTGATAATTAGTTTTTGATACATAGAGAAAAAAGTATAGAAAATCGGACGCGTGGAGTATAAATATAATTTTGAATATAGATTGAAATTTTGTCATGTTTACATCTTTTATGTTCTATTTTTGGATATGAATTATAACCTATCTTGTAGAACAGAAAATTCTCTACACAGTGGTATAATCTGTATTACTGTACCATTTCTGGTTTATGAGGAGTAGATGGCAGAGCATTGACCACAATTTTCGCATTTTTCAGGGTTCATTTTGTGTTTTCACCGCGATAACTTTTATTGGTCTTATTTTTAAAATTTGAAATTTAATCTAAAGTGTAGACAAGAAAATTTCCAACGTGATGGTATAAATTGTTAGCGGGTAGGCTGAGTGGTGGCCGAATAATAGCTGATAGAAAATGGACCAAGGAGGGTCGAACACACACACACACAGACACACACACAGAGGATCTCTTTTATATATATATAGACTAGCATTAAAACCCGCCCGTTGTGCGGAAGAATTCATAAAAATATTGCAAATTAAAAATAAATAAGGCAAACTCATAAAAACCTTAATCAATTAAAAAGTCTAAATTTCATTATTTTTAATTTACATTTTGACAAAATATTTTCACTCAGCCCGCCTCATATTTAAACCCGGCCGACGTGCGGAATAATTCAGAACTCGAACACCATCCGTTCTGGTTCTTGAAGTCAAATCCATTAGTTTTGTATATGAATTCATTCTACACGGTGAAATTGAACGTTTTATTGCTGCCCGCGGGACATTTCTATTTCATAAAAATGAGCCATCGCTTCGTTTGCGTTTGAAGCCCCTGATCATTGAACCAGCGAACCATGAACCAGCGCAATTATGTCACCTCATATTCAAGCATACATACACAGACAGACAGATAATTTCTTCTTTATGTATATATATAGCATTAAAACCGCATTAAAACCCGCCCGTTGTGCGGAACAATTCATAGAAATATTGCAAATTAAAAATAAATAAGGCAAACTCATGAAGACCTTAATCAATTAAAAAGTCTAAATTTCATTATTTTTAATTTTATTTTGACAAAATATTTTCACTCAACCCGCCTCATATTTAAACCCGCCCGACGTGAGGAAAAATTCAGAACTCGAACACCATCCGTTCTGGTTCTTGAAGTCAAATCCATTAGTTTTGTATATGAATTCATTCTATACGGTGAAATTGAACGTTTTATTGCTGCCTGCGGGACATTTTTATTTCATAAAAATGAGCCATCGCTTCGTTTGCGTTTGAAGCCCCTGATAATTGAACCAGCGAACCATGAGCCAGCGCAATTCTGTCACCTCATATTCAAGCATACATACACAGACAGACAGATAATTTCTTCTTTATGTATATACTAGCGACAAGTTCCGCACTTCGTGCGGTTATGGTCGCTAGTAGATCCGCACTACGTGCGTCTCGTAGCTTCGTTTGTAGTATTGTAAGTGATGCGGTCGCCTTGAGTTTTGTCTGGGATAGCAATGCAAATATGATGATAATGCACTTGAAGCAAACGTCAAGGCCAATGCAAACAAATGGTGTCGCAAGGATGTTGCAACACCACAGCAAATATTATATTATTTTGAGGTATTATAGATTTTTCCCGGATGCATATTATATCTGAAAATATAACATATATGTAGATACAAAATTAGAAAATAACAAGTGTAACCACATATAATTCAATAAGTAGTGTAGGCATATAAAATTCAAGTGTTCATACTCACATTGAGTCGGATACGCGCTTCAACTATTAGTGCCAAAGGCACGCGAATATTGATATTATGGTTCTGGTATGTTTAACCAGCCTGCGACAGAATCGCCGTCTGATCATCAAAATGTTGCACAATCCGTGTGCACGACATTATATAAGTTCGCATCGCACATACAGACGCACACGCATACAAACACTGGCTGCACACGTGTTCGTTCATAGAATTTCGGCACACGGACACACATACCAATACAAAATGCAAAACGGTATCGTGTGTGCAATTCCTGGGAAGAATTGCAAAATTATGCAAGAACAGTTCGCAGAAAAGATGTGGTGGCAATCTGGCAGGGAAGTTTCTAGCAATCGCTCAACTGAATGACAAAAGTGTGTAGAATAAAGGTAAAAAACAAACACCAATAGAAAAATATATGATAATTACAATTACAATATTGGTAAGCTACACATATACACTTGAAAAACGCTTCTGGAACACGCACATGCACGACGATGTACTTAATTAAACACTCCGTTTTATTACGCACTCTGCACGCCACTGTGCATTTGCAAACGCTCGCTGCAATGCACGTGAGTCATGGTATATCGACACACAGACACACACACCAATATATACATCAGTGTGCCGTTCTGTACACTGTGTATGTATGTGTGTGTGTGTACGTGTACCTGTATGTGTATGTGTGTGTGTGTGCATCTATGTCAGTGTGTATGTGTGTGTGTGTGTGCATGTATGTCAATGTGAGTGTGTGTGTGCCTGAGGTGGCAATCGCGCATGGGCGTTTCTAGCAATCGCTCAACTGAATGGCGCAGTGTGTAGAATAAAGGTAAAAAACAAACACCAATAGAAAAATAAATGTTGATTACAATTACAATATTGGTAAGCTACACATATACACTTGAAAAACGCCTGTGGAACACGCACATGCACGACAATGTACTTATTTAAACACTCTGTTTTACTACGCACTCTGCACGCCACTGGGCATTTGCAAACGCTCGCTGCAAACGCTCGCTGCAATGCACGTGAGTCATGGCATATCGACACACAGACACACACACCAATATACACCAATGTGCCGTTCTGCACACACACTCACTCACTCACACACGTACGTTGAGCTTTATTATTATAGATATAGCATTAAAACCCGCCAGTTGTGCGGAGCAATTCATAACATGAAATTCATATTCAATTCATAAAAAATATGGAAAAATAAAAATGAAATAGGGTACACTCATAAAAATATTAATCAATTGAAAATTATAAGTTTAATTATTTTTATTTCGACACAATATTTCCCCTCAGTCCGCCTGAGTCATTTTTAAACCCGCCCGTCGTGCTGAATAATTCAGAACTCGAACACGATCCGTTCTGCATCTTGAAGTCAAATCCATTGGTTTTGTGTATGGATTAATTCTACAGGGTAAATTGAACGTTCTATTGTCTATAGTTGCTGCCCGCGGAACATTTTTATTTTAAAAAAAAAAAACTTTTTTTAAATGAACCATTTGAAAAAATGATCTAAAAACACTTTTTTAAACCCACCCGTCGTGCGGAACAATTCATACAATAAAATTCATATCAAATCCATAAAATATAATGAATACAAATTGAAAAGCAAAAAATGTAACCTATAAATATCTTAACCAATAGAAAAGTCTAAATGTGAATATTTTTGTTCTTATTTTGACAAATATTATCCCTCAACCCGCCTGATATATAAATCTGCCCGTCGTGTGGTATAATTCAGAACACAAACACGAAACAAACAATGAAAGATGATGAAATCTTTTCATCAGACTGTTTCCAAACTATATTTATTACTTAACATCATTCCCCAATATCATTTGCTTAAGTACTATTTCACTTTTACCGCTATAATATTTATTGTTAAAATTTATATATTTTCCGCTATCATTAAAACCCAATATAACCTGAGTCAAACCTACCCAACCCAACCCAACCATTCAATCTTGACCGCTCTCAGCCTAGTCTTAGGTGATTTAACTTATTAGTTTGTGATCACAAAATATACTGATGCGATCATAATTTGTAATCAGAAGACTGAGATTATCTACCCCAGGGGTCCCAAACACGCGGCCCACCAATACTTTTCTCTCAACCCGCCAATATAGTATCGGGACCAAACTGTAAGGTAGCTAAATTCACATTTGTTGCATAATGCGATATAATTTTACACCATTATCATATTATCTCATAATTCCCGGTTAATGCTTCCACTAATGCATCATATTCATACAGTTGTTATTTTTTGGATTACATCGATAATGCAGCCCTTGATATTACAGCCGATATTATATTATGCAATCTATATTCTGCTACGTATTATTCCTAATACATATATCATCAGATCGCAAAATATATTTAAAGGTTCACATCATTCTCCAAAATCATTTGCTTAAGAGCTATTCTACTTTTATCGCTAGAATATTTACTGCTAGCAAAATATCATATACCTCGCTATCATTTAAACCCACTCTTTATAGATACATTTAATTCGCCCGTCGTGCGGAACAGTTCATAAAATATAATTAATATTCAATTCATAAAAAAATTAGTGCAAATTGAAAAAGAAAAACAAACCCACAGGAAAGTTATAGCTAATCTAAAAGTCTAAATGTGAAATTTATGTTTCAATTTAGAAAACATGTTTTTCCACAACACTATCAAAACAATGCAACCTTCTGTCATCTCTATAATTCCAGGTTAATGCTTCCGCTAAAACAGCATAAGTTGGCATTACATGATATTGCAACCCATATCCTTATGCAACTTATGCTTATGCAACTTGAAATTAAACCAATTAAATTACACAGTTAAATTCAGTAGTTTACTTTGTTCCCAATAGCATTTTACCCGCCCGTCGTGCGGAACGTTATTGAGGACAATAAAGCCTTTATATTCAGTAGAGTGTAGCATTAATTAAACTGTACGCAATAAAACCACACCATCCATGCTTGGAGATAATATGATGCATTCTTAATTGTGATTGGGCTTCAGTGAAATTTAATCGGTGTATATTCCTGTGTAATCGCAAGTGCGCATAATAGCTGTCAAATTGGCAATATGTCCTTTTGACTTTACACCGCCGTAACTTCCTTCAGATACCCTTTGGAAAATTACAAATTATACCGTATTGTAGAAGAAAGATTTCTAGAACGATGGTATAATTTATTTTTATGTGTAACAAATAGTTACTGAGAAATAGTAGAAAAATGAATTAATTTTAGTCGCCCGGTGTTCAAGTGTAATTTTGGATGTATTTGAGAATTTTGCCAATTTTACACGTTTTTTGTATCATTTGTGGGTATAAATTATAGCTTATCTTGTAGAAAACAAAATTTTCTACACAGTAGTATATTCCTGTGTAATCGCAAGTGCGTAAATTGTGATTGGACTTCAGTGAAATTTAATCAGTGTATATTCATGTGTAATCGCAAGTACGCATAATAGCTGTCAAATTGGCAACATGACATTTTGACTTTACACCGGCGTAACTTCCTTCAGATACACTTTGGAAAATTAATAATTATACAGTACTGTAGGAAACAAAATTTCTAGCACGATGGTATAATTAATTTTAATGTATGACAAATAGTTCCTGAGAAATGGGTATAAAAATGAATAAATTGTAGTCACCCGGTGTTCAAGTGTCATTTTGGATGTATTTGAGAATTTTGCCAATTTTACACGTTTTTTGTATCATTTGTGGGTATAAATTACACCTTTTCTTGTAGAACACAAAATTCTCTACACAGTAGTATATTCCTGTGTAATCGCAAGTGCGCATAATAGCTGTCAAATTGGCAATATGTCCTTTTGACTTTACACCGCCGTCACTTCCTTCAGATACACTTTGGAAAATTAAGAATTATACCGCATTTTAAAAAATACAATTTCCAGCACGATGATATAATTTATTTTAATGTGTGAGAAATAGTTCCTGAGAAATAGGTAGAAAAATGAATTAATTTAGGCGCCCGGTGATCAAGTGTAATTTTGGATGTATTTGACAATTTTGCCAATTTTACACATTTTTTGTATCATTTGTGGGTATAAATTATAACTTTTCTTGTAGAACACAAAATTATCTACACAATAGTATAATTTTTATAGCTGTACCATTGCTGGTTTATGAGGAATAGATAGGGGAATATTTACCAAAACATTCACGGTTTCCAGTGCTAATTTTGCATTTTTGACTTTGTCATTTTGACTTCACACCGCCGTAACTTTTTTTTAATACACTTTGAAAAATTAAACATTATACCGTGTTGTAGCAAATAAAATTCCCAGCATGATGGTATTATTTATTTAGTTGTGTGATAATTAGTTTTTGATACATAGAGAAAAAAGTATAGAAAATCGGACGCGTGGAGTATAAATATAATTTTGAATATAGATTGAAATTTTGTCATGTTTACATCTTTTATGTTCTATTTTTGGATATGAATTATAACCTATCTTGTAGAACAGAAAATTCTCTACACAGTGGTATAATCTGTTTGGCTGTACCATTTCTGGTTTATGAGGAGTAGATTGCAGAGCATTGACCACAATTTTCGCATTTTTCAGGGTTCATTTTGTATTTTCACCGCTATAACTTTTTTTGATTTCATTTTTGAAATTTAAAATTTAATCTAAAGTGTAGACAAGAGAATTTCCAACGTGATGGTATAAATTGTTAGCGGGTAGGCTGAGTGGTGGCCGAATAATAGCTGATAGAAAATGGACCAAGGAGGGTCGAACACACACACAGACACACACACAGACACACACACACACAGAGGATCTGTTTTATATATATAGACTAGCATTAAAACCCGCCCGTTGTGCGGAAGAATTCATAAAAATATTGCAAATTAAAAATAAATAAGGCAAACTCATAAAAACCTTAATCAATTAAAAAGTCTAAATTTCATTATTTTTAATTTACATTTTGACAAAATATTTTCACTCAGCCCGCCTCATATTTAAACCCGGCCGACGTGCGGAATAATTCAGAACTCGAACACCATCCGTTCTGGTTCTTGAAGTCAAATCCATTAGTTTTGTATATGAATTCATTCTACACGGTGAAATTGAACGTTTTATTGCTGCCCGCGGGACATTTTTATTTCATAAAAATGAGCCATCGCTTCGTTTGCGTTTGAAGCCCCTGATCATTGAACCAGCGAACCATGAACCAGCGCAATTATGTCACCTCATATTCAAGCATACATACACAGACAGACAGATAATTTCTTCTTTATGTATATATATAGCATTAAAACCGCATTAAAACCCGCCCGTTGTGCGGAACAATTCATAGAAATATTGCAAATTAAAAATAAATAAGGCAAACTCATGAAGACCTTAATCAATTAAAAAGTCTAAATTTCATTATTTTTAATTTTATTTTGACAAAATATTTTCACTCAACCCGCCTCATATTTAAACCCGCCCGACGTGAGGAAAAATTCAGAACTCGAACACCATCCGTTCTGGTTCTTGAAGTCAAATCCATTAGTTTTGTATATGAATTCATTCTATACGGTGAAATTGAACGTTTTATTGCTGCCCGCGGGACATTTTTATTTCATAAAAATGAGCCATCGCTTCGTTTGCGTTTGAAGCCCCTGATAATTGAACCAGCGAACCATGAGCCAGCGCAATTCTGTCACCTCATATTCAAGCATACATACACAGACAGACAGATAATTTCTTCTTTATGTATATATATAGCATTAAAACCCGCCAGTTGTGCGGAGCAATTCATAACATGAAATTCATATTCAATTCATAAAAAATATGGAAAAATAAAAATGAAATAGGGTACACTCATAAAAATATTAATCAATTGAAAATTATAAGTTTAATTATTTTTATTTCGACACAATATTTCCCCTCAGTCCGCCTGAGTCATTTTTAAACCCGCCCGTCGTGCTGAATAATTCAGAACTCGAACACGATCCGTTCTGCATCTTGAAGTCAAATCCATTGGTTTTGTGTATGGATTAATTCTACAGGGTAAATTGAACGTTCTATTGTCTATAGTTGCTGCCCGCGGAACATTTTTATTTAAAAAAAACAAACCTTTTTTTAAATGAACCATTTGAAAAAATGATCTAAAAACACTTTTTTAAACCCACCCGTCGTGCGGAACAATTCATACAATAAAATTCATATCAAATCCATAAAATATAATGAATACAAATTGAAAAGCAAAAAATGTAACCTATAAATATCTTAACCAATAGAAAAGTCTAAATGTGAATATTTTTGTTCTTATTTTGACAAATATTATCCCTCAACCCGCCTGATATATAAATCTGCCCGTCGTGTGGTATAATTCAGAACACAAACACGAAACAAACAATGAAAGATGATGAAATCTTTTCATCAGACTGTTTCCAAACTATATTTATTACTTAACATCATTCCCCAATATCATTTGCTTAAGTACTATTTCACTTTTACCGCTATAATATTTATTGTTAAAATTTATATATTTTCCGCTATCATTAAAACCCAATATAACCTGAGTCAAACCTACCCAACCCAACCCAACCATTCAATCTTGACCGCTCTCAGCCTAGTCTTAGGTGATTTAACTTATTAGTTTGTGATCACAAAATATACTGATGCGATCATAATTTGTAATCAGAAGACTGAGATTATCTACCCCAGGGGTCCCAAACACGCGGCCCACCAATACTTTTCTCTCAACCCGCCAATATAGTATCGGGACCAAACTGTAAGGTAGCTAAATTCACATTTGTTGCATAATGCGATATAATTTTACAACATTATCATATTATCTCATAATTCCCGGTTAATGCTTCCACTAATGCATCATATTCATACAGTTGTTATTTTTTGGATTACATCGATAATGCAGCCCTTGATATTACAGCCGATATTATATTATGCAACCTATATTCTGCTACGTATTATTCCTAATACATATATCATCAGATCGCAAAATATATTTAAAGGTTCACATCATTCTCCAAAATCATTTGCTTAAGAGCTATTCTACTTTTATCGCTAGAATATTTACTGCTAGCAAAATATCATATACCTCGCTATCATTTAAACCCACTCTTTATAGATACATTTAATTCGCCCGTCGTGCGGAACAGTTCATAAAATATAATTAATATTCAATTCATAAAAAAATTAGTGCAAATTGAAAAAGAAAAACAAACCCACAGGAAAGTTATAGCTAATCTAAAAGTCTAAATGTGAAATTTATGTTTCAATTTAGAAAACATGTTTTTCCACAACACTATCAAAACAATGCAACCTTCTGTCATCTCTATAATTCCAGGTTAATGCTTCCGCTAAAACAGCATAAGTTGGCATTACATGATATTGCAACCCATATCCTTATGCAACTTATGCTTATGCAACTTGAAATTAAACCAATTAAATTACACAGTTAAATTCAGTAGTTTACTTTGTTCCCAATAGCATTTTACCCGCCCGTCGTGCGGAACGTTATTGAGGACAATAAAGCCTTTATATTCAGTAGAGTGTAGCATTAATTAAACTGTACGCAATAAAACCACACCATCCATGCTTGGAGATAATATGATGCATTCTTAATTGTGATTGGGCTTCAGTGAAATTTAATCGGTGTATATTCCTGTGTAATCGCAAGTGCGCATAATAGCTGTCAAATTGGCAATATGTCCTTTTGACTTTACACCGCCGTAACTTCCTTCAGATACCCTTTGGAAAATTACAAATTATACCGTATTGTAGAAGAAAGATTTCTAGAACGATGGTATAATTTATTTTTATGTGTAACAAATAGTTACTGAGAAATAGTAGAAAAATGAATTAATTTTAGTCGCCCGGTGTTCAAGTGTAATTTTGGATGTATTTGAGAATTTTGCCAATTTTACACGTTTTTTGTATCATTTGTGGGTATAAATTATAGCTTATCTTGTAGAAAACAAAATTCTCTACACAGTAGTATATTCCTGTGTAATCGCAAGTGCGTAAATTGTGATTGGACTTCAGTGAAATTTAATCAGTGTATATTCATGTGTAATCGCAAGTACGCATAATAGCTGTCAAATTGGCAACATGACATTTTGACTTTACACCGGCGTAACTTCCTTCAGATACACTTTGGAAAATTAATAATTATACAGTACTGTAGGAAACAAAATTTCTAGCACGATGGTATAATTAATTTTAATGTATGACAAATAGTTCCTGAGAAATGGGTATAAAAATGAATAAATTGTAGTCACCCGGTGTTCAAGTGTCATTTTGGATGTATTTGAGAATTTTGCCAATTTTACACGTTTTTTGTATCATTTGTGGGTATAAATTACACCTTTTCTTGTAGAACACAAAATTCTCTACACAGTAGTATATTCCTGTGTAATCGCAAGTGCGCATAATAGCTGTCAAATTGGCAATATGTCCTTTTGACTTTACACCGCCGTCACTTCCTTCAGATACACTTTGGAAAATTAAGAATTATACCGCATTTTAAAAAATACAATTTCCAGCACGATGATATAATTTATTTTAATGTGTGACAAATAGTTCCTGAGAAATAGGTAGAAAAATGAATTAATTTAGGCGCCCGGTGATCAAGTGTAATTTTGGATGTATTTGACAATTTTGCCAATTTTACACATTTTTTGTATCATTTGTGGGTATAAATTATAACTTTTCTTGTAGAACACAAAATTATCTACACAATAGTATAATTTTTATAGCTGTACCATTGCTGGTTTATGAGGAATAGATAGGGGAATATTTACCAAAACATTCACGGTTTCCAGTGCTAATTTTGCATTTTTGACTTTGTCATTTTGACTTCACACCGCCGTAACTTTTTTTTAATACACTTTGAAAAATTAAAAATTATACCGTGTTGTAGCAAATAAAATTCCCAGCATGATGGTATTATTTATTTAGTTGTGTGATAATTAGTTTTTGATACATAGAGAAAAAAGTATAGAAAATCGGACGCGTGGAGTATAAATATAATTTTGAATATAGATTGAAATTTTGTCATGTTTACATCTTTTATGTTCTATTTTTGGATATGAATTATAACCTATCTTGTAGAACAGAAAATTCTCTACACAGTGGTATAATCTGTTTGGCTGTACCATTCCTGGTTTATGAGGAGTAGATTGCAGAGCATTGACCACAATTATCGCATTTTTCAGGGTTCATTTTGTCTTTTCACCGCTATAACTTTTTTTGATTTCATTTTTGAAATTTAAAATTTAATCTAAAGTGTAGACAAGAAAATTTCCAACGTGATGGTATAAATTGTTAGCGGGTAGGCTGAGTGGTGGCCGAATAATAGCTGATAGAAAATGGACCAAGGAGGGTCGAACACACACACAGACACACACACAGACACACACACACACAGAGGATCTCTTTTATATATATAGACTAGCATTAAAACCCGCCCGTTGTGCGGAACAACTCTCAAAATGAAATTCATGTTTAAACCATAAAAGAATTGAAAATTAAATAAGATAAAGGGCACAGTCATAAAATTGTAATCAATTGAAAAGTCTAAGTTTACTCTTTTTTTCTTTTTTTGACAGAATATTTTCCATCAATCTGCCTCATAATTAAACCCGCCCGTCGTGCGAAATAATGTATAAGTCAAACACGATCCATTGTAGATCTTGAAGTCAAATCCGTTAGTTTTGTATATTAATTCATTCTACACGGTGGAATTGAACGTCATATTGTCTATAGTTGCTGCCCGCGGGACATTTTCATTTCATACACATGATCCATCGTTTCGTTTACGTTTGAAGCCCCTGATCTATACCATTGAGCCCGCGCAATAATATCACCTCATATTCAAGCATACATACACACTGAAAGACAGATAATTTCTTTTATATTAATATATATATAGATATATAGCATTAAAACCCGCCCGTTATGCGGAGCAATTCATGAAATAAAATTCATATTATATAAATAAAAAAATTCAAATTAAAAAATATTATATTAAATCCATATATATCCTAATCAAATGATAATTCTAAATTTCATTTTTTTTGTTTATTTTGACAAAATATGATCCCTCAACCCGCCTCATATTGAAACCCGCCCGTCGTACGGAATAATTCAGAGCTCGAATACGATCCGCAAAAAGTTCATTCTGTAAATACGTTCACCAATAAAAACTCTAAATGTGAATATTTATGTTTTTACTTTGACAAAATATTATCCCTCAATCCGCCTCATATTTGAACCTGCTCGTCGTGCGGAATAATTCAGAACACAAAGACGTAACAAACAATGAATGTTCTAGCATGTAAACCCGCCCGTCGTGCGGAACGGTTCATACTATTAAATTTGTATTCAATTCATAAGAGAAAAGGAATATGAATTAAAAAATAAAAGAGTAAACCCATAAAAATCCAAATTTCTATATTTTTATATTATTTTCTCAAAATTATCTACACAGTAGTATATTCCTGTGTAATCGCTAGTGCGCATAATAGCTGTCAAATTGACAATATGTGCTTTTGACTTTACACTGCCGTAACTTCCTTCAGATACACTTTGGAAAATTAAAAATTATACCGTATTGTAGAAAACAAAATTTCTAGCACGATGGTATAATTTATTTTTATGCATAACAAATAGTTACTGAGAAATAGTAGAAAAATGAATGAATTTTAGTCGCCCGGTGTTCTAGTGTAATTTTGGATGTATTTGAGAATTTTGCCAATTTTAAACGTTTTTTGTATCATTTGTGGGTATAAATTATAGCTTATATTGTAGAACACAAATTTCTCTACACAGTAGTATATTCCTGTGTAATCGCAAGTGCGCATAATAGCTGTCAAATTGGCAATATGTCCGTTTGATTTTACACCCCCGTAACGTCCTTCAGATACACTTTGGAAAATTACAAATTATACCGTATTGTAGAAAAAAAATTTCTAGCACGATGGTTTAATTTATTGTAATGTGTGACAGATAGTTCCTGAGAAATGGGTAGAAAAATGAATTAATTTTAATCACCCGGTGTTCAAGTGTAATTTTGGATGTATTTGAGAATTTTGCCAATTGTACACGTTTTTTGTATCATTTGTGGGTATAAATTATAAGTTTTCTTGTAGAACACAAAATTATCTACACACTAGTATAATTTTTATAGCTGTACCATTGCTGGTTTATGAGGAATAGATAGCGGAATATTGACCAAAATATTCACGTTTTTTGTGCTAATTTTGCCTTTTTGCTTTTTTGTCATTTACACTTCACACCGCCGTAACTTTTTTTAATACACTTTGGAAAAATAAAAATTATACCGTGTTGTAGCAAACAAAATTTTCAGCATGATGGTATTATTAATTTAGATGTGTGATTATTAGTTTTTGAGAAATAGAGAAAAAAATATAGAAAATCGGACGCGTGGAGTTTAAATAAAATTTTGAATGTAGATTGATTTTTTTTCCATTTTACATGTTTTATATTTAATTTTTGGGTATAAATTATAATTCTTTGAGTAGAACAGAAAATGTTCTACACAGTGGTATAATTTGTATAGTTGTACCATTGCTGGTTTAGGAGGAGTAGTCTTCAGAAAATTGACCAAAATTTTCGCATTTTTCAGGGTTCATTTTGTCTTTTCACCGCTATAACTTTTTTGATTTCATTTTTGAAATTTAAAATTCAATCTAAAGTGTAGACAAGAAAATTTCCAACGTGATGTTATAAATTGTTAGCGGGTAGGCCAAGTGGTGGCCAAATAATAGCTGATAGAAAATGGACCAAGGAGGGTCGAACAGACACACAGACACACACACACACACACAGAGGATCTCTTTTATATATATAGATATAGATATAGATTTAAATCCGCCCGTAGTGCGGAACAGTTCATAGCATGAAATTCATATTCCATCTATGAAATTAAATCAATACAAATTTAAAAGTAAAAAATTTAACATGTAAATATGCTAACCAATAGAAATGTCTAAATGTGAATATTTTCATATTAATTTTGACAAAATATCCCTCGATCCGCCTCATATATGAACCTGCCCGTCGTGCGGAATAATTCAGAACACAAAGACGTAACAAACAATGAACATTCTAGCATGTAAATCCGCCTGTCGTGCGGAACAATTAATACTATTAAATTTGTATTCAATTCATAAGAGAAATGGAATATAAATTAAAATAGAAAAGAGTAAACCCATAACAATTTCTATATTTTTATGTTTATTTTGACAAAATAGTTTGCTTAAACCGCCTCATATTTAAACCTGCCCGTCGTGCTGAATAATTCAGAACTCAGACACGAAACAATGAAAAATGACCAAACTTTTTCATCATGTTTCCAAAATATATTTATAACTTAACATCACCATCTAGCATTGAAACCCGCCCGTTGTGCGGAACAAACATGAACAAATATGCGGAATAATATTATACAAATATTATATAAATAAAATAATTATTGAATTCATAAAAGAAAACAAATACAAAGTTAAATAGAAAAAAGTAAACCCATTTATTATATTAACTATTAACCTATTAATGCCCAAAGTTAACCAAAATAGGTAGATGAGTGATTTTCACAGGAACGCCTATTTATGACACACTCAACATTTTAGTAAATTTCACAGAAAAATATTCAATAGTTTCCAAGATATGAGCTGTCCAGTTTTCTGGAAGCTGGGCACCTAGCAGTAACATTATTCCATTATATGAGAACACACTCAGAATGTATGATCCGTTTTATTACGAGTTTTAGGTCAAGCTACCACGACTCAGAGCGGATAAATGATATTATGCCCACCCCCGAAGGCAATAATTTTGGCCCCCATTATCAGTGGCGGCGTCAGGATTCTTACGATGGGGGGCTGAGTGGGGTAAGGACAAATCAGATTACTGTAGGCAGTGAAGCTTCATTTTTCAGTGGAAAGAAATTTGATGTCCATGATTGTGATTTTGGGGGAGGCTTAGGGGGGCTTGACATATTTCAGGGGGATGCTGCCCCCCAAGACCCCCTTGGCGCCGTGACTGTCCATTATAAATACAGCAGCATTATAATAGAGATACGACTTTAGGAACATGCAATTTCGAGCAGCCCCTCGGTCTCCTGGAGACTTACGATACCTTTATACACTATTTTAAAATTTATTTCAATAGCAAGTATCAGTCAACGGTGCTCCTCAACACTCGCGCCGCCCCGGCGGGGGGGGGGGGGGGGTGCTGGAGCGGTTGCTACGGTTCTGCCAGGACTATTATCTTTAAGGCTACAATAGAAAAGTCTAAATATGAATGTTTATATTTTAGATTTTTAGCTAGATTTTTCCTGAACGCTAGATCTCTAGCGAATACTTTATGCGCTTTGCACATAAACTCAGATTTTGATTTCGCAGCAGCGAGAAATCATAGGCGGATGAAGTAATTATTTATAGTGGGGCTAAATAGTTCATAATGGCTTGTTGAAAAAGTTTTCTTAGAATATATATCAAAATTAGGGGAAAACATTGCATGTAAAGGACATTTTAAAAACTTATTCGAAAGAGACTAAGCCCACCTGCGGAATTCCTGGATACGCCATTATCTCCATTGATCGCTGTGTTAAATCTATCAGTCGTCGGTGGAAATGACATGGTCTTGAACAAACGGTTATATCTTTTGAAATGTTGACACTGCATATTTGAAAAATAGATCATCTTGTAGAAGACAAAATTTCCAATCTATGGATATAAAAAAACTGTAAATTCTGTTGTTGTTGTTGTCATCCCGATGTAGGAATGAGGTCCGCATCCCTCATCGTTTCACAGGTACCGGTAGACAACGTGATGTCGCTGCAGCTTGTCTGGCCTATCATTGCATGCTTTGTTGCGCAATCAAAAGCTAATCAAACGATAGCTCGCACGAGCTATAATCAAAAGCTCGCACGAGCGATCGAGACGACATAGAAGAAGATTGAAAACTGCAAAGCGGCAATCAAGTTTAATCTCGCCTGTCTGAAAGACAATATTCTTCCAGGCTACACCAACATCAAACTGCACGACGAGACAGCCAAAAATCTTGACAGCACGCGCCGCTTCCGGATGGAACTGGTCAAGCAGCAGCTGGAGAAAAAAAGCAAGGCACTCTGCAGGAGTTGAAGAGTGAACTTGCCAGGCTGCAGAATATTTGGACGTAACTGGACATTTCAGGCGAGCTCAAACGCGTCATAGAAAACAAGCAAGACGTGCTCATCAAACACCACAGTCAGGGAGCCCTGTCGAAAATACAGAAGAAACTCATCCGACTAAACGGCGGCCGAATCAAGTTGCCCCATCTGCAAGAAGGACTTATCAACTTTTATTATTATTATTATTATTACAGGCAAATCCAGTAGCATGGGAAGAGTGCAAGCACTATTACCACCCTAAGGTGGCCCCATGTACCGGAAGCGCCCAAAAGATTCAGAGAGAAAGAGAGCTTGAAAAGAAAAAAGTCTAGAAAGAGAGTTGGAAAGAAAATAATAAATAAATAACAATAAATAATAAACCATCATCCGATAACAATCCATAATGTCACTCCGCCCACGTTCCTCAATAAACAATAACAATCAACAATAAATATGTGATTCAGTAAATAACAGCCATCAATAAATAAGAATAAATATTAATAAATAAGTAATAAATAACAATCAAGAACAACAAATATGATTCAACAAGAAACATCCAACAATAAATATAAATATGATTCAATAAGTAACAACAACACAAATAAATATGATTCAATAAACAACAACACCAATAAATATGATTCAATAAACAACAACAATAAATATGATTCAATAAATAGTAACAACAATAAATATGATTGAATAAACAACAACAGCCAACACTGAGTAAAAGTATAATTTAATAAATAACAACAACCAATAATAAATAGTAATAAATAGAGAGTAAAATAAGTATAAATATAAATAAATAGAAAATAAATAACAATAAGCATGAATAAATAACAATAAATTTGAATAAATATACAATTAATAAGACTCAACAGTCAATTCCGCTCTTTCAGTAGCATTTCATTTACTTTGGCCTTGAATTTGTTCAAATTGTTCTGCGAGAAAGCCTCCTCCTTCAACGTGTTCCAAGTAGACACAGTGGCCGTAAGAAAGCAACGTTGGAATTGTTTTGTACGACAACGAATTGGAGCTATGCACTGGGAATGCTGTTTGGATGTAAACCGTGTGCTTCTTGCTGCCACGAAATCATCAGGAGTTGACTTGCTCATCGGATGATGGTCGTTGTGCTTGATCTTGTACAGCATGCACACGCTGCTGACCTTTCGGCGATGGCAAAGATCACCAAGAACCAGGTCACCACAGAAGAACTTGCAAGTTCTAACAACTCTGTTGATGAGATTGAGGTGACAATCCGCAGCAGAAGACCACACGGGGAGGCAGTACTCCAGAATTGGCAAAATGAAACAGCGAAAACAACTTTTTGAGAGTGTGCTGCTACCGAACATCCGATATGCCTTTCTTATAATTCCCAGTTTCCGCGATGCCGAACAAACTAGCTTCCGAATGTGACTCTCAAACGTCAGCTTTGAGTCTACATGTACTCCCAATATTTTGAGCTCATCACACACGCTGAGTTGGGCGTCATTTATGAGGATAGCTCCATGTGAAGACTGTACGGTACGTGACCTAGAAACCAACAAGCATTTAGATTTCGAAGTGTTCAGCATCATATTCCACCTCTCACACCACTTCAGGACGCTGCTGAGATCGTCCTTGACCGTTTGACGCACCTGTGGTCTGTTCGAAGGAGATGAAATTACAGCCATCAAGGTGATATCATCAGCATATCCATATACAGGGTTGCGTGTGGTTGTGTACAGGTCAGCGGTGTAAATGTTGAACAAAATAGGACCCAACACACTTCCCTGTGGGACACCGGACACAACGCTCTGCCAGCCACTGTATGCTCCATCGATGGCAACACGTTGTACGCGATTGGAGAGAAATTGATGCAAAACACTTAGCAAGCGGCCGCCGACTCCAATGTTTCTCAGTTTTTGCAACAAGCCCTGGTGGCTCACACGGTCAAATGCTGCCGAGAAATCCCACTGCACAATCCAGGCTTCACTGCCTTTGTCTAGCACTTGCTGGAGCTCATGCGTGATAGTAAGCTGCCTTTGTCTAGCACTTGCTGGAGCTCATGCGTGATAGTAAGCAGAGCGTCAGTCGTGCTGAGTTTTTTGCGGTATGCAAATTGGTTTTCCGACAGCAGATTGTTGCTCTCCAGGTACTTGACAGTCTGGAAGATATCAAGACTGTCACTTAACATACAAGATATCACTTGACTTTAGACAATATATCACTTGTCTGAGGAACATCTCTCAACCGATCAGACCGATCTACTCAACATGTCTGTCATGGACTAAGCTGTCACTACATGTCAAAACCAAAAGATCATCAGAAGCGGCTAGAAATCGAAATCCTACTTGATGACATTCAGCAGCTTGAACGCAGAGAAGAAGTCACAACAACAAGCGAGCTTCAGCCATTGCTTCTAGCCGAATCAACCGAAACGAGAGGCTCATTTCAGAGCAACAGACTGAAGCCAAAGAGCTACACAATAACGACAAAATAGCGATTCGTCGAGTCGACAAAAGCGCTTCATTTGTGGTGCTCAACAAAAGCGAGTATCTCGACAAAATAAAGGCTATACTCAGCGACAGCAGCAAATTCGACAAAATTCGCCGGAACCAGACGGAGGCGATAAAAAAAGACTGAACAAATTGATAGAAGAGTTCAACAACGGCGACGACACTCATAAACTTTCAAAGATTGCAGGTGTATGATCGCCAGGCTATATGTGCGGCAATGTGAAAACGCACATTGCGAGGCCTATCATTTCACAGATTCCCACTGTGAAGTACAACTTGGCGAAGCGTCTGAACGCAATTTTGCAGCAGTATGTATCGTGCGAACACAGCATCAGCAGTGCACATGAATTTTTGGAATTGCTGCACGCGCAAGACTTAGCTGATGGTGATATCATTGCATCTTTGGATGTTGAAAACTTGTTCACCAACGTGCCTGTCGACAAAACCATCGACCTTATAATGGATCGTGTGTACCGCTGTGAAGAGACAACACCTTTGAAGGTAAGATAAGATGTTTTGCGTGCACTCTTGAGTATATGCACGAAAGAGGCCCCATTCACCTGCCCAAGCGGCCAATTATACAAACAGATTGACGGAGTAGCTATGGGCAGCCCGCTCGACGTTTTGTTCGCAAACTTTTGTATGGGCTCCGCTGAAACTAACGTATACTCGTCGAACAAGCCAGCCACCTACTGCCGATACATCGACGACATCTTCATTCGAGTGAAGTCATCTGACGAAATTGACACTCTCAAGCGGGCCTTCGAAGAAGAAACATCATTAAAATTCACGCACGAGAACGCACTCGAAGGTCGGCTGGCATTTCTATGCTCATTCATGTGCTAGTACAGCTGAATAACGGAGAGCTCAGCACAAAGGTGTACACCAGGCCGACAAATCTGGGACTGTGTCTGAATGACATCAGTGAATGTCAAACAAGATATCAGCGATTTGTCTGCGCAAATTTTGTTTTGTATTTGCCATTGTGTTGGTCATTTAGCTGCTGTCGATTGTTTTATTGTTTGTGTGTACGTTCGCATGTTGTGTCATGTGAGCGCTCCCCAAGCAGAGGCAAAGTTCTGTTCGCAGTAGTAAGATGTAGAACCAATGCACGACCGCATGTTGATTGTGTTGTAAAACGATGTGCCTCCTCGTGTGTATCGACGGGCATTAAATCCCATATCTGCTACTAACTTGTTCTGGTAACTGCGTCCATGCAGAGTATACTTTCTAAGCCTGAGGCGCGATGCATGTTTTCCAAATGGGCGATTCGCACAGTGCCTGTGATAGAGGGCGAGACCTTTCTCTCGCCTGACCGGTATATAAGCTGCGTTTTCCTAAGAGACGGGGAGCGAGTAGGACTAGGGAACTTGGACATAGTAAGGCTAGGCTGCGGCACTATCTACTCTAGTTTAACCTGACTCGTTTTTATCGACTGTTTCGAGCATTTCTAACTGTTTGTTTCGAACAGACGGCAAGTTATCGCGGCACAACATTAAGAGGTCCTTCTCAAGAGACTAAACGGCGTAGTTACTAGACGGCGTAGTTACGGACCTGCGGTTTGACAATCGGGGCCGTTAGGCTTTGCCCATGCATAAATTCACGCCTTTCCACTGATGTGTTCAAATACGTACATTTATATATCTATATACTAGACAAGACAACACACGTCACAACAGGGTGCCGTTACAGTAAGTTATATATACAGGCTCAAAAGATGCTCCAGGAACAAGCACGCACAAAAGGATGTACTCAAACGCGTCATTTTGCTACGCACTCCCTGCAACCGCGCACTTGCAAATGCCATTGCGCCTTGCAAACACTCGCTGAAAATGTGATAATTCATGGAATCTCAGCACACAGGCACACACACCAATGCAATGCGTACATAGTGCGTCTCGGTGGCCGCATTCTATGGACACACACACACGCACGCTGTCATGAATATAGAACAATTTACCGACACCAGAAGCCCAACTGCGACGAAACTCAGTTCCTACTCGTCAAACTGGCTGTGATATGAGTCCAACGTCCACATCACGAGCCAGCTGGACGGGCAGGCGAAACTGGCCGGTAACGTGACCAACGGGCAAACGACACCCTGAAATTAGCGGAATATCTCGTAACTAATATTTGCAACGCAATGATTACTTGTCATCGCTGCATCACATATCCATGCTATTCAAATAATTCAAGTGAATATCCCTCTTTCTGGACCAATCCTAAACTAATGATGCATCAAGCCTATGAAAATAACTGGATCCATGCTCAATCCACGAACGCATGGTGCCGATTAAACCCTCCGTATATCGGTCTTCAAGTGACCGATTACGGTCACTTGAAGACGGTAACTAAATGGGTCCATTTGACCCATTTAGTTATCAAACGTCATTTACCATAGTTTAACACGCAATTCCTTGTATTTTCCGTTACTTTTACTCGTTCTCGATTTTCTTTCACTTACCAATTGGAACATTTCTAAATATATTCCTAAGATACATACTCATTATATACATCAACTACCGTATGGGTTCATTAGACCCCTTATTAAGGCATGATTTCGTTTTTTTTCAGTGGTTATACATGCAGTTTTTTGTGTTAATTTTGAATATGATAAAATTCAGTCCATATCCTTGACCAAAGTTCCCGCAAATGCATTTGGAAATTAGAAAACAGCTGAAACAACGTATATATACAATGTGCACTGGACAAACTTTATTTGAATATTCTAAATGTTACAAAGATGCTATAGAATTTACATCTACATCCTTATTGAAAACATAAAAAATAAATTCTCTATATTCAACTAAACTCCAGCAAATGCATTTGAGAATTAGTGAAACACAAAAGTTAACGTATAAATCCAATGTGTACTGCACCAATTATATTCTACAATTTAATGTTGCGCAGGAGGTATAGGATGCATCATGTTGATTAAAAGGATATAAAAATGGAGCCGCAACCTGCAACATTATTCGTCAATCGTGCGGACCATCACGTTTTAACGAAAGGTCGCAATAGCATTAAATCATGCTATATATACCATCTTTACGTGCACCAATCGGCTAATAGTTCGCAAATGTATAAATGCGGAAGACATGGTTGCTCACTAAATTGACTGGAAGCAAATTAATTGGAAGGTTGAAGAAAATATTGAGCTGGTTATTCTTATCGATGTATATACATCCAAATTATTATTATTAATTACAAGAACTATTAGCACCTTACGGTGACCTCATGTACCGTATATGCGCCCCGAATGTGTAGAGAAAGACAGTACAAGAAGTACATAAATGTAGAGTTTGAAAAGTAAATAATAAATAGCGATAAACAATCCATCCGAAAAAACTCCATAATGTCAATATGGGAATGTCCTACATTTATTGATTTGATAACATGACCATTCTCAACCAAATAATAAGCAGGTCAAGATTAAACAAATTTTGCTGGTAATGTGTTTTCATGATGCAACAGCAAGAAGGAGAAACAAAAGTAGAGATAAATTGGAACTCATAAGCGAAATATTTCAAATATGGAATACAAATTTGATTGATTGATACATTACAGATTCATGCATGCGCACCACACAATGAAAAATGTCCTCTAATACCTCATCTAATACTCACCAGCGGAGGAAAAACACGTTCTTTTTGCATCTCCGGCACAGACTGAAAAACGATTACATGTAATAATTGTCATAGTCATGTTTGTCAAAAACATCAATGAACGAGAACAAGTCTTGAACGGGAATAAGTTTTCTGCATTCGCTAATCTGGAGCTGTAATTTAGCATACAAATGTTTAGAAATTTAGTATATATCTCAAGATTTGTAGTTGCATTCAAGCTTATTTCAATAAACAATTCATTCATGCATTGTGACAAGAAATGCCTAAATATGTTGTCAAATACCCAAAAATATGCTATTCAATTGTCATAGAATATGTGAATTTTGGACTGTTTCGTAGCGGACACATTATTTGCACTTTAAGCATGAATCTAGCGACATTTCATTGGGGAGCCACCCTCAGGGAGGCGAAATTTCCCTAGTACATGGCGAAAGTTTGACCTTGATTGGTTCCTCCGATAAGTTGGGGTGTATTGGCGGCACCAGTATTTCTCCGGTGGGGATCTGGGCGCTAAAGATGCGGGGCTCTGAGAAACATGAGGAACCGCACTCGAAATGTTCATGAAACTGGGGTGCCACTGTAAGGATGCCATTTTGTGCATTTGCATTGAGGCGCATAATCACATGATTCGATTCTGCATGCATATTTGCATTTGATGTTTTTTCGAGTGAGCAACCGATTTGTTGTATCGATCGAGCTGCGACTTCTAACCTGCCGACACATTTTTCACACATTTTCAGACATGGTTTTCAGACATGGGACATTTCAGACATTTTCAGACATGGGAAAATTCAAATGCACATTAAACTTGAAACACAGTGAAAATTCTTCACATGGAATATTCGACTTCACATTGAACTCCTCCAACCTCTTTGAGCGTGGCAATGCAAACGTCATTTGAGCAAGTCGTGTTGAATAATTTCCGAAAATGTAAATATGAAGTTCATGTATGTAGAATCCTACCTTTACAAAACGTAAATGGCACGTGTATCTAGTTTGGAGCAGTAACACTTACGTACGATTTCAATTTAAAAATAAGAATAATCAAATTCAAAATGGGAAAAGTCAACATCAAAATTAGAATAGCTTCAAAATGGGACCAGGCTGTTTATCACACCATGTCTGAAAATGTGAGAAAAATGTGTTGGCAGGTTATTATACTTAGAGCATTATTTCTGAACATTAGTTATGAGCGGCATTTACACATTAGCTAAGCACAAAAATATACAAAAATATAAATGATAAACGAAATAATTAGGGTACGTATTTCTATACGTATCTATCTTTCAAACGTATTTCTATAAACATGGTGCAAAAACAACAGTATAATTGATTATAAAATTGATGTCCAGCAAACAACTTTGCGTTTTCTAATATTGACTGTGTTTGAGATTAAGCACATGCGAAGCAGAGGATACGACGATGCAACAATACGGCGACGGTGAAAATAACGTCAAGTTAGTAGTCAGTTATTGCGATAGGACATGTTTGTTGCGGCTCCGAGTTTTTGTGGATTTTTGGAGGTTTTTTGCAGCATTTTGGTGACTGAATTGTGCATGGGTGTCCAGTAGGTGTTGTGTGATGTGACCTCACCGGCGGGCCAGGGCGACAGGAGCATTGAGAGCCGACAGAAGCTGCCAAACTTTGATAGTTTTATTTGTTTTAATTTTTATTTTAAAGAATAATAAAATGATTATTTTAAAAAAATGATAGTTTTAAATAGGTTTCCGTTATATTTGTTTGACTCGTCGGATTTCCTGCTTCATTTGCTTCATTTGCTGATTTTTAGCAAAAACTCGTGAATCTTGATGGCGCCTCAATTTTCTGCATCAAACGTGGAAATTTAGAATAGTAAAAAGAAATTAAGTGATTAGTGTTAGTCTTACTCCACTTGGGTACATACGTAAGTGATCAGTCTCGTGCGCACGCTGCCGGGACGTGCTCTTTCCAACCGACTTTAATTTTTCGGTTTTTAAGTTTATCTTATACTTGCGACTCCTTCGTATTGTGAGTTTTTCTTCCTCTTGTGACAATTATTTTGTGTCATTTGGTGTCCTTGGTGGTGTTAAACAGACTACAAGTGCTGTTGTGTGTTCTGTGTTCTGTGAGATCATTGAACTCTAGTAATGCTCTAACGAAATCTTGCGCTAAATCGCGTGAAGTGTACATGCGAACGTAGCGGTCATTTTCGAGATATAATACGATCTACAGTGCAGTCGAAAGTGGCAGAATGCGCCCAGGGTCAGAAATGCAGGCAAGTATCACCGAACAACAGGTTTTCAGCGACAACTCCAAAATCATCTCTACTAGTTCAAAAAATCCACAATCACGCAAGCACCGCATAGGACGGAGGGGTGCAGGCCGTCGAAGAGGACGCAGAGGCGGCGTCAGATGGAGGACTGGAAAAACTAACCGAAATGAAATAATTCTAGCGCAGCTCAACGTGCAGTCTCTCTTGCCAAAGTTAACGGAGATTCGAAGCGACATTGACAAAACATATAACATAGACATTTTAGTCCTGTCCGAAACGTGGTTATCACCGTCAACTCCCAGTCGTTTAGTCACAGTTAGCGACTACAACATATACCACAACGATCGCAAACCCGCTCGCCCCAGATCGAGGTCGCCCGGTGGAGTAGCTGTCTTGGTGCGCAATACATTTGCTGCTAACGTACTGCAGACGTGGTCGGTTCCAAGTTGGAGATATTGTGGATGCGTGTACAATTCGGCAAAAATCAGTCCACCACGATCGCATCATGCTACCGCCCACCTTCCAACACCGCCTCATAGCCGAGTGGCTAAGACGCACGCTTTGCGCACGAGAGGTCCAGGGTTCGATTCCCTGGCGAGGTGAAACGGACGGGTTCGTTTCTCAAAGTGATAGATCAAATGCCGCAAGACGGGTTTCGTGTGCGCGCAGCCGTACAGTTCTCTGTGCTGGCCGTAACTGCGAAAACCCGTGTGGCGCCCGGACCTGCGGTGTGCCAGCCAGGGTCATGAGACTTTGCCCCCGCAAAATTACACGCGAACACAGCCTTCTCTACTGCTGTGTTTAAATGCGCAATTATATATATATATCCAACACGGTCGCTTAACTCACCGCCAATCTGGATGATCTTGACGCGCAGCTGCAGCATGTTGTCGCTTCTCACGGCGGACTTGTGATTTTGGCGGGAGATCTTAAATGTGACCTCTTCAAAACTACAGCTTCAGCTTGTTGCACGCTTCAACAAACGCTAGAAGGCTGTGGACTCACAGCTTGTAACACAAGCTCGCCGACGTATTGTCCTGCACAGTCGCTACTGGACATTATTGCCCTGAACAATGGTGGCCAGGTTAAGCGATCCGGCGTACACAACGGTTGCTCCGTATCCTCTGCATTTTCTTCTAGGCTCCAGTATTGACACGTTGTCACTATGGAACTCCGCATGACATATCGCGTGTATTGTTGAAGATATACGAACAATCCGCAGAAGAAGAATAACTGTTTTCGGAAGACGCCTGTCACGTATTGATAATGCCGACTTCAATAATCAGTTAGCAGTGCAAGACTGGAGCCTAGAAGAAAATGCAGAGGATACGGAGCAAGTGGCAACATTTCATCAGTATCTTCACTAATATGATGGACGCTGTTGCTCCTGTTACTAAGATCCGTCTTCCGCCAACCCAAGCACCTCCAATGTCGGCACAAATGTGGCAGTTAAAGAAGTCCAGAACGGAAGCTCTGATGAAAAGCGAAATGACAAACTACAAAGAAACCAACCGGAAATATCGGGCCACGGTTCGAAAAGATACTCTCACTCATTTTCAGAATAAGGTTAATGGAGTTAAACCACACGCAATGTGGCGAGAAATTCGACCGATTATCGACCGCAAGCACAACGTCGCTGCTGTGAGCGCAACTCCTGAAGAACATCGGACCCATCGGACACTGTTGCGACTATTAACGTCTGTGCCGGTACCGACTCCGTTGCCGAGAATCACAACAGCTCACTTGTGTATTCAGCCGATCACCAAGAGCAAATGGAGACACACTGTGATGTCTCTAAACACGTTAAACTCAGTTGGTGCTGGTGATGTGAGTGTACGCATGATGCAGCAGTTCCTGCCTGGCTTTGGACGTCAACTGCTCGACATTGTCAACAGCTGCCTCGTCAAATGTGTAGTGCAGGCGGAATGGAAACACGCCCTGGTCACGCCCATTCCCAAATCCAGTACAGTGCCGTCCAAACCTAGCGCAACTCGACCAATTTCAATACTGCCTGCAATCACAAAGATTGTAGAGAAAGTTGTGCAGGTACAGTTGTTGAGGCACATGGAGCGACACCAGCTGATTTTTGACAGTACTCCAGAGCACTGCCTGCGCGCCATGGACAGCAGAAAAGTAACCTTAGTAGTGTCACTTGATTTTTCGAAATGGTGGATAAGCCAGTGGATAAGGTCTAACTCTATGGCGTAGAGACGGACTGGTTTGAAGACTACCCCAAGGCGCCCACCCAGCAGGTGCAGCACAGGTGACCGTCCGGTCAGACCCGGTACTCCAGTATCATGGAAAACGGTCTCGGGTGTTCCAGGGCGGAGCACTCAGCTGCATTCTGTTCACCGTGTACTCAAACGGCCTGACTTTATGTCTTGCCAAATACGGCGGGATGACTACAGTTCAATACGCGGACGACCTACAGCTGGCGATATCTGGCGCCAAAAAAAACTATCACACTTAATTCGGACCGTAGAGGGAGCACTTTCCGATATAATCCGGTAGTGCTCAACCAACTGGATGAAGATCCACTCGGCAAAAACGAAATTCATGCTTGTCGGTACGAAACAGTTACTTCAAGGCATTCCACCTGTGACTATTTCGTGCGACGGCAGCACGATACATGAAAGGAGGACAGTCAAACACTGGGACTGACTGTTGACCGACACCTGCGTTTTACTGATCACATTGACCAACTCGTCCGCGGATGCGCAGGTATGCTCATCGGAATATCGCACGCGAAAAGTAATATTCCTAAATATTACCTGCACAGAATAAAAGTCAAAAAGTGTTGAATTTTTGCGCCAGAGTAATCACGGGGCGGACGAAGTACGACAGCATCGCACAACAATACCGATCCCTCCGCTGGCTAACTGCTGAACAGCTTATTGCCTATCACCGTGTTATAGCTATGCACAACATTTGCGTCTTCGGCGTGCCTAATCAACTCACAAGCGAGGTCACGTTAAACGCGCAGCATGAGCACAACACACGAGGCTCGACACAGTGTCTGCTGCCGCGCATATCGACCGAAACTGGAAGGCGGAGGCTGCTGTACAGCGGTGTACAACTTTACAATAACGTCAAAGCAGACAAACTGCGAGTTGAATTCAAGTCCAAGCTGCACAAAGAGCTATTAAACCAGAGACCAATGTCACCAAATTAACGCCAAAAACACCAAGAAACATCATATTGACTGATTTTATCTGATTTTTATTTATTTCACCTTACCATTTCCATGCGTTTTATTGTGTTTTAGCACATTCACCAATTTCATACATTTCATTCATCGACTTTTTATTTGAATTTCACTATGTACTTAAACGACAAAGAGCTGAAAAGCCATTTGTAATGTATGCTTTTTGATGAATACATGATGATGATGATGAAGTAAAATTGTTGTAAATGTAACTTGGTGTTGCACTTTCAGTGTCTTGCAAAATCTCACACACACACGCACACACATCTCACAATAAGTGTTCATTTAAGACTGCTGAGTTTCTCCTCTTCGCACTTCATGTTGTCCGCTCAAATAATATGGACACTTTTCATTGTTGCGCATGATGTCATAATTGAACTTGGGCTGCTTGAATTTGTGTGTTTACATAGATTTTGACGTAAGTTGAAAATACCATTATAGCCTATTTTCCATATTATCCTAAATTTTTGTACATTTGTTCCATTTTCTCCTAATTCACTCAGTGAACTCAACTGTACAAGCACCATTGCGAGTAATATTTTTAATCATAAGGAATAAATTCCAATGACGGCTATTGGTTGCATGCACTCGAGGGTTATGCCCACTAAACGGAATGTGAAAGCGTTCCATTTAGTGGGCTGTTGTACTGTTGACTTAACTAGTTGCTCTAAGGTCGCTCGAAAAGTATAAAAATAAATATTTAGTTGTATTGCACAAATGCACGTGTCTATATCAGAGATTTATGTATATGTTATATTGTCTATGTCTGTATTTTGTCTATATATATAGACACAATAAATAAAATAAATAAAACCATTATTTCATTTATCTGAGGTAAGTATTAAAGAAGTTACAAATGCAACTTCTTGTTTTATATTACCTTGATCAATAAAATATTGATTTTATTGATCTGAGGTAAGTATTGGGGAAGTTACAAATGCAACTTCTTGTTTTAGCGCAACTATTTGGATTTAGGACCACATTTGAACTTTTAGAATAATTATTTCACACTATCACGATTTGTTTTTCATTTTTGGTTGTAAAGTTGTACAATGCTGTATACTTTAATACTTGATATTACTTTACTACCTCAGATCAATAAAATCAACATTTTATTTATCTGAAGTAGTAAAGTAGTATCAAGTATTAAAGTGGTATTATGGAGTGTCATCGGACGATGGTTTGTTTGTTATTTTTTTCGAACTGTACAATTCTTTTCTTTTCAAGCTCTCTGTGAATCTTTTGGGCGCTTCTGTTACATGGGGTCACCGCAGGGTGAAAATAGTGCTTGCACTCATTCCATGCTACTGAATTTGCCGGTAATTACTAATAATTAGGGTGACCTTTTGGTGCGCTAAAAACCAAGAAGAGTTGCGCTAAAAAATCCTACCATATGTTAAGCGCTATAAAGCTGCTCTTAAAATTTTGCAAAAATTTCACTAAAACCCGTAAAAGGGTAGTGAGAATCACTGAATTATGAAAAACGTACTTTTGTGAGGAAAAATTTGTACTTTTTACATTCGATAACTATTACCTAAATACGTTTTGAGCACTCGCGGTTGTGCTAGGGTTGTAGGCTTCATGAGCTTTAACTGTCACCTCACTGGCGATTTGGAAGCGCTAAAAATCGCAAATAGTTGTGCTAATAAGTTTACCTAAATGGTTCGCTAAATATCACCAATTTTAAATAATAAGGTAATAAAATGTAAACACTGAAATCACTCCTTAACATAGTTACACTTTGATAGTTTCACGTTTTTGTTTCTACTTAATTATGCATTTTGAATTTTCGCGGTTGCGTTAGGATTGTGTTTCACATACCTGTCTAATCTGTCGAGTTTGTCGCACTGATGCCTGGTAGTGGCATATAAACATACAATATAATTGGAAATGCTCGCTTGATATTAATTTTCTTAAATGTTCCAATGTCCTAATGGATTTTGCAGATAAAACATCACCTGATTATGCGGTAATTATATTCAAGTACTGTGGATCTAAATAGTTACTCAAAGGTTGCTCGAAAAGTATAAAAATTAATGTTTAATTCTATTGCACAAATACACGTGTCCGTATGCGGTGCTATGCACATTCAGGATGTCTAGCACCACACACGGACACAATGTTCACACGCTTTCCAGATACATGCTTACCGATTTAATGTTGACAATACATGACCATATGCTGTATTGTAGACCTTTACAACTGAAAATTAATCTTTATAGTATGAAACAGTTGTTCTAAAAGTTCGAAATTGTCCTAAATCTTAATAGTTGCTCTTAAAAATGACAAACTTACAAAAGTTGCGCTAAAAACAAAGAGTTGCATTTATAACTTATATAATACTTACCTCATATCAATAAAATATTGATTTTTGGGCTCCATATGATGAACAGATTCTATGATCAAAAAGTTGCATTTGCAACAAAAGGTCACCCTACCAATAATATATAATAATTTTGGGCTTCTCAGGACGAACAGAGTATATGATGCAAAAAGTTGCATTTGCAACTAAAGGTCACCCTATCAATTAAAGACGTATATGATCAAACAAGTATATGAAAATCCGAATCAATCAAGAACGCATGACCATCATCATAGTCGCGCTCAACTCTCGACAAAGAGGCAAGAGACATCTGGATATCCCCGATAGTAGTTATAGTAGGATTGTTGACCAAGTTTACTGTACACGATTATACATCCAATCAAACTCGACACGAATAAACAAGGAATTCATATTCATATAAGCAAGGATTTCTATAAGGATTCTATAGAAGATGCATGTTCGATCTATAAGAATTCGAACTCAAGGTTTCTCAGGCATTCATCAAGAGAAAAGGGACCGTTATTGACAGAGCACTTGATTTATTAAGAAAACGTAGACGATATAAAGCACTTATACTGTAATCGCCACACAATACTCCTTAAAGTTCCCCAAAACTGCAAAATCCAAAAGACGAATTCAGCTATCCTCACTGGCTTAACACTCAGACCCCAGTGTCTTTACCTATACGTATGTAGAATCTAAAAGAGACGACAATACGAAGCAGTGAAGTACACGCCGTGGTTGCTCATCAAAGCTGGCTGTGATAGCTTGTCATTGTTCCCTATGACAGCTCAGTTTGATGGCGACCAAAGCGAGTGATTGTCCATGTGCTGTACTGAATTTGCACAACATGGCCACATCGGCAGGATTATTATGGTAACCGGTGAATACCACCCTATCGAGGACATATACACAAGTGCACTGTGGTGATGTAGGAAGACGGACGTAGGTAAAGAAGTGGCGAACAATACGGACAGCACAGCGGAAGACACAGTAGTGAGATGATGTTCATCAAGCACATCTCACTACCCATGTCTTTCACTGCGCCAACCAAGTCTATCAGTGGAAAATGGTTCCTATAAAACATGGTCTAGAACTGTTTCGGTCAAGTTTTCCATTATTTAGCTGAAATACAGTGATGAGAAAATATTAGAATAACATATGTTCATGATGGGCATCAATCATGCCCACCACGCACGCTTTGTACGATTATTCGTGACTTAAATATCATCGAAGTTCTCAATGTGGTTTCAAGGTCACAACGCGAATGTGAACCCCGTTTCTATATACAACAATTCAGAAACAAACAGAAACTAAACAGAAACACCTCACTCTTGTCCAATAACACATAATTGAAAACTGCACGATGCTCAAAATACAGTCCAAACCGCTGTATACTGATTGATATCATAGTGCAATTAAAGTGCAATACCATCGTCAGGTCCCAGACTCCGGCCCAACACAGGGACAGAAGCCGCTTAATGTCATATCAGTTATTGTCATGTTTTAGTGGTTCCGTATGAAATTTGTCTATACAAATGACATCGGATAATGACATACCCTTGTTGTCAGCCAGTCCATGTTTTTGAGTTTGCCCCTTCAGTCAAAAGCATGATCATTCTTTGCGAGTAGTGATTGTGGCAGCAGCGATGGGATAGCGTAGTGAGTTCACGCTGCAGGATAAGTTGCAAATCTTTGACAACCTCAAGTCTAGTAAGAAGCAAATGATCATTACAAGGGACCTCGGCTGCGAACAGGGAACAATCTCGGAATGTTGAGAAATGTTGAGTTAATGTCATATTTCAGTTTATATCATACTTTTTGCAGGTCTCGAAGATATGACATTAAGCGGTTTCGAATATACCCCAAACTGTAACATGAAGTATTTTTAAGCACCATAGGCGGCTACTGTACAGTAGCCGCCTAAAGTTTGGACGTCAAACACAACAAAAACATAATTTTGTGTTGATGACATGAACACCACTTTAATTCTTTGACTTTCTTTTCTTTCTTTTTTTGCTATTCTTTGACTTCATAGATATTAATTGATAATTTCGTGTTGACCAGTGTAATTAATAAAAAATTCATTAATAAAAATTAGTCAATCATAGCTATAGCCAAGAGTTCATCCGTGACTTCCAATTAGAGCAGAGGTTCTTACCAATTATTTTCTGATTCCCCACTTCTTAATATGAGATATCTTCATTTTCCACAACAAAGCTGATAAAGTCAATAAATTCAGTTGTTACACCAATGTAAATATCAAGAGGACATTATAAATAAAAATAAACGAATTTGAATTGATAAAACACACATTTGACCTTCTGACCTTTAGCTTCCCACATGTCAACTGTTCCATTTCCCAAAAGTGCAAAACCCACGAGAGCCACATAATTAGAAGGTGCCGTTCATTTATATTACTGAATTAGAAGGTGCCGTAATATTAGAGGTACACTTCAATGAAGGATGCCGTTCAAATAGATTTTACCGAATACCTGAGGTATCGCGCGAGCAGAAACGCTGTTGCCAGTAACCGTGTAGGACCTTTACTATATCTTCTAATGATGTGATGTCTGACCTTAACAGAGCTGACAATTAGAGCTGATAGACAATAGTAACCTTTTCGCTCAATGGTGGCTTTGGATTAAAGAAACAACATAAAAAATTGCACCATATTTATAAATAAAATCATTAGGTTATCAATGGCTACCACTTCGTCGTAGTGTAACTTTTTTGTTTTATTTTAGCTGATATTTTTCTTGTGATTAGACCATATGAGCAAAGTTTTACGTAACTTTCGGAACCGTTTCCACAGACATCCCATCACGCGGGAGTTAACGATGCCAGCGTTTTATAAGGTCGTATGATGGAGATTCATGACTGGATCACTGCGCAACACTCAACAGGCTCCACTTCACACATGATTCAATTTAAACACCTGCAATTAAAAAACTACAATTAGTTCAGAGAGGTAATTTTCTAAATAAACCAACTTACACATTGACATTTACAAATTTAAATTATACATGCATACTTTAATCTAGATCAGACAATTGGAAGTGGATCATAGGGGTTCCATATTGAACGTCTCCCATAACACAGGTTTCGAGCGTGGGATAGTATATATGAGACCTCTATAACCGAAACTGCACTATAAAACTTGATATGCACGAGATTGGATGCACTTGAGAATATACACGTGATGTTCGGAGAGTGATAGCACCACTTGAGCGTTTTCACGTGTCAACGACGAACGATGATGATGACAACGACGATGTCATGTTAACACTAGAACAACCGTGATGCGTGAATTGACGGAAAATGAACACAAAAATGTTGTGGCTTCAATAAATAAATAATATTTTCAATATCTATTGCTACTTTTAACACTAGAAGGACCGGAGCCGTCAATTGACGGCTGTCATTTGGGATGGCTTATTTTCGTTTTCTATTATTCATTAGAATATATATTCAAATAATTCAACGCTGAATCTAATGGTGCTAAAATAAATATAATTGAAATAACTTCAAGGGGCGTAAATTTGAATTGAAAAGTACAAATTTGCTGTATAATTAAAAAAATTGGCACGTTTGTCTCAATTTAGATTATTAGAGAACCTATATCGCAATTTAACAAACACCATTCAATAGATCAATTTAATAGCTTCGTAATGGTATAAAATTTGTTATAATTTGATTCATATTATGATCACAAAAAATGCTTGAAGAATAGAAGAATTTTTACAGTCAACTGACGGCTGCCCACGTTGTTACATTTTCAACTTTACAATGCATGAAACATTTGAAATATGTATCATATTAATATTACATGGTACACATACATTCTCAATACCAATAATCGAATAAGCCGGAACCAAATTACACAATTATTTAAGAACACAATACACATTGGGTTTTGGCATGCGTTAGGCCATCAGAATAGGTTGACTGATCGGATCCATGGTACATCTTGGGAGCGAAAGAGCGCTTGCTCGACTTCTACCTCATCCACTTGTTTTTTTTCTCCGCATTATTGCATAAAATAAGCGCTACTATACTGTGCAAGACCAACGACAATGTTCAAAACCAGAGCACCTCAAAATTTTACAATTTCACTATGAAACCAAGCCCACAAACCAATATACGATACTGAAGTACGCCCGATGCAGCCTGAGCATACCCTAAAATAGAGGACCAAGTTTCAGGTGATTTTCTTGCATACATACCTCTATTATGCATGGGCATATTCGCGAGATACAACCTTATTGACTAAACGAATTCACTAAATCTGTACTGTTATATAATCTAGCTGCCAATCGACGACTGATGTTCTTCCAGGTTCATCATGTTATTTTGCTATCAAGTAGTGAGTAAATTGCAACATAATTAATACCATTTGATAGAACATAATACCATTTGATAGAACGCAATATGATATTTCCAATGGTTGTTGTTAGATTGCCATAAAAAGTATCAAACGCGACCTAATAATGAAAATGTGCAAAATTGGTCATTTTTGTTCAACATGAAATTTTGAAATTGACCTCACGGCACTCAAAATATTTTGTATCTCAATTTAATCAAGACCATTGAATTTAACGTTTCCCAAACCATCAATAACAGTCTATTTACAACCGAATTTTGGAGAGAAAATTGCCCATAAAGCAGCCCTTAATTCAATTTTCCGGTCCTTCTAGTGTTAATAAATTTGATAGATGTTTCATACATCTATTTTTAGAGAATATATTTCCATGTCATGAATTTGAGAACTTAAGTGTATCCCGGATATGATAACCACGGATATAAGAGAATTTCTCCAAGATACGGAATAGAGTCGATTGAAATATATGAATTTACTACGGATACGAGACCCAGATCCAGACCGAAAACCACGGTTATAGAACAATAATTATCCGAGCTCGTCTCCTATACTTTACGTGTAATTTTTCCCGGTTATATGAGAGATCAGTTCAGTTCAGCACCAAAAATTTCAGACACAATTAATGGTAATATGATTTAATGGTACAAGGTAAACGTGTTGAAAAGATTAGGTGTTCTTTCAGGATAGGTGGTGTCTTAAAAAGAGAATGTGTCATGAAGAGAATAGGTATTCAGTTCAGTTAAGTCAGTTATACATTTGTATCAGTCATTTGTGTCAGAAATTGTAGTGGTTATAGTGTGTGCATCTGTGATATGTAGGGCTGTCAAAAAAGTAACCTAAAAATCAGAAAAAAGTAACTTTATTTTCGAGAAAAAGTAACCTAAAAAGGAAACCTAAAAATAACCTGAGTTTTAAAGTTATTATCACTTTTGTATCGTTTTATCACATGTTTATCACGCCTTTGCTGATTAGTGCGCCATGTGAAATACACGGTTTGTTTGTTGCTTGTTTGTGAACATATAAAGTAACCTAATAACCAATAAAAAGGTAACCTAAAAATAACCTCCTTCAAAAAAGGTCAATTTCTGTTTGCAGTTCTGAAGGAAGAAAATACACCAGTCCTGCTTTTTTATCATCTTTCCGAGTTGGTACTACTTTTCCACCCTCTCCGATCTGGTACCATTTTTACAACAAACAACCAAAAGTGACTTAACATAATTTAGCTAACATCGAAAAATGGAGCATAACCATCAAAATATAATTTTAAGTGGAATGCTCATACAAATGCGAAATACACTAATTGCAAATGTAAATATTTTTAATAATGGTCGCAATAATGTTCTTTATATTTTTTCAATGGAACTTTTTATCAAATAGCACGTACTACAGTAGCGTAAACACTACATGTGTGAATGCCCCCCGTCCTCCCACGTGGGATAATGGCGCTATCTCACGCCCTGAAAATCACGTGCGAATTCCTGTCAAAGTAAATACGTACTGTCAAGTGCTACAGTGCAGTATCTGGTATAGAGAGCTCACACATCGTACTATACCACGCTCCAAACATCTCACGACACCCTCCGGTTCGTGGACATTTCCTAAAATGGAATTACACTATCCTGCGTAGCCAAAAACGTATAAATATCGAGTAGCACGGATATTAAGATGAATATCAATTGCTAAATCCTAACAGCAGAAATGTTGACATTTCTTGATCTTCACACCTAATATTCCATCTCTTTTCCTATTTTATCCTCATATATACCGGTTTTGTGCCCCTTAGCTGCAAAAAGTCACCAAACTTCGTGGTAAACTTACCTAATAACAAGAAAAATAACAAAAGGTAACCTGACGATAAAAAAGTAACCTAAAAGCAAAAAAAGTAACCTAACGATGAAAAAGTAACTTTTGGTAACCTAATAACTTTTTTAATAATTATCGTACACAACTTTTTCATGCAGTTTTAGGTAGCTTATGAAAAAGTGACCTTTAGGTGAAAAAGTAACTTTATTAACTTTTGACAGCCCTAGTGATATGTTAGGAGTCAGTATGTGGCGAGTTTTCATTACTGTGCCCGCTATTTCGATTGACATGTTGATGCTGACTCACTTCATGTCACTTGTGCTGTTATTCGCCATTTAGCGGGAGTTTGTGCAATAAGAACAACTGATCTTTCCACTAATACTAGCGATAAGTGTGATTTTCCAAGGCTACTGCCCAGAAAAATGTTATCATGTTATATAAACTAATTTTTATTCTCTCCTGACAACTCTCATATCCGGGGTACACTGTATATGGGCACAAGCAAATACAAACCGTAACACGTGCTATTTCAAAAGGAGCTGACTCATAGACAGCATAACAGATAAATTATAATCAACGAATAATTATTCGTTAAATAATATTAATAATATATATTTATTCACGAATAATTATTCGTCAATTATAGCAAATCCCGCTAAGACTGTGCACACAGCCAGTAGCACATCACTGACACGCGGACCATAAACATATTCGAACCAGGGTTCCCGCCGACAAAAATCACATATATACATTCACACAGAAAAATTCCAATTGAAATGCACTACAAAACCAGTGATTCTTCCAGCTATACAAGGCACAATATGCATGTGCAATATGCAATGTGTATTTATGTGCACGCTCCGGTTGTAACTTCGCTGAAATCAATGTCTATCATTTTTAAGATGGGGCACAAGCGGCCATTTTATATTTCCAAACACGTGCAAGCACAGGGCGTCGACCAACACACGTGGTCACACCCGTATACGAATGCGCGTCCTGCCAAATACCCACATGCTGCACTAGCTAGTGTATCAGTCCAGGAGCTAGACTGAATATTCCAAACGTTGAATAACAAGCACACAGGAAATCACCGGATCACATGTAAATACGTCGCAGAAACACGTACGGTTCACTGATACAGAGCACTCGACGGTCAAATGACCTCTATAGTACCGGAGCAGATGCAGTCGGCTAAATTGGACTGACTTGCACCAACAGACATACAGCCAAGCATACAAACAACAAACTTGCAGGAATGTTCTGTGAAATACAGTCAAGGTCGCATGCTACGTGCACGACAACACCACACGTGCACACAGACATACATACAGACGGACAGGCAGACAGCACACGAACGAAGAGTGGAGCAACTGGGCAAGACAGAGACACCGCCGCCTCATTCACGTAGCTCTCCTGCACAGGTGGTGCAAATGATCGCTTGCAAACACCAGCGCCTCTGACGAGCTATGAGCAAACTACGCTATGACGAACTTGTAGCGCGCGTGCCAGAGGCGTTCCACAGAGCTGCTAGCAGACGCCAAAATAAATGACCATATTTGTGCCGTGATACTTATGCTCCCGAAAAAACACGAAATATAAGCTATATGCTTTGAAGCATAGCAAATACAAGATAGGCAGACCGGCAAACTAAGAACTCATAGGCTCACATGTTCCTCGATAATTCGCGCTTCTGCAGACGAGACATGAGAGAGCTCAGTCAACGCCATCTAGGTGGGCTGACTCAGCTCAACGCACCGTTAGACGTGCCCACACATACACAAACACCCACGAACACAAACACATGCGAAGCAAATTCACAGCAAGATGAGTTATATTATTAGTAGTATTATTATTGCACAAAACTAACAAAACAACCAATACGCACTTCTGAATGAAAAGCATGTGGAAATAATTTAACCAAGTTGAAAATGAATCAGGCAAAAACATGTTTGCTGAATCACGCCGCCTCAATAACACACCGCAGTAGAACAAAAATTGTTCAGATGACGAAATGATAACCAAACAGAACAAAAATCGCATAACGTATATGTGACATCAGCAAATAAAACCTCTTGATCACTAAAATGAAGAACAAACAAAATGCAGGCATAAAATAGTCATGAAATGTCATAACTCCTATCACCTTGAAAAACTCCATAATTATACAGTTAAATTTTACACATTTAACAGTCCATATACGAAAATAGCACGATAATGCTAGATCATAACTCACACCATCGCAGTCAACAAGAACGAATCCAATACTTATTCCACACCTTAGACACAAACTCACCACAAAACATCCACCATTCCTCGAAACACCACATCAAATATACAACTTCACAAACACATACCATACCACAACAGTCTACACACACACACAATAGGTACAGACACTGCACACATAGCTCACATGCCATTGACTCAAGCGTATATTGACTTTATATTTAGCTGTTTCTTAGAGGCAACTAATCCTCTCATTCATCCACAGAGGCACACGCGTTCGATACAAACACATGTAAACACGTGACCTGAGAGTGCATGAGTCAGCCACCCATACACCTATTACGTATGCACACACACACACACACACAAGCAAGCACGTACGCACATACCTATTCTAGACAATTCATATCACAGCCTGTCGAAAACACTGAAAATAGAAAGACGAGACACACTCCCAGGCACACACAAACACGCCTGCACATATGCGCATCGTAAATAGGTTGTATTGCCAACTAAAACCACAATAACACAAAGCTCAAACTACGAGAAAAAACTTGAATGAATGAAGCAACCAAAGTCACGAAGTAAAGCACAAGCACGTATGCGTGTGTAAAAACGTAAAAAGACCCATCAACGAGGGTTTACTACCGTTTCAGCCAACGAACGATAACGATACGTATACCTGCACAGGGGAGAGCTTAGGGGACAACCGAGTGCAGTCAGATATGTGCAGCAAGAAAACTGGCCCAGCTGCGCTTTATAGAAGCGATACACACGCATACAAACCATTGACAATGTCCTAATGTACACGCGCATGTACAATACGAGTAGTATCCAATAACTTGAATTTGCACGATGAAACGAATGGAAGCCATGAAAGCCATGGAAGCCATCAATTACCATGAAAATACCATTAAATGAAATATCGGGTATACGCGCAAGTTCTAAATTTGGTCAGAATTTCCTTATATATTTGTTTGCTGATTGTGAACACCAGAAAACATGTTCGGTTTGACGGCTCGTGTAGAATAGCGTTCAACGGTATTTTCATCATCCGACATTGACCCTCATTGTGAAAGATCTGGTAATTCCCGGTCTAGGGGATGAGAAATAATAACTAATAACGACCACATCCGAAATATTGACTACGAAAATATCCGAAATAATGTCGGATATGTCTGAAAATATATCCGAAGTAATGTATGTACAGGAATATAGGAATATAGGAAACATACATATCTCAGGAAAAAACATCCCAGGATCGCTTCGACGAATAATCCCAAATAACTGTAATGTAAATTTATTTGGCAAATTGAACGAACCGCGTCACAAAGACAATCACAAAGCTCCAAATTCCGCAATACATTGTCAAATGCGAGTTCGGGAGGTAACCGCATAACCAGGTTGAACAATTATCTCGCTAGATGGCGCGCAATACACAGTGAAAAACCCATGGGAAAACGCGCGTGAGACGCACGCCCGGGGCGATCGGGAGGAGTCAAGGCTTGCTTCACGCCGGCTTGCACGCACACACAAGTCGTGCTTGTGAAATGATCCAAACTGAGACACAATACGCCATTGATCCCTAAAAATGTATATGTGCGAGTGTGCCCATTGTACAGCAGAGGATTGAAGGGAAATTATTGGAGAAATTATGAATCACAACAGTGCAAAACGACGATATAAAAAGCAGTCAGAAGGGCTACTTCATATTCGTTCGTATAGTTGAGTAGTGTACAAGCGTATACCAGAAAGATGTCAAGTTGCATTAGAAAGAATAATGGATCACTTAATAATTTTTCGGTAATTGAAAGTATCAAGTTGTAATTGGATAGGTCAAAATAGCACGGATATAAAAACAAATCCGAAATTGCACACACAGACATAGCGCACAGTTGCGCAGTTTAAGTAAATCAATTTTGAATGATAAATCTAATGAAAATATCCTTTCAAAATATTCAAGAAACTAAGATATATATAAAATCCCATATGTCGCAACGCAATTTGATTGTACTTTCATATGACCTAATTCACATTGAAATTAGTATTTCTGACCTGAAATCCAAAGATTGTCTTGTCTAAATCAAAACACAATTAAATTTAACGGTACATTCCACAGATGCGATCACCATGCGATTTTCATTTACACAAATGGTCCATCTCTTTATTTGAGTTAGCGACCACTGCGGTTAACGGTCTAGGCTAAATGTGTAAGGATTAAATTGGGCTAATATATAAAAAACGCTTAAAACGCACAAAAACGTTTCTATATTTTTCATAGATATTAGGTTAGGTTTAGCTTTCTAAAGGTTGCCTTTGAGGCGAGGGACTGGGAGAAATTCGTTAAATCAAATTTCCTCAATCTAATGTTCTTGAATCCTTACACATTTAGCGTCAACCGCGGTAAACAAGTGCATACAGACACACAAAACATTCATTCGAAGCAAGACAAAGCCATGCCGTACTCGACAAAAACGCGGCGCCACACACGCACACACGCCATCCCAAAATACCCCCGGGGCACGTGTGACGAGACAGGACAGTGACCCCAATGCTAGGCAGAGTGCACGCGCGTCCCTGCGCGCACAACGCAGTACTCACTCGTCTGACAGAAGGACGCCGACCGGCCGCTCTGTCCCTGAACTCACATGCACTGCCTCGCGTCGTCGGTAATGGCTGACGCCGGCTCCCCCGCGCCCATCCCATCCGGTCCGGTCACCCCACACGCGGTTCACAAGCACAGACCATTGTACTGGCGTTTCAAAACGCCTTGTAGTGAAGTTCGACAAAACCAGCACGGGAGACCATCGAGTATTCACGATATATGCATGTGGGTGCATCGTCCCGCAGAGCTATAGTTACTATGACCCAAAAATATTCCAACATACAACTAGAGTACACTGGACACAAAACTGCACTGCCGAACGACTACAGACAAGACGCTATTACTCATGCGCAAGCACCACTTAACACAAAGCGCCGTTCAAAACTCGCACGCGAGCAGCAGCAACCTCACACGCAACGCTCACTCACTGTCTGAGACGCTGTTTAGCGCAAACCCCGCCAGAACCAGGCGGGGAGGGGGTGCAGGGCAAACGGCCGCCGCTGATTGGCTAACGGCACCGGCATTAACCAATCAACGCGCTTGCCGCCGAGTCTCAAGGTTACTACATACGCGTACCACCCCAGCACTGATGACGAAAATCTATAACTAGCATCGCCTATTCCACACACCCACACAGACAAGCATACACGCACACACAAGCTAGAACTGTGTATTTGCGCACACACATGCATCGGGAGAGAGCACAACTGAGAATGGCGCGCGGCAGACACAAGGCTTCAAACGTTCAACGGAAACCGACCGCCGCCAGCGTCGCAACCGGCTGCTGGAGACTGCACACCAGCACCGACGTGTATGCGCGTGTGCTAGACCACGTGTGTTTGTCGGATATGCGAGTGTTTGTGTGTTTGTGTGTGTGTGTGTGTGTGCCGGCAGGAACGGCTGTGCGGAACGCAGCGGAAGCCGTCGAAAATCAATGTGAAGCAGTAACCTGTCGCTCGCACATACACACACACACACATATATATATATATATATATATATATATATATATATATATATATATATATATATATATATATATATATATATATATAAAATCTTTTAAAATCTTTTGCGCGAATCTTTTTTTGGGTTCCGAATCCGAACCCGAATCTTCGCTGGTTAATGTTCCGAACCTCCGAATAGCGAACCCGATTTTCAAAGTTTCGGTGCGAACATTTATTCGGAACATTTATCCGCAAACCTCCGAATCTTTACAATCTTTATCTTTATAGCAAATCCAACCTTAATTCCTTCCGAACATTTCTAAACCTAAATTGTAATCATTCCGAATTTCCGAATCTAAGTTTCCGATGAAAATAAGTGTTTAAGATATCTACATCATTAATTAAACAAGTAAGACAACAACAAGAGTAAGAAGTAAGAACAAAAAGTTGCAAGCGTAGTCACCGGCGCATGCGCGGTGGTTGCGCATCACTAACAGGTGTTTTGATCGCTACAGTCTCAACATGACGCGTCTGTGTGGTACATTTGAAGCAACCTGTTAAACACCACCAAGATATTTACAAATTCAAAAAAGAGCAGTCCCAGCAGTAATACTAGTCTTTGTTTCGCATTGCTGAACACAGTAACACAGGCTTACATATCGAGCACACTTCGAGCAGTGGTCATTTGAGACACACACACACACTTACTTGCCCATACTGAAATAAAAGTAGAGAAGCGATAAAGTAAAACACATAACTAATGGTCATAGGGGTCTCTAGTTGTTACGGAAACTCAGGCGTCACCAAATCTGTATGCCACGTAAAAGTTAAAAGCCAATGTTTGGTCGTCTTCATTTTTTCAAATTTTTCCCGGGATTCGGAGGTTCGGATTCGCGAAAAAAAGACGTTCCGGGCCCGGAAGTCCGAATCTTTTTGACGTCGGTCCGAATCAGAACCTCCGAACCCAAATCCGGTATTTTGCTGGTCCGAAAAAATCCGCGGATAAAGGTTCACGAACATTTGTTCGGAATGCCCACCTCTAATGAATACACATTACTTGTCCTTCCTAGGAAAAGTGTTATTGTGTGTAACAAAATGTCAGTCGGACCAGATGTTATCTTTCTTTTTCTGCCTTGTGTTGTGTTTCTGTAAGGCAAGTTTAACTGCGATGATATATATTGTCACACGCATGTTACATCCAAAGGTGTAAACTAGCCATATGCGTAGATCGTAGTTAGGTGTGGGCGTTCCCGTTGTTTTAAAGCGAGACTGATGGTTGCATATCTGCAAAGTGGTATAATTAATCGAATTGTGTCGAGCTCACTTCGGAATATGTGCATATATGTAAACTTGCTCTGAGCGCTTTCTACTGAGTATGTGTTGAAACAGGCCGTAGACCTGCGTATCCTCAGATGTAAAAACACCACTAGAGTCTATCGTAAATTACTGATTGAAGTAGCCTTGGAACCGGGTGGCTGACATTGTTTGTGTTGTCTGAAGAGCCAACCCACACTGCGTGTACTGCGTATGTGCGTGAAATGGACCAGAGGGTTCGTATAAACGACGGAGTCGACTAGGCATAGAATTATTAGAACAGAGACATTCGAAATGTAAACGTAGAAGCGTAGTACGGCGTTAGGTGGGGGGACTAGAACTTCGTAAGGCGGGTACAGATAGGAGCTGTTTGGCTGTTAGTGTCTGACTAGGACTTTTTGCGACACAAGTATAGCGGCGTATGAGCATTTGATACCATTTCACTTAGTTGTTCGGATTGACTGTGTGTCAACAATTATTACGAAAAATGAAAAACGCCAATCTCACCAAGAACATTTATTCTCAGGAATAAAAAACAGCTAACCGTAATGACCACGCGAATCATTCCAATTGCCTAATAAACGCACCACACGAGCAGAACACAAGGACATTCAATATTTCAATGTTGTCTTTTCCTTTACAACAAAAATCAACCAAATGCATGACAACAATATTTAACATCTTCCCCACCTTGGAGGCAAACGCTGCCTCGTACATTATCAATAGTACAGTCGAAGTGCAAGAGTTAACAACTCAAGGAGAACATAAGGCACAAATACCTCAACAATCAACAAATGACGAATGCGGGTTAAGCACACAAATGCTATGGTTACAACGGTCCCTAAATGCAGAGCCGTTGCGAGGACTTATGAGGCCCCCCCCCCCGAAGGCAACATTTGGGGCCCCTCCCGAAGGCAGCACAGGGCCCCCCCGAAGGCAACACTTGGGGCCCCCCGAAGGCAGCACCTGGGGCCCCCATTATAAGTAAACCATCAAATAATGAATTTATTTATTATATATAATCATATAATACAACCTCAGGTGAAAACATCTGAGCAAAAAGGTAAAGGCTATACATAATATGATAAATTTTAATGTCATACGTGAAGCTACGGGGCCCCTCAACACTGGCCCCCCCCCGGCCGGGGGGTACGGGGGGCGGTTGCTACGGCTCTGCCTAAATGCGACCACTCAAATATAGAACGGTCAAATGTGAATGCATCGACAACGAAATGAAACAATGACAAATTAATCTAGAAAACGTTTCGACATACGAATTGCCCTACCAGATATTTTAGAGCGGACAACTGAGGTGTCGGAGCGTAGAGGTGTATCAATAGGGTGAGAATGGCTCTTTGATTCCAAACTGGCATTGACATCCTGATAAACTGCAGGTTCAATCGCCTCAAGATGATGCACACGTTGTAAAGCTCTAGTGACAACTCCACTTGCGGTTTTGATATCCGCTGCACGAACATAACCGTCTCGTCCGTGTGAAGTCGAGTAACAACGCCCATGGCCCAATTGAATCGCTTCACGTTATCATCACTGATCAATACAAACGATTCAACTTTCAGGCCTGAACTGCTACGAGTTTTGTATTAAGACACTGATAAGCCCTGAAGATAATTAGTTTTCCAAACTTTCCAAAACCGTTCGAACAAACGACAACGATCTTGAAATAGAGAAATCAGGGCCTGTAAAATATAATTCCTGAATATTGTGAAGGATGTTCACTAAACCTGTTCAAAGACAACTTTTTTCTATTTTTATACCTTTCTGCACGGTTTCCCATGCTTTTCGACCTGAAAAAAACTCAAAATCACAGCCATTTTTGTGGAAAATATCTCTATAACCTGCCGCATTGCACTTTAATTGTTCGCGTACGATACAGCAGGGAGTATCGGGGGCAATTTTGCCTTGTACCGCGAAGTTGTTTCACTTATAACGTGTGTTACAGTTGCAATTGGAGAATAAATTGTGTATCAAATTGAAGCATTTGTTTCCGAAAAAATATTTCAAGTAGTTTTACCCAATAAAAATGTATCATATTAAGCAAAAGGAGAATGTTAATGAAAAATCACGATTTCTCCGAAGATACATGCATTTTGATATTTATTATCTATTATTTAAATCTGATTTTTCATTATAAATCTAGTTAAGATAATTGTGATCTTGCCTAAACAGCAGCATGCCTTTTTCCCCATCAATTTCCGGCGTTTGAAGCAAATCAAACGTCTGATCGGCCCAATCAATGTATACAATATGCCGAAAGAAACTCCCGCACTTCCCTGACTATGTACCAATGCTGAGACCAATTACCAATGAGAGTATGTACCAATGCTGTCCAGCATTGGTACATACTCTCGTACGTAAATAAACGTTCATTGTTGGCACTAGCTAGATCAGTCCGCAGTAGTGTTTATTTGTGCTGGTTCGCAGATCTGTTAAAGTCGATAAACAAATCTACAAATATTTTAAAAGGTAAAATTAGTGGCTTTACGGAGGGAACTACGAGGGAGGCAGGTATATACATTAGAAGCGGCACCTGCAGTTCAGACAGGAGCATCACGCCGGCTAACTACATGACCTTCAACAAGATCGTTCCTGGTTCGGACCCTTCATACAGCATAAGTGGTGGCCAGTTACCTACCAAACGACAGATGTTCCAGTGCTTCCTCCATTTCCAGAAATAAACATAAATTATAGCATTGTTTTTGCCACATGATATAGTCAGCAAAACAGTGGAAGTTGCCATTCTCTTCTGGCAGATGGACAGGATCAAGACGATGACCAAGTACAATGCTGCACAGCATTTTGCGAGACTTCACAAAACACAGAAACCTAATAAAAAGTCAAACGTGATTGTAAAGGGAAGAATTGTGAATTTGTCCCATAATTGATTAGACTGTTTGACGTAGGAGCTACAGAGGCATCATCTGAAGAGCAGGCTACTCTCAAGTGAGAAAAAGACGAAAATATCAAGTTCTACCAAGACCGGAAAACAGAGAGGAAAGCTCGTTTGTCTGCCCATGACAAGATTTTTAAATTACGGTCGATGCAACAAGTTGAGAGGACTGTCAGACTACGCCATAGAGAAGAGCAAGCAATGAGCATAAGTAGTTCAATCTCACAAACTTTCACACTCCTCAGAAGAGGCATGGAGCATGCAGATATACAATGTATGTATATCTGCATGCAATACCGCCGCAATGTATGTATGCAATACAGCTGATCAAGTCTTGGATTTTCAGACAACAAGGCAGAGGTTCCCAACCGGTGGTTCGCGACTCCTTAGGGGGTCGCGATGACACCCCAGGGGGTCGTAAAGGCCTCCTGAAAAATAATTGCATTCGTCAAAATTTGCAAAAAAGTTGATGTTATGAACACCTGATGCTTTTTGTTGTATTTTCGAATAAATTCTATAACGATGGCATTGAAGTATTGAATTTGATAAGAATACCGTATTAAGGTGTTTTTCTAACATCTCTTATTGTATTACTGGGGGATCATGGAGTCCTCCGGATCTGTCCTGGGGTCGCGAGGCGAAAAAGGTTGGGAACCCCTGCATTAAGGTGACGGCGATATTATCTGCTACTTGAAAAGCGCAGGAATCCATATATACGCAGGAATCCATATATACATACACATACACTGACCGATCGAATGACACCCATGTTCTCTCTCTCACACACACGCATTCACTCACGCTCTATCGCCATTGGAGATTACACACACAAAAACACCCATACCTTCTGAATCTTAAGATTCGCATAGACGACATACTCTCTTCTGCCTAATCATTTCAATTCATTGCGGCTCAACGTGTGATTCGTGCTCTGTTGGATCCGGGCTCCTGTGAAATTGACGATGCATTGGTGACTCGTCCGAACATTCATAGTGATGGTGTTGACGGAATGTTTCACTTTCAATATCATGTTCCAACCTCCGACGAACATCTTTTAGATAATACGGCATGCCATCTACTTCAACCGTGTGCTCAGATATATCTGCTGTGACAACACATTTTGCCGATACCTGGTCGTATCTCGTGCCCGGTATTCTGACCCACACTCTCTCTCCTGGCTTGTACCCACTACGTCTTCGTCGTCCTGTCGTTTTTTCTCTGCGATCGATGTCCTTAACTCTGGGAGAGTAACGATAAATACGAGCCACAGGAGCCATAGCGATAGGACTCACGAACATCATCAGTAGGAGCTAAGTTGTAGCGGAACACCGCTTCCTCCACATTGCACTGACTCCACTTCGCTATAACCTTCATCGTGCGATGACATTGCTCCACTATGCCATTTCCGTGAGGCTTATAGACGCATCAGTAATTGGGAACCGCACCCCAATCAGCTAAAAACAGCTTGAACTCGCGACTTCTGAATGATACTCCATTGTCCAGTAACAACTCACTCGGGGCTCCTCGTTCCAGGAAAATTGTTTGAGGCTGTTCGATAATGTTCCTGCTGTCCTCTTTCCTCAGCATTTTACACAGCGCGAAATGGGACGGTCCACAGTCTATTACAGATAAATAAATGTTGCCTCTAACATGTGTTACATCCATCGCAAGCCTCTCCAAGTTTTTTCACCGACGAATTTCTATGCCTTGAACGACGGCCTGAGCTTCCTTTCTGGTTTCCGCTCGATTGCATATGCGGGCGAAATACAATGTTCCCCTGATGCCGGGATGAACTGCTGATTCATGAATCTTTTTCATTTCCTCCGTGCTCATTTGACCAGGAGATTGGCCTCCACAGCAAACTGTTCGGAGGCTGTTTTGCTTCTCGCACATCGCCAGCCACTTTTCCGGTACGCGGGTTATCGCCTCAAAGTGATTTTCAGCAGAACCAACCAATAAAACTTCCATATTCAAACCAAGCTCTTCTTGAATCGCCTTCAGAGTACCAAGTCTTCGTCGAATCAGCAGCTCTCCGCTAGCAAGGATTTTAACACGAGCTTTCTTCGTGAGGGCATCACGGACCCAGTGGCGAGCTGTTTGGGAATCTGTGATGATCCGAATATCTGTCATACCCCAAGCTGCTACCAGATTGATGCCCTTCAGAATGGCGTCTAGTTCGGCTAAATTTATATGATGTTGGTCCTTGCGCATCCAGCTAGCGTCCTCAATCACCATTCCATCAATCCCCAAAACCACACATATTGCCAACTGACTAGCACATCTACCCAAACGTCAACTTTCTCCCTTCAACTCTCCGTACACCATGCGCGGCGTCATCTTTCTCGATTTTATTCTTAAAAAGGCGAAACACGTTCAGCGTACGGTTGTCGACTTCTTCATCCCAGGATTTAGTCGATTCGCTTGAGACTCTCTTGACAAATGAGGAAGCGACTCTCATCCAGCTACAAACTGGAAGGCGCCCAATTGCTTGCCTGCAGAATGAAAAATATATTCCGTTTCGTTATTGGCTCCTCAATGTCGTCCACATCATTATCCCTCCTCCAGACCAGTTGTCCTGAATAGATCAGTTGACCAGTTGTCCAGAATAGACTCATCTACAAGAATGTCGTCATTGTATGACGAGGTGGCCGTTTGGACACCCTGATCTTGCGCCAATGCAAATTATACAATCGACATCATAATTATTGGAGCTGCACTGTGACAAATATATTTTGGCATTTTTCATTACATAATAAAAACATAAAACACCAAAAATGATCGCATACATTTCTCAACTCTAGTGATCACATAAAAATATGTTTTCACATAAAATGCCATTTTATGCGAAATATAAATAAATGCCATTTTCACTGAACAATGTTGCCCAAATATACAGTTATATAGGTTGCGCCTGGAATTGATAATTGCTAATGATGTCAATAATTGTAATTAAACAGATGACGGATTTAGCATGTTATGATACACTCGATTACTGCATTTATGTACAATATTAACGCCTGCAACGCTAACAATGGATATATAGCAAAGTTGCTGATGGATTATTAAGTCCGCCAACGTGGCAAAGGGTTTCTGAGGGTCTGCAATATTTCGCTATGGAGATCAAATAACTCCAAGCTAGATGCACAAGAAATTGGCTCTTTGGGAATAAAGGGCTCCACATACATATATCTATTTACTTTTTCGGGAAATATTCAACATAAATTGCTCAAATGGTGTTTGTATTATCACCAGAGTTGGGAATTTTATGTGATCACACAATAAATTTTTTTCAACATAAAATGCCGTTTTTAAGCGAAAACAACATAAAATGTCATTTTCACAGAAAATATTGTCTAAATGTATATTTTTGTATGTTGTGCTTTTAATTAGTCTGTCTTGTTTATACCTGTAATAACAGATCACGGATTCAACATGTTATGATACACTCGAACATTGTATATAGGTATAATATTAGCGCCAGCAACATTAACAATGGAAATATAGCTTCCCGTTCCTGATAGCTTCTCAAATCTGGACACCAAGAGCGTAGCACGGTGTTATATTCCTGGTTAACTACCGTGAGTGTGTTGTGGTTTAGTTTGTGTGATTCAATCGCTTCAAGCTAGAGACACGTGCCATTGGCTTTTTGGGAAGTTAGGATCATACATGTGTCAGAGATGTTCGTAAAAATAGCCAAACTCCGACAACTGGCATCACTGCTTGCCCACGCTGGTGCGACAAACAATAACAATCACGAAATTGAGAGTGCATTGCGCAGTAAGTGTTGGATGTCATTCTACTGTTTGCGCTTGATGTTAATTGTATTATTTCAACTACAATAATTCAATGTTATTTATTTCAGGTTCATTTTTCTTATATTGAAATTCTCGACAATAAACGTTCAGCCGTTCCGGAATGTTCATGACATAATTTAAATATAGACCAAAATGAAACAGGAAGATATGTCTGGCGGGGGGAACGAGGTGGCCCTGGACGAGGACGATGGTCGGCACAGAGACGTGGGTGCTGTGGCCAGTCTGGCGGGACCCGAATCGTACCAGACCCAGTTGAATCTTCCGGTGCCGGCTCTGAGAAGTGACTCCAGGATTGCAGAGTGGCAACCCTTATTCATGGCGGCCGTCAGCAGCTTGGTCAGCCGAGGGCGCGAGGGGAAAAACTGGCGGTTGGCCTGCTGCCGGCGTTCGTGAACCGACGTCCGGCGGAGAGGGAACTTGTCAGAGAGGTCATTTCTGGCGTGACATCACTGTCTGAAGCGTTTGCGGAACTTTGCATTACGCTGGACCCCCCGGTCAGCAAGTATGACAGCATGAAAAGACTGTGCAGCAGCGTCTGGAGCCCGGGCGTGGCGATCGACGATTATTTTTTTGGATAGAACAAGCTTGCTAAAAATGCTCAGGTGGGTACCGAGGTGCTGTTGACGTACTTCATTGGACAGCTACCGAGGGACATCGAAATGAAAGCACGTCAATGGATGGCCGATCAGATGACGGTGAATGACAGAACTGGACGGGCGCTACTTGTCGTGGTCAAGCAGTGGCTAGTAGACAAAGGGTCGGCACTGGACAGAGGCGGCGGCGATATGTCGATGTCGCGAGCGCCGCCAGATATAGCGGCTATATCTCAACGTGCAGAAGTTTCTTCAGGATCATCGTCGTCTTCCGCTAGGAATGAAACATCGACAGATAACAAGAGAGCACCCGAGATGCGCAACACAGGATGTTTTGTTTGTGCGTCCGGTGATCACTGGAAGAAGAAGTGCCCTCAAAGATTTTGTCAGCGTTGTGGAAAGAAAGGACATTCTCTCAACGAATGCCGGAAGTCCAAAGGCGGAGGGAACCCGGTGCTCATCATGGACTACGAGGCAGATCACAGTCACCAGCTACCTGCAGCGGAAACGGCGTCTGTCCAGCTCATGTTCGATGGTAACCCTGTCACAGTTCTTCTGGATTCCGGTGCGGCCACATCGGTGGTGGATAAATACACAGTAACGAAAATGGGTTGAAGCCCCTCTGCGCCAGGTGGGAAGACACCCAAAGAGACCCTGACCGGCGTGGGAGGCAAAGTTCGGACTCTGGGATGTTGGGAGGTCGACGTGAGCGCCGGGGACGGTCCTGGGACCCGACAACGTCTGAGTGTCATCGAAAATGACTAGAGATTGCTGCTCCTCGGACGTGACTATATGACAGGATTGGGATCAGTGGAATTTGACTGGAACCACGGAAGAGTTCGCCTGGGCGATCAGTGGATGCCGACAGAGAAGATGGCGGGTGGCGGTGATTTTCCACATCGTGTTTTGATACTGGCGAGTGAAACTTCGGCTGATAATTTCAAACTCGAGGACATGGTGAGTTCACATTTATCTTGTGCCGAGAGAGACACACTAATACATGTTTTGCGTGATTATTTCGATGTTTTTGCGGAAAACCCAAAAAGGCCCAAGGTGATAAACCGTGCTTTACACGCGATAGAGACTGCAGGAGCGCTCCCTATTAAGCACCAGCCATACAGAATGAGCCCGCACGTGGAAAAAGAGGTGAACAGACAACTCAAAGAAATGATTGCAAATGGGATATGCAGACCCTCGAATTCTCCGTGGGGGAGCAGTCATTCTGGTGAGGAAGAAAGACGGGACGTATCGTTTTATGGTAGATTATAGAGAGCTGAACGCAGTGACCAAGAAAGACGCGTACCCAGCAGCAGACTGGCGGGGAATAATCGATGGCTTGGGGGGAAGCAAAATATTTTCTTTTCTCGATGGTTCAAGCGCATATTGGTCGATACCAATCAGAGAGCAAGACAGAGAGAAAACATCATTCGTCGTACCCAACGGTCAGTTCGAGATGAACGTTATGGCTTTTGGCTTGTACAATAGTCAGTGTACATATCAGAGGACTGTGGATGAAGCACTGAAAGGAATTTCACATGCGGCGGCATATGTCGACGACACATGTGTCTACTCAGAAAGTTTCTCCGATCACGTGAAGCAAATTGAACAGACATCGTCCGCGTTTCGACGAGCAGGATTACAATTGAGAGTAGATAAGTGTAAGTTTGGTTGCAAAGGAGGTGAATTCGTGGGCCATGATATATCTGCTGAAGGCTGCCGACCGCTGCAGTCGCACGTAGCATCAATGAGAGAATGGCACGGCCGAACGGCGTCAAGGCGCTTCGACGATTGTTGGGTCTCTCTAATTTCTACAGACATTTTGTGAAAGACATGGCGAAAATATGTGCCCCTTTACATCGCCTAACGAAGAATAACATACCATGGGTTTGGAACCAGGAATGTGAAACTAGCTTGAAATCGCTGAAATCAGCCCTGGTGGAATGTCCAACACTGAAATATCCAAAATAGTCCGAAGCGTTCTATGTGAGCACAGACGCAAGTACAACAGGAGTTGGAGGGTTGCTGACACAGAAAGATGGTAAAGGGCAACTCCAGCCGATATCTTTCTTTTCGGCAGCACCAACAACCGCACAAAAGAATTACTCTGCCGGAGTGCTGGAAGCTTGGGCAATGGTCGCCGCCGTTCGAAAATGGTGGCAGTATTTGCGAGCGGCCAAGAAGGTGGTATTTATTACAGACCACAATCCTCTGGTATGGATGAAGAGGCAGAAGGACTCAAGAGGAAAATTCGCTAGATGGTTACTGGAGCTTGAAGCATTGCAAGATTACGAAGTGGTGTACAGAGCAGGGGTGAAAAATGCAGCTGCTGATCATTTGAGTAGATTGGAATCTCCAATCGATCCAACGCTCATCGACCATGAAAATGCCAAAAAATGCATATATCATGTCGAATCATGCAATATTGACCAGCTCAGAAGGGCTCAGAACGACGATGCATCGATATCCGGCGCAAAACGCCAACTCAGAGAACTTGGTGGCATAAGGGAAGGTCGGTTCCAGCGATGTGAGCACATGCATCTGAAAGACGGGCTGCTGATGAAGCGGAAACGTGTGGTTGTTCCGGACAAGCTTCAAGGTGATATCACTGCTGAATATCACAAACAGGGGCACTTCGGGATTGAGAAAACGCTTCAGGCCCTGCGTTCAGAGTTGTACTGGATAGGCATGCACGACACAGTCAAGACCGTTTGCAGCTGTTGCCAGACTTGTGCGCGTCATAAACGCTCCTATGAGCCAAAGGTGACCATGCACATATCCAGGTATGGCGAACCGGCCCCTCGGAAAACGGTCTCAATGGACATCGCCATGCTTCCCTGGAGTGAAGATGGATTCAGATATCTGCTAGTGATAATCGACAATTTTTCAAAATTCGTCGAATTAATACCCATGAAGGACCAAACAGCGGTGTCAGTTTCTTCCGCCTTCCAGAATGAATGCATCTACCGCCATGGGAGCCCGGTAACGCTGATATCAGATCAAGGAAGAAATGTTGACGGCGGTATCATAAGAACGGTGTGCCACGAGCTAGGCATTGAAAAGAGGCACACGAGCCCGTACCACCCCCAAGCAGACGGGTAGACTGAGCGGGTGATTCAGACGGCGAAACAAGCCATCAAATGCCTGCTTGACGACAAACAGATGAGCACGTCAATGTGGCCAAATGTATTGCGGGAGGCGAATTTCTTTTTGAACAATGCCCCAAATTCCAGCACCAAGAAAAGCCATCACGAAGTTATGTATGGCTCACGGCTGCGAACTAATCGCTCGATCAACTTCGGAGCAGTCATACCGGACGCTCTCACAAACGATGAAGCGGATCAAGCGCGAATTTCCGTCTATTCTGAAGTGGCGCGAAACACAGACAGAGCACGGCACAGCTACAAAAGCTACTATGACAATGGCAAAGTGGATCCTGCTAGACGCCTCATCCGACCTGGAAGCCAAGTCATGGTGCGCAACGAGGCAGCGACTGGGCTAGATCCGCTGTATCGAGGACCTTTTGAAGTCGCAGACACACAAGGCGGAAACGTATTCCTGAAACATGCTGACGGAAGAGAGGGATGCGTACACCTCGACCGGTACAAGACGGTAACCGCAGAGCATCCTGATCGAGAGGATGGAGCTGGTCCACCCGACCACAGTGGGGACACTGGCGAAGAGGGGACAACAGCAGACGCCATCACTCCAGGATCTGATGCATTCCAATTCCTGCCAAGTGTATCAAGAACGGGAAGAAGAATTCAGCGAAACCGACGTTTTGCTGATTTTCACGTGAGGGAGTAATGTCAGAGGTGTTCGTAAAAATAGCCAAACTCCGACAACTGGCATCACTGCTTGCCCACTCTGGTGCGACAAACAAATACAATCACGAAATTGAGTGTGCACTGCGCAGTAAGTGTTGGATGTCATTCTACTGTGTGCGCTTGATGTTAATTGTTTTATTTCAACTACAATAATTCAATATGTTATTTATTTCAAGTTCACTTGTCTAATATTGAAATTCTCGACAATAAACTTTCAGCCGTTCCGGAATGTTCATGACACATGTGCTTCATATTTACATTTTCGGAAACTATTCAACACAAATCCCTCAAATGGCGTCTGTCTGTACTGTAAAGTCACGCTCAAAGGGTTAAAGGAATTCAGCGTGATGTCGTATTTTCAAAGAAAAACATGTCCGATGGGAAGAGAATGTTTTGCGTTGCACATGAGAAAAACGTGTCCGCTGGTCACAAGTCGCAGCTCGATCGACACAACGAATCGGTTGCTCACTCGAAAAGCATCATATCAACTATACATGCAGAATCGAATCATGGGATCATCGCCTCGGAGCACAAGTCTAAAATTTCACCCCTACAGTGGCACCTCTTCCATGAACATTTCGAGTGTGGTTTCTCATGTTTCGCATAGCCCCACATATTTTTCCTTAGCCCCCCTCAACTCCCCTCACCGGAAGAATCCTGGCGCCGCCACTGCACTCTGACATTATCGGAAGGGCCCACTACAGGTGAAACATTTGCCACGTACTACGAAAATTTCGCCTCCCTTTGGGTGGCTCTCCTGGGATGTGGCTGGCTACATGCTTAAAATGCAAATAATCTACGAGAGTCCAAAGTTTACATATTATATGAAAATTGGATAACATATTTTGGGACTTTTGACAACATATTTTGTCATTTTTCGTCACATAATAAGAACATAAAACGCCAAAAATCTTACATAAAATTCCCAACTCTAATTATCACGCTCAAAAGGTTGAAGGAATGTTAATTCTCCCAGAAAAGCAAATATGATGGCAGCAGCATGTCTTATTGTGCATGTGACAAAGACATGTCTGCTGGTCACAAGTAGCAGCACGGGCAACACAACAAATCGGCTGATGGATAAAAAAATAGAAATGAAATAGAATTAGAATAGAAATAAATAAATAGAATTGAAATAGAATTAAATAGAAATGTCCTTGTAGAATGGAATCATTGGGACTATTGCGCCTCGAAGCAGCATTCCAAAATAACACCCTTACCAATGAGCATTTCGAGTATAGTTCCTCATGTTTCGCAGAGCCCCGTATCTTTTTCCCCACCCGAGAAATTTTGGCCACGGTCTACGATAAATTTGCTTCCCTAAATGTGGTTTCCCAATAGAATGTCGCTAGATGCATGCTAAAATGCGCATAATCTACGAAACAGTCCAAAATTCAAACATTATACGAAAATTGGATAACATATTCTGGGGTTTTTAACATGCATTTTGGCATTTTTCGTCACATAATAAACACATAGACGCCAAAAATTATCACATACAATTTCCAACCTTAGTGATGATGAGCAATTTGAGATTTAAGACCTTGTTGTTTTCAAAGTCGTGTACCTCTCAATTTTAAAATGAAGCTGTGGCGGTTGGCTCGCCACGGAGCGTCGCAAACAAACGAGGCGAGTTCTCTGGACCGACTGTTTATTGTGATACATACACGACTGCACATACAGAAAACATAATTGCACGTCTCTTGCAGAAACAGAATACATTGACAATGAGTAATACACGCATTGCTGCAAGGACAGAGGACACTGCGCGTGTGCTTCTGGCAGGTTCTACGAAGTGGTGCGTGGCGTGATAGCACGTGGCGCAACACTGAGCTCCCCCACCAGAAGCGGGGCGATGTTGATGAGTCGGTGTCGATGAGTCATGAATATTCTCCAAAATGATATGCCGGCGCGCCATACTGTCCTGCATTACGAGGCCAAGTATGTTTCACAAAATGAAGTCCACCTCGTGCTGCGCAGTCCGGTGGCGAAACTGAGGTATGGTAGCAGGGACTGCAGCCAGCAAGGAGTCGAGCCAATCTTGATTGTGTTGACTCCTTGCTGCGCAGACGGTTGTTTCGGATGTATTGACGTCCAGCGGTATCGGTAGAGAGATGGCGTATGCGCCGGACGGAGTCGGTCCTGGATGATGAGATGCTGGTTATGTCAGCAGCTTATGGTGCGTCGCCCTTCATGGCGAGGCAGAGACGGCTACTGACACAGAAAGGCGCGGCGTAGGTAGAAGGCGCGCAGATTAGGTGCCGCAAAGATATAACACAGCATCACACCATCCTCACTCGGGTTCTACGGTTCTACGAAGTGGTGCGTGACGTGATTTCACGTGGCGCACCACAAAGCTATTTCCATAAATGGTATACAACTCTATGTGATGAGCTCAAAACCTTGGGCGTATATGTTGACTCAAAACTGACATTTGTGTGTCATATAGCTGATTTGTTCGGCATCGCGGAAAATGGACAATGTATGACATAAATACTTTTCAGAGTCAGTCATCCTGAGCGAGAAGATCAGAGTTGGCGTAACTTTCAACAATAGAAATGAATTTTTGACAAAGCGACCATAGATAAAAGTGATTTACGGCCACTGCAGAAAGAGAACCGTGATGGAGAAAAACCAAAGCGCCGCCAAGAACGCTCACGGACTCTGCATTCTGAACGCAAGCGGGTTAGGTCGGCCGGCCACTAAGGAGGAGTGTTAGAGCGAAACCCATGTCAGCGCAAAAGGAAAATGTGATCGTTAATCAGGAAGAAAGTTGGATACGTACTTGGTTAGGAGTTGTGGGAAGAATAGAAAGTTTGAAGGACTGATAATAGAGGAAACCAAGTGGCAAAAACAAGGATCAATTTTGAAAGGCATGGAGATTCAATGAAGTGGGAAAAGATTTTGAGGTAAAGGGAGAAAAAGACTAAATGTAATTAGACTATGATCAGATATGAAAGAGCCAAGAGAGTAAGTGGATGTATTGTAGAATTTAATTTGAGTTCAATTCAATTTGGGCCAAATGTGGCCTGTGTTCACCGACACGCGACCCGCAATTTCCCTTCTTGAAGCAGGGCAATCCATGCCTCTGCTAGCCTGTTTAGGCCTGGGCTCAATCAGGATGAAATACGCATCAGCAATGCCACCAACTCACAACGCACAACTGTATTCGCGCACACACACACACACACACACACACAACTCAATACGCACACCACGACCGTTGCCCAGTCACTGTTCAAACAGCTCACGGAACATCCGGGGCTTTTTCGCATTTCTATTTAACTGATTGGCATATCACAATCTTATTTACAATGTACAAATGTGCTGTATATAAACATTTAACAGAGCCATAATTATTACCAACATTGGCATTAAACATTGACAAAGATAACATTGTTCCACATCATACCTCGCATGACCTGTGCGCCACCTAGCGGTACATATACAAAACAATTATACCCCTTCGGGTTGGCTTCCCGGTGACAGCGGGCCGCTACTACGGGCCACTATGACTACGGGCCGCTACCGCTACTACCGCTATTAAAAATATAACAGTATCGAAGGGAAACAGATTGGAGGAAGAGTGCGTGCAAATCACAAGGTTGAGGGTATGACCGGATAGGTGAGTAGAAACGCGGTTCATGACGGAAAGATTCGAGAATTGAGCAGATTATCAAAAACACGCGCATAGGATGATGAGTCAATCCAAAAATGAAAATCACCTAGAACATTGAAATTATGGGATGAAGAATCAAAGCAGAGAAGAAATAGCAGTGTATTAAATTCAGATAGAAATACTGGAAATAGCAGATTTTTTGGAAACGAGGTAAACCAGATTGCGGAATAACCGTAGTCAGAATGGCGCAGCCCACCAAGAGAACGGAAATGGACCAAACTTGATCAAATGCTCATGCAGCGATGCAGCGAAATGCAGCGATGTGCTCATCGCTGAGATCGACGTGACAACGCCCTGCATCTGGTGGGCCGACCGTTTGCCCGCCTTTTTGGCTTCCACGTAGTGGAGCGCATCTTCGAGTGAGAGGTGGGGGTCGGATCGACTGAGTAGCTCGAGACGAATGTCATCGTTCACCAGACCACGAATCAAGGAGTCACGGATAATATCTGAAATGTAATTTACTGCTTGTTCGCAGGTGCACTTCGTTGTGAAATTTCATATTTTGGCCTGGCCGCGCAGGCGTGCAGCGAATGCTCTAACAGGCTCATCGTGGTCTTGCTGCATTTTTTGTAGCTGCAAACGTGCTACCATCGTATTCTCCTGACAAACTGCGAGAGATTTTATGTTTTCCAGGAAAGTGCTCTCTGCTTCGTGTGATAGTCCCCCGAAATAGCGGGAGATGTCTCGTCGAAGGTCCTCGTCGCAGCATTCGAGAAGCTGAAATATCAGATCCCGCCCTTCTAGTCGGGTGGCCGCTTTGTAATCACTCCACCTCTGTATGAAGTACGACCATTGCTCTGCTGTTCCTCCTTGTGACACAACGGGACGCTTCACTTTCTCAGATTGCGGAGGCGCGGACGACGTCGGCAAGGACTGTTGTGGATGAGGGGAGCGCTCGTGCATCTCGAGGAGACGGAGCAGTATTGGTTCTGGTGTTGATGTTGGCCATGACAGGGGCACGCTTCGATAGGACATCTCACTTCCGTGTGCGGGTCAGGCGTCGACATTTTTGTTGGCACAGTTGAAGAATATTGTGATCATAAATAAGTATTCACCATTTGCTAATGTATTCACCAGCAATGATCACAATATCAATATCACACACACACACACACACACACACACATTACATTACATTACATTAAGACATTTATATCGCGCTTTGCACCCGAGGGTCTCAAAAGCGCTCACACACACACACACACACACACACTCAAGCACAAGAGCCATACACATACACAATCACGAACACACACACTCACCTACATACACACACACAAAACAGACAAGTACATATACGCACAAACACAAACACACTCACGTTTACATACTCAAAAACACAAAAATACACACGCACATACATATTGAATAAGATAGCACAGCAGACATACAGCACATAATACAACACAAAATACAACACATTAAGACAACACAGGAGGCATACAACGACATACACTCAGATTGACAAATCACAACACAATAAGACAACACAGGAGGCATACAACGACATACACTCAGATTGACAAATCACAACACAATAGACACATAAATACAAACCACAAAACACAACATAACAGACATACAATCACATACACTCAAACAAATAGACAGAGAACACAACTCAACAGACACTCAAACACAGATAACAGAGCTCAACACAACAACACACAGACAGCATACAATGGAGAAACATACATACACAAGAACGGAAAACACACGCATGAAGCACATACACATAGAAGACAGAATAAGGAAACAATCAGACCTTATATTCAGTACTAATATATACAATACTATTAAGACAGTAATAAGACTTAGTGATAAAGAATTTTTTTGTATGTTTTTTGAAAAGAGATATAGATTTGATTGAGCGTATAGAGGGAGAAAGCCTATTGTAGATACGAGGTCCTAAGATAGAGAAACAACGATTGTAGTGAGAATGCCTAGAAGGAAAGGAAGGTTCAACTAGTAGAAAAGGATCGTTAGAAGACATAAGAGAAAGAGATGAGGTTTTATAAGACAGAAGGTCAAATATACACGCAGGCTTACGAAGATGAAGAGCTGAATGAATAATCAAACAAATGCGATAATCAATAAGAGCCTTAATGGGAAGTAACCTAAGTATTTGTAAAGAAGAAGAGACATGAGAACCCGAAGGAAGATTATATATCATACGACAGGCCTTATAAATTATAGATTGAAGTTTCCTAAGCTGGCGGTGGTTGAGAGATAGTAGAAGAGAACAGCAATACTGAATTTTACTGAAGATGAATGAGTTAGCTAATTTGAAAGCAGCAGAAATAGTTATATATCTACGAATGGAATAGATACGCCTAAGTTGAAAGTTACAGCACCTAATAATGTCAGAGATGTGTGAATCAAAAGAAAGAAATCATAAAAATCAGAAATGTATTGCCACTTTATACAAAAAAGTATTGGCATGGATGAAATATACATACAAATCACACAATGTACACACAAATGAAAATGCATCATAAAAATAAAACTTGGGCTCACAGCGGAATAAGACACACAAGAGTCACACAAAAACACGTATACTAAAAAAAACGAATAATATCGGTGTGGGCTCAAGAATCTATGTACACATCCAAAAGATATTTATATAATTTGCTGCTGAAAGATTTATAGGAGCTGGAAGTTGTAATTGAACGCGGAAGTTTATTGAACAGACGGGGGGCAATGTATTGGAAGGATTTGGAAGACCACGATGATTCGGAAACTGCTCGGGGTTCTAGAAGGGCACTAGATGATCGAGTGTTAGTGTTGTGTGAGACTGGCACTACCAGCTCCTTCAGATACGGTGGAGGGTAGGGGGAGTTGATCAATTTGAAAGTGAGACAACATATTTTGTGTTGGGTCATATATTTAAAAGGAAGCCATCTCAATGTTTTTAGGTATCGAGAGGTGGGATGACGGGAAGGAAGTCTGAAAACAAAACGGCACGATTGGTTGAGAATAGATTGTAAGGAAGAAATGTCTTTTTTTGGTAGAGAATAAAACAAAGAGGAACAATAATTGAGATGGGGGAAAATAAAAGCATTAATTAGAGCAATGGAGGAACGTTGATCTAGGTATTTACGTGACATATAGAGGTTACGTAGAATATAGCGACACTATCGTAAAGTAATTTTAATGTGGTGAGAGAAGCTGAGTGAGGCATCAATATATACACCAAGACTTTTAACGTGAGGCAGTATTTTCAGTTGGTTCACTTGGAAATCCACAGAAGGGGTTTGCAATAGTAGGAAATGGGTTTTAGAGTGGTTAATAACAAGTGACCTAGAGGAAGCCCAGGAATTGATAGCGTTGAATATGTTAGGAATATCGTTCTCGCGAAAAGCAGGTAAATATATTTGTATATCGTCGGCAAAGAGGTGATAAGATAGAGACATGGATCGGATGAGAGGACAAATGGAGTACATGAAAATTTTGAACAAAATGGGACCGAGGATAGATCCTTGAGGGACACCAGAAGTGATTGGATGTGAAGGGGGCTCATCGGAATCAATTTGGACAGAAAAGCTACGGTCGGATAGGTAAGAAATGAACAGTGAAAGAGCAGAATCAGATATACCAAATGAACGAAGATCCTGGATGAGGACAGAATGATCAACTAAATCAAAAGCTGAGGAAAGGTCGATTAAAATAAGGATAAATGGAGTTTTAAATGAAAACTGTTGGAGAACGTCATTTTGAATTTTGAGAAGAGCGGTTCCGGTGGATCTATGTTTGATAAAAACAGATTGAAATTGATCGACAAAATTGTTATCCATGATATAATGCGATAATTGTTTGTAAATGGCAGCTTCAATAATTTTGGCTGAGAATGTTAGAAAGGGAATCGGACGATAATTTGCTGTAGAAAGCGTGTCTAAATTAGGTTTTTTTAGTATATGTTTGACAACCGCGTGTTTTGAAGCGAGGAATGAGCCTTGGAGAAAGGAACTGTTGATGAGGTGGGTATAAAAAGGGGCTAATAAGTAGATACTTTTTGAAATCTTTCCATAGAAAATGGGATTTCGAGGGCATGACCAAGGTCTTGTTTTCGGTAGAATTTGTAAGGTGTCGAATAAAGTTAATTGGTCAAATGACTGCAAGGGATTCACTGTACTTTTAACTACTGTGTGAGTTAGTGGTGCTGGGGACGATTTAATTCCCAAAAGGGAAGAAGGCTTAGATATGAGGAAATTTGCAAACTCTGTCGCAGTGAATGAGGGAGATATACTATTCTGTTTACCAATGAGTTTGTTTAGCAAGCACCACCGAGAACAAGAATGACTATTGGCGAGCAGATTTGAAACCCTATCAACTTTGAATTTTTCGAGAGAGGATATATAGGCTCGACGATATGAGGTAAATGCTTCCCAGTCGGCATCGCAACGAGTTCGAGACCAAACCCGCTCAAGTTTGCGCAACTCCCTCCTGGATTGTATGATATTTTTCGGAAGATCAAGTTTTTTAGGGGAAGTCAAGGTTTTTATGTGTTTGATAGGAAATAGCAAATCTCGGATACCAGAAAGTCGCGAGTCTAAAAATGACTCCAGGAGTTCAGCAGGTACATTCAAGAACCTAAGAGGCGGAAGAAACTGAGCGAAGAAAAAATGAGAACGTGCCATGATCATACAACCGATAATCATGGAAGGAAATAGATTTGGAATCCGCCTGGATTGTAGGAGTTGAATGGAGAGTAGGTAGGGTAATCAACAACAAGGAGTGGTCGGAAATGTTTTGATCAGGTGGCAGAACCTGCACTAGGGGGTTACTAGTGTTGGGCATGAAGAGAGGAGAGGGAACGAGGACAACGTCTAGTGTGTGGCCAGATATATGCGTGGGACAATTTGGGAGTAAAAAAAGTGCATAAGAATCTATAAGATATAGGAATCTGTGGGTCGATGGAGTATGAGGGGACACATTTGTCCAGAAATTAAAGTCCCCTAAGATAGCGAAAGAATTAGAGAATGTCGCAGTCAAATTCTCAATGAGTGCAGAGAACTCATCGAAGAAAGCAGGCAATGTCCCTGCGTGATTGTGCCTGTAGACAATCGAAATACAAAATATTTGGCCATAGGAGTAATGTGTGACTAGGGATAAGTATTCAAAGGATATGGGAACAAATGTGAGTGTTTGATGTTTGCGGGCAGAAGAAGGTTTGCGAAAAACTATACCAACACCACCGCCTTTGGAGTGATGTGACGAGGAAGACCTCGGTGCGTGCAAAAAAGAGTATGAGGAAGGTAAAGCCGCCAGGAAAGAGTTACATTCCAGATCTTGTAGCCAAGTTTCCGTGAGGCAAAGGAAGTCTAGGCCATATCTTGAAAGGAGATCAGTGATGTAAGAAACCTTATTCCTGGCCGATCGAATGTTGAGAAGGCCAATTTGTGGCTTAATTTCCCATTCAGAGACACCAGGAATAATTGAAGTAACGGAAGGAAAGGTGGTGCGAGGGCTCACTGGGATCGAAGCGTTCAGAGTCAGTTTTTTGATTCCTCAGTACGTTGTTTCAAGTCAACAATGGCGTCAACAAATGAAGGGCAAGATAGCGATAAGGCGGAGTGGTGAGACGTCAACCCTGCTAAACTACATCTGTAGCATTTTAGGTTGCCACGATCATGACATTGGGAAGAAGGATGTGTGCCGGCACAGTGACCGCACCTAGGGGAGGATGGTCTGGAGCGACACTTGGAAGCACTGTGGCCCAGGCCTAGGCAGGATTTACAACAAGAAATCCAGTATCTAGAGTGGACAGGGAGACATGATAGGTGGGCGTATATTCTGTGCCCAAGGACGCGTATGGCATCTCGACAAATGGGGGTCACGGCAAAAACAGCACAGCGCGAATTAGACTTCGCGAAAGTGAAGAACAAGAACTTCATGCTTCCATCCTCTATGAATGGGGAGAGCGACGGATTTTTGGCGGATATTGATTCAACAAGAGCATCGGAAGACAAACTAAGAGGAATGTTGGGAATAGTGATTTTAGGCGTAATAGGGGCTCGAGAAGGCTGTGATATGTCGGGGCCTTTTTTTTCTTCGGAGCCAAACCACCCACCGCAGACCGTTATGACCATCACAAAATGTTTTGCGGGTAGTCACGGCAGAGGTTACAGTACTTGCAGGCGCAGGGGCAGAAGTGGCGGCGACAAGAGCAGTGACGGCGACAGGAGCAGCAGTGGCGGCGACAGACGCTGCAGTGGCGGCGACAGGATCAGCGAAGGCGGCGACAGGAGCAGCAGTGGCGGTGACAGGAGCAGCAGTGGCGGTGACAGGAGCAGCAGTGGCGTCGACAGCAGCAGCAGTGGCGGTGATAGGAGCAGCAGTGCCGTCGACAGCAGCAGCAGTGGCGGTGACAGGAGCAGCAGTGGCGGCGACAGACGCTGCAGTGGCGGCGACAGGATCCGCGAAGGCGGCGACAGGAGCAGCAGTGGTGGCGACAGGATCACCAGTGGCGGTGACAGGAGCAGCAGTGGCGGTGACAGGAGCAGCAGTGGCGTCGACAGGATCATCAGTGGCGGCGACAGGAGCAGCAGTGGCGGTGACAGGAGCAGCAGTGGCGGTGACAGGAGCTGCAGTGGCGTCGACAGGATCATCAGTGGCGGTGACAGGAGCAGTAGTGGCGGTGACAGGAGCAGCAGTGGCGGTGACAGGAGCAGCAGTGGCGGTGACAGGAGCTGCAGTGGCGTCGACAGGAGGTATATTGATGGCGTTATCAAGTGAATCCATAAACTCAGCCCTCGGTGCAGCAACAGCTGTGGATATCTTGGTGTCAATTTGTTTTTCGAGAGATGGACTCAATCCAGTGATGAGGCCACCGTCAGAAGATCTTGTGAATTGGCGATGATTGTCAGCAATCAAGGATAACTTTTCATGGCAGTCCATGCAGTGCCAACGGAGTGAAGATTTTGCGATTTGTCGCAGCAAACCTGCTGAGACATTGATGCACTTTTTGTGCAGGTGCTGCCCACAGAGACCACACGAAATATCGCTGGACGGTGTGTTGCGCACCGAACAATCAGCGTTCGTCATCACAGGCATGGTGGGGTGGACGAATAAAGCAGACGAAAAACTGGTGAGAAAGAGCACAACACAGGGCAACGATGGCGACGAGTCGCACACCGGACACGTGCACACAGACACACACACGAATGTACCCACGTACAAACCACGCGGATTGGCGCACTCACTTACGGGCACGCGACTGACTCACTCGCTCACTCACTCAATAGCACACGAACACGTAAACAAGGGTAAAGGCACAAACAGTGGTTTAGAGGGAACGAGGAAAACACGACCGTTCGTGGAGAAAGTTCACACAAGAATGAAAGAGATCTATCGAGAATGATACCAAGACTACGTACAGAGCAGGATAGAGGTATACTAAGAGAAGTAGTACTATTAGAAGATGGAAAGATAATATACTTAGTCTTATCAGGATTAGGTTTGAGATGCCGAGTGAACGCCCAACTTTCAATATCAGATATAATAGAACTGACTGAAGAGAGAGAAAAAGACACGGACGAGAGAAGGATTTGAATGTCATACCTAACACAACACACACAACCTAACACACACACACACACACACACACACACACACACACACACACACACACACACACACACACACACTTGATTCTGAATCAATGCGACCCGGACACCCAATATGGCATCATCGTTGCAACATGTTTGAAAATATCACATAGACATGTACCTCTGAGAAGAAGACCTATATCAACCTACCACGGAAATATTAACATTCCCAGGGATCGAAAATTATTGATGAGGAAAAGAACTAAATTGAAAAAGAGGCTCGCTAATAAAGACAGCATAAAATCACAGACCCAACTGCAACATAAAGTTGACAATATCAATGAAAAACTCAGAATATCAGTTGAATCTGAGAACAACCGGATGGAAATGCGTGCTGTGTCATGCATTAAAACGAACTCCAAGTACTTCTACAAATACGCTTCCAATAAAGCTGTGGTTAAAGCGAGGGTCGGACCACTGACTGATGAAGATGGTCATTCCATGTACAAACCTCACGAAATCGTCCAAAAACTAATGACTCACTACAAAAAAGTTTTCAGCAACCCTGTGGATGAAAAGGTCATAAAATCAGCCGAATTTGTTTTCAATCAAGGGACTGGACAAGAGCCACATTTGACGAACATTGAGTTGAACAGCGCTATGATACATCAGGCAATCAAGGAGCTGAAAAATAACTCAGCTGCTGGTCCCGATCAATTTCCTGCCATTGTGCTTAAAAACTGTGCACAAGAACTTTGTCATCCTCTGCATATATTATACAGAAATTCTCTTGATACCGGTATAATACCAAGAAAATTGAAAATGGCCACCATTACGCCATTTTATAAAGGAGGATCAAGGGCCGAGCCGAGTAACTATCGGCCAGTTGCTCTGATGTCCCATATAATCAAATTCCTTGAAAAAATTATACTTGGAAAAATGAAGGCATACTTGAAGGGTAATAGCAGAATGAACCCGGACCAGCATGGCTTTCGTGCCGGACGCTCGTGCCTCTCACAATTGCTGGCTCACTATGATGCAGCCATACAAGCAATTGAGCAAGGCACAGACATAGATGTAGTCTACCTTGATTTTTCGAAGGCCTTTGGCAAAGTGGATCATGGCATTCTACTGCACAAAGTCAGACAGAAAGGCATAACCGGAAAGCTTGGTATGTGGCTACATGCATTTCTCAGTGGAAGACTGCAATGTGTAGCGGCTGACGGGGCAGTCTCACAAACATCAGAAGTTATTAGCGGTGTACCACAGGGCTCCGTACTTGGGCCCATACTCTTCCTGATACACATATCAGACATTAATCAGCACGTTAATAATTCCATGGTGGCTTCGTTTGCTGATGACACAAGAGTTCTGAAGGCAGTTTCATCAATAAATGATACTATACAACTTCAATCGAACTTGACCAGACTGTACCAATGGGCTGAACAAAACAATATGACCTTCAATAACCAAAAATTCGAGGTATACACTACAGGTCAGGAGCAAGCACTAGCCATTCTCACAAATACTTGGCGTCGGACGGCTCACATATAGCAACAAAACAGCATGTGAAGGACCTGGGAATCACTCTGAGTTCAGATGGAAGTTTCACGATGCATATACATAATACAGTGAAAAAAGCAAGAAGTCAGGCTGGTTGGATACTCCGCACTTTCTGAACAAGGCAAAAAGCACCGATGCTCACACTGTACAAGGCATTGGTCATACCTTTGCTCGAGTACTGTTGCCAATTGTGGTGCCCATGGAGAGCAGGAGAGAAACAGGTTCTTGAGTCAGTACAGCGATCCTTCACATGTAGAATATCTGACGTGCAACATCTGAACTATTGGGAAACACTGAAGCAGCTAGACCTCTACTCACTGGAAAGACGGAGGGAAAGATACGCCATATTGTATATACAAAAGATCCTCTCCGGAGAAGCTTACAACAGCATTAATATACAAGCCGTCATTCACCCAAGACGGGGTCGTCTCTGTCGCATGAGAAACATCAACCTGCGTGCAATTACAAGAGTCAAAACAATGAGCGACAATACGCTTGCTATTAGGGGCTGCCGACTCTTCAACGCATTGCCAAGACAGCTGCGAGACTCAGTTGACATGGGATTGAACCTGTTCAAAACACATCTAGACAAATTTTTGCGGGAAATCCCCGATCAACCCAAGCTGCCGAGCTACCACAACAGAGCCGCCAGCAACAGCATCCTGGACCAGATGGCGCTGAAACTGAAGCAGAAGGGGTGTACTAGTGGTGGCGCACCAGCGTGACCACGGGCAGCAATGGCTGCCTGAAACTATCATCACAGGAATCACAGGAATCAGTGTCGTTGTGCTCCCGAGTATTTGTGCTGTGTTCGCGGTAGTGAAGAGAGAGTGGCGTCACTGTAAGCACGAGCGCGTGCTGCAGAGTTACGGAAAGAGTGAGTGTGAAGACCGGTGTCGTGTTCGCGCTGTGTTGGTGTTGAGTGAGTGTGAGGCCTTTGTAAACGCACGAGCGCGTGCTGACGTGGTGAGGAAAGGGTTGGTGTGAAGACTGGTGTCGTGTTCGCCCTTCCGGTGCTGCACAGGCGAATTTGTTCGGCGTACAACATTGCAGTTGAACAAGGTCACCTTTTGTTGCCCAGGGTTGAGGTTCAAAGTGCTCTGTCTCCATAATGGCCACAAGGGGGAGTAAGGGGGGGTACACCGGTGAGAAGAACAAGGAATGTGCATGGTGTAGGAGTGGGGAAGCAGGACGGGGGAATTGGAAGGCAAAATTGAGTAGAATGCGTTGAAAATCAAGAAAGTTATGGATGAAGTGAGACAATTGAGATTGTTGGTAGAAGGGCGTAGTGGGAATGTTGACATTAGCGACCGCAGTACGGTAACGAATATAAGTAAGAAAATGGATGAGTTGATGGATGAGGTTGGGAGTTTGAGAAATAAAAATGAGAGGGCTGGAAGTGAAAATGACGAGCTGAAAAGAAAGTTGGTAGAAATGCAGGAGGAAAATGAGAGACTCAAGGGTAGGTTGAAGGCGGCAGAGGAGGCAGCGGCCAAGCAGGATGAAAATATCATCAGGATGAAGGAAAAGCAGGATTGTTGGGCACAGAAACAAGGGGATAGTATAAAGAATTTTGCAGAAATTGTTCAACAGCAGAAGGAAGAGCACGAAGCTAATTTGAAGAAAGGAATAGTGGAGGTGCTGAAGGAAAAGGAAGGCTTGGTTAGAGAGATTGTCGAAAAGAAACAGTGTGTGGTTGTGTTTGGGGTAAAGGAGGAGGAACATGGTCGCAAAGCATTGAGGAAAAATGAAGAGAAGAAGTGTGCAGGGGAAATTGTGAGGAGTTTGGATGAGACGTGGTGGATGAAATTGAGGACGTTTGTAGATTAGGCCCATACAAGAAAGCTGGGATGAGACCTTTGAGGATCATTTTCAAGAGTAAGTCAACGGCGAGTAGGGTATTGGAGAAGACCTGAAAATTGTCACAGACAGATATATTCAAAGACGTATTGGTAAAAGAAGATCTTGGCCAGGACGAACGTATAAAGAGAAGTGAACTGTATCGTGAAACGAAAGAGAAAAATGACCAAAGATCAGAAGAGGACAAGTTGATTATTTACTGGAGAGTGCTGGATGGGAGAATCAAAAAATGCTACAAAGCGAAACCCCATTCGAGTCCGGAATAAAGGATCTGAAAAGGGAGATCAAAAGTAGCGATAAGTTTGCAGATTTGAGAGTTAGCTACGCAAATTTAGATGGTCTTTTATCATGCGAGCTAGAATTAGGGGATTATTTGAGAAGTCAAAATCCAGATGTAATGGGATTGGTAGAAACGAAACTGAATTCAGACGTCGAAATCATGCACCTTGAACAGGGGGGATATAGGTATTTTAGGTGAGACAGGGAGGGCAAACACGGCGGAGGGTTAATGATTCTGTTAAGGAAGGATATAAACTTGAAGTTCGTGTGGAGCATTAAGGGTAAGGCAGAGGTTCTTTGTATCGGATTAGATGTGGGAGGAAGACAAACCAATGTAGCAGTTGCATATGTACCGCCACGTACAGGTTCATGGATACAAGAAGAGTACAAAGAAATGTTAGAGGAAACAAGATATAATTTGGACACAATGTTAAAATGGAATGGTGAGCTGATACTAATGGGAGATTTTAATTGCAAGGAAGTGGACTTTGAACTCTGGCAGGCAAGGGGGCAGTGCATCGTGGGGATTCATTTTGTTGGAACTGGCTATGGAACACTTACTCACTCAGTGGGTTAGTGGAAACACGAGGTTTAGGGGGGCAAATGAACCGTCAAGGCTTGATTTGGTTTTTTCTAAGGGTATAGATGCGATAAAAGATATTCAGTGTGGATGCCCACTTGGGAAAAGTGACCACAGCTTAATAGAATTCAAGTTGAATGGTGAGGGGCAAAGGTGTGTTGTGAATGGGATGAACGTTAATAAGAAGTTCAACTATGGGAAAGCCGATATTGTGCAACTGAGGAAGTTTTTTCAGAAGTCGACTGGGATGAGCTTCTGGGAGCAAAATGTGTGCAAGAGAAATACGACGTGTTCCTAGAAATTTATGAAAGAGCAGTCACTCTGTATGTGCCAAAATACAAAGAAGTTAGTAGAGGGAAGAGAAAATGGTTCAACAGAAAGTGCGAGCAGGCTAGATTGACCAAGGAGAAGGCTTGGAATAGGCTAAGGAAGCGAAGAACAGAAAAAACGAAATGGATTTCGCCGGGCAAGGAATGCGTACGTGATGATCAGGAGGCAAGAAGAGAGGGACTATGGAAAAAATATTGTCAATAAGTGTAAAAACGAGCCTAAATTGTTTTATAAATTTGTAAATGAAAAGGTCAGGTGTAAAGTGGGGATTGATAAAATGCAAGAAAATGGGAAAACTATTCATGATCCAAAACGTATTTGCGAAATTATGAACACAAAATTGCTTAGTGTATTTGCGGATGTAAATGATTTTGATTCTGAACAATTCGATGCAACGGAAAAAACTGAAGGTTTATCACATGTAGAGCTTGAATTAGAAGATGTTTTGCATAGGCTAAATAGATTGGAGAGTAGGAAAGCCATTGGTCTGGATGGTATAGCAGGTAGTATTTTGAAGGATTGTAGAGAAGAATTGGTGGTACCGGTGCACGATATAATCCAGAGTAGTTTCAGAGAGGGAAAAGTACCAGCACAGTGGAAAACAGCGAATTTTATACCGATTTATAAGGCAGGAGACAGCGAGGAGCCACTAAACTACAGGCCCGTATCATTAACGAGTGTACTGTGCAAGCTCAGGGAAGGTGTTATTAAGGATAGGTGGGTTGAGTTCCTTGAAGAAAACAACATGCTTAGTGATAGTCACTATGGTTTTAGACAAGGAAAGTCGTGTGTCACTAAGCTGCTTAGTTTTTATACGAGGGTGATAGATGTGGTACAGGAGAGAAAAGGGTGGGTGGATTGCGTGTATTTAGATTTAAAAAAGGCTTTTGATACGGTGCCATATAAACGATTGCTATGGAAGCTGGAAAATTCAGGAGGTATACAGGGTAGATTGTTGGAATGGGTTAGGGATTATTTGTCTGATAGGAGGATGCGGACGGTGGTCAGAGGGGAAGTGTCTGAGTGGGGTTCAGTAACGAGTGGGGTGCCCCAGGGATCGGTGTTGGGACCAATAATGTTCTTGGTTTACATAGATGATATGTCTAGGAGGATCAGTAGCTACATGAGCTTGTTTTCCGATGATGCTAAGCTCATGAAGGTCATCACAGGTGAAAAAAGTTGTAAGGAGTTACGGCAGGATTTGGATAGGATAGAGGAATGGAGCCGGACATGGGGGATGCAGTTCAATGCGAGTAAGTGTCATGTTATGGGGATAGGGGAAAGTGCAGAAAGGCCTTCCAACAACTATTATTTAGGGAAGCATATTTTGCGGAAAGTTAGGGATGAAAAAGATTTAGGAATAATTGTACAAAAAAGTTTGGCCCCGGATAAACATATTGGGAAAATAACAGCACTAGCATATAGAACGGTAAGGAATATTAGAAGGGCTTTCAAAAAAGACATGCTAAAAGGACATGCTAAAAAAGTTAATGTGTAATATTATTAGGCCCCAGCTAGAGTATGCGTCGGTGGTGAGGTCCCCTCATAAGATAAAGAACAAGCGTAAATTGGAAATAATTCAGAGGACAGCGACTAAAATGATTGATAGCATGTGTAGTTTGTCGTATGAGGAAAGACTAAAAGTGCTTTGTTTACCATCTTTAGAACAGCGTAGGCTAAGGGGCGACTTGATTAATATTTTTAGACATAGAATAGGTATGCAAAAGTTAGATAGGGATGATTGTATAGTTTGGGATAATTCAGGCAAGAGGGTGTAGTTTGTGTATGCATGTGTGTGTGTGTGTGTGTGTGTGTGTGTGCATTGGTGCATGCATGGTGTGTGTGCATCATCGGGTTGTGCAACATGAGCTCACTGTTGCTGGGGTGTATGTGCGCGTGCAGCAGTTGACTGGTGTATAATTCCAGGTATGTCCTGTCCTTGCAAGTGTGATCGGTGATGACGCATGGTTCGCTGCTGGTGTGTAATGTCGTGTGAGTGTTGTGTGGGTGAGTTGGTTGTACGTTGTCGTTGTGTGTGGTCGTTGTGTCTGAATAAAGTATTTTTGCGTTGTGCTCGTGCGTCTTTTACAAGCTATTTCGGTTTTAAGTATTTTCGAGATGCTCTCTTCAGCTGCAGTGAAGTGCGATGGGGCACATTTTGATGCCCGGTTGGTAGATGAGTTTAACGGCACCAGTGATGTGGTGGAGTGGTTCACCAGAGCCGAGAAATTGTGTGAAATGAGGGGTGTGTCAGTCTTGTCAATTGTGCCGCTGCGACTTACTGGCGGTGCTTTCGCTGTGTGGTCGCAGCTTCCTCAAGAGAAGCGGAGCGACCTTGCTGCTGTCAGAAGGGCATTGTATGATGCGTTTGCTCTGGATGAACACGCTGCCTACGAAGTCTTCACGAAGCGGAAGTTGAAGTGTGGCGAAGTACCGGATGTGTTCCTCGCAGATCTGCGAAGGCTGTCTGCTTCGTTTGGCGGTGTACCAGATCGAACCTTGTTGTGTGCTTTTGTCACGGGCTTGCCAGATTCCGTTAGGCAAACGATCCGCGCGGGTGCCAGAGCTGAGTGTCTATCTGTTGAAGACGTCCTCGTTAGAGCTCGTATGGTCCTGAGCGACCAGAAAGTCACAGAGACAGCTGCCAGAATATGCTGTGGCGCTGCTGTTGTCAGGAACAATGAGAGAAATGACACAGCTGCTGTCCGAGCGTCACGGACCTTGCGACAGCGAGAGCAACGTAGGCCCATATATTGTTGGAGTTGCGGAGCACGAGGACACATTGCCAGGCTGTGCCCGGTTCAGGGAAACGGATTGGGGAGCGGTGCGTCGGCACCGGCATCCGCTCCCAGACACTGAGTGTATGCACGGGTGCATTGCCAATTGTGAAGCTCCGCGTCAACGGTCAAATGTGTCAGTGTCTTGTCGACACAGGTTGCACTGACACTTTGGTGTGTCGAAGTCGATGTCGGCGATGGAGGCCTGAACGTGTCAGTTTGACAACATTGAGCGGCAGCAAATTTGTGTGTGAAGGCACTGGTTTCATTGAAGTGTGTTCAAGTGATGGCGGTAAGGCGCGATTGAAAGCGTTGGTGGTTTCTAGACCGTTGTTAGGCGTCGATGTCATCCTTGGAATATCTGGCATTTCGGCTTTGGGCGGAGTTGTCGTGACTTCGAACCATGATATCACTCTAGGTGGAACACTTGGATGTGCCATGACTACTGATGCTTCCGACAGTTTGGTGGAAGGAGAAAAGCACCGAAGTCAGAAGGTTGTTGGCGATGTGAGCCAGGATTGGTGTGAACCTGGACCGCTGCCGGATGTTGAGACGGCTGACTTCAGAGTCCACTTTAATTCCTCGAAGGCGAAATGGACCGTTGGTTGGAAGTTGGCGAATGATGTTGCGCCAGTGGTCCTGAAGAACACCACGGCTATGTACGGAATGAGTGCTCCTGTCCGCGAAAAAATTCAACTCTGAATTGAACACGTGGATAGACCGAGGCTGGCTCATTCCACATGATCGTTTCAAGCATGGCGATCCCCGTGGTTTGGTGCCGTTGATGGCAGTTGAGCAACGTGATGGTACACGGGTTCGTCCCGTGCTGGATTTCAGAGAGCTGAATGGCTACATCTCTCCACACACTGCGGATGCAGAAGTGTGCGCGGATCAAATAAGGAAATTACGGCGCCACGGAAGGAACGTTGCAGTTGTGGACCTGAAGAGCGCTTATTTGCAAGTGCACGTGGAGCCGAGCCTGTGGACCTATCAGACCGTTGAAGTGAATGGCTGTAGGTATTGCCTGACCAGGCTCGGCTTTGGTCTCAGCATCGCTCCATTAGTGATGAAGTTGATCGTCCAAACTGTTCTGGAGCGCAACGCCACAATGAAGGGAGCCGTTTTGCCGTATGTGGACGACCTGCTGGTTGATGAGAACAGAGTCAAAGCGGAGCAAGTTGTCGAGCATTTCCGTCGTCATGGGCTCGAATGTAAGTCGCCTCAGAGAGTTGCTGACGGCGCTAGGTTCCTCGGGCTGAAGGTGCAATCATGTAAGGGCGTTGCACAATGGAAACGCGATGCTGCCATCCCAGCTGTTCCGAGCAGAATCACGAGACGAGCTGTGTTCTCTTGGTGTGGACGCCTCATTGCTCACTTACCCGTTTGCGGGTGGATGCGTCCAGCTGCAGCCTGGCTGAAAAGGCGCGCCAATGAGCTCTCTAGAGCATGGGATGATGTCATTCAGGATGACTCCTTGGCTGCTCAGCTGGCATAGACTCATGATCGCGCTGTGAGCGATGACCCCGCTCATGGAGAGTGGTCCGTTGACGGTGATAAAGCAGTTGTTTGGACTGATGCCAGCTCTTTGGCCACAGGTGTCGTGCTACAGTCTCCCAACGGCACGACAATCGAAGATGCCAGCTGGCTGCGCCGTGACGAATCAGCACACATCAACCTGGCGGAGCTGGACGCAGTTGTGCGAGGTCTGAACATGGCTGTCGTCTGGGATTTCAAATAAATCGAACTGAAGACCGACTCGGCCACTGTGTATAGTTGGGTGTCGGATGCACTGTGTGGTAAGGCTCGCCTCCGAACAAAAGCCAACGGTGAGATGTTGACTCGCCGTCGCGTGGACCTAATATGTCAGCTCAAACGAGAGTTGTCCTTGGATTTGACAGTGAGCTTGGTGCGATCGCATGATAACATTGCTGATCTGGTGACCAGAGTGCCGCAGAGTTGGCTTTGTGGTGCAAATGCGAGAATCCAAGCTGTTGGCGCGGCCGGTGCTCGTGGCGCCTGCAATCGCGCCCATCTTCTAAACGAATGTGTGGCAGATGCTATCACGAATGTTCATGTGGAAGCAGGACACCCTGGAGTCCGGCGAACGTTGTATTTCTCAAAGCGTCGCCGCTTGAACGTGACAAGGCGCCAAGTGCAGCAGGTTGTTTCTGCGTGTCAGATTTGTCAGTCGATCGACCCGGCCCCAGTCAAATGGAGACGCGGCGATTTGAGTGTGCCAGAACTGTGGCAGAGAGTCGCTGTTGACGTGACGCATTTCAAGGGACACGTGTATCTCATCATCATTGACTGTGGTCCATCGAGATTTGCGTTGTGGCGACACCTGTTTGCTGAGTCGACCAATCACGTTGTTCGAGAATTGGACGCAGTCTTCTTCGAACGCGGTGCTCCACGTGAAATACTTTCAGACAACGGCCCGGTTTTCCGCAGTCGCGAGTTCGCTGCGTTCGCTGCCAGGTGGAGCGTTCGTCTGAGGTTTCGTTGTGCCTATCAACCATCTGGCAATGGTATCGTGGAACGGTGTCACCGCAGCATAAAAACCACAGCAGCGAGAAAGCAATGTTCGGTACAGGAGGCTGTGTACATTTATAACATCTCACCAAAAGATGATGTTAGATCCACCACAGCTCTGGCTAACATCATTCATGGCTACACAGTACGTGTGAGGAACATTGACCCTGAGCCCGATGTGGAAGCGAACGAGGTGAGGTGTCGCTACCAAGTGGGTGATGAGGTGTGGGTAAAACCCGCCGACGCGCGCTGCGCCAGCAGGTATTCACAAGGAGTTGTCACGGCAATCATCTCTGAACAAGCTGTGGATGTTGACGGCATGACGAGACACGTTCGGGATCTGCGATTTAGAGGTCGCCCAGGTGTTCGCAGAGTTGGCAACAACTTAGCTGTTCAAGAGGAGCTGACAGTGCCGTCGCAGAATCCAGCTCAGGCGAGTGACGAACTCTTGGTTTGTTCTGTTGCGGATCAGCGACTTCAGCGTGATGATACGTCGCCGCCAGCATCAGATGAACAGCAAGCTGTCGTGGACGGGAGTGAGATCAACGAGGGCGGCCCAAGAACATCGACCCGGGCTCGCAGGCCACCTGCGTGGTTGAGCAGTTATGAGCAGTGATGTGTGTTACTGCGTGTGCATGTATGATCCTTGAAGATCAGGGGGAAGTGTAGTTTGTGTATGCATGTGTGTGTGCGTGTGTGTGTGTGCATTGGTGCATGCATGGTGTGTGTGCATCATCGGGTTGTGCAACATGAGCTCACTGTTGCTGGGGTGTATGTGCGCGTGCAGCAGTTGACTGGTGTATAATTCCAGGTATGTCCTGTCCTTGCAAGTGTGATCGGTGATGACGCATAGTTCGTTGCTGGTGTGTAATGTCGTGTGAGTGTGGTGTGGGTGAGTTGGTTGTACGTTGTCGTTGTGTGTGGTCGTTGTGTCTGAATAAAGTATTTTTGCGTTGTGCTCGTGCGTGTTTTACAGAGGGGGCATGGAAAATAACTGAAAAGGATTAGATATTTGAGAGATATTAAGAAGTATAGTTTCCCATATAGGTGTGTTGATGTCTGGAATCAGTTAGTGGAGAATATTGTAGGGGCTAATAGCGTAGGAGCATTTAAAGAAAGACTGGATAGTGTGAAATACTGGGAATTTCAAGGAAGATAGGTTAGAGGGTGGGTTGGAGACAGGACAGCACGAGCATAGCTCATCTCCTGTGGCAAACAAAATAGTTGAGTACACTCACAGGCTTCACGCCCACCGCCACAACCAGCCAGCGGCGAGCCGGTCACTCGCTAGCAGTGCGTGCTCCCGTGTCACGGTGTGAGCGTGAATGCGTGTTGAGGAGTCGTGTTCGTCGTGCGGTTGTGGCGTGAGGTCTTGTAGGCACGCGTGGGGCAGTGATGCCCACGCGCGCCTGTGTGTAAATATATTTTTGTTTTATTTCTGTAACAAGCTATTTCGGCCTTTTTGATTGGAAGTGGTTTTTTTGTCTGCGATCCGGCTTCAGCAGCGGAGAACCCTCCAGTATCAGCAGCGGCTTGGAAGATGTGGATGTGCTCGGCGGCGTATCAGGTTGATGTGCAGGGGGACGGCAGTAGAGCATGGTGCCGGCAGGAAACAGCGGCGTAGCTGCGGCCGAGGGATTCTCGTCGTCCCGCCTGCACTGGTGTTTGACTCGTCGCCGGGCAGTTGGAATATTGGTGGTGGAGGCTGCTGGTGCTGGAGGGCATGAACATTCGACAAACGCATACACAGACACCGACACAACTATACACACTCGCTCACACACTCTCTCGCACAATACACAATTAAACAATACACAATCACACGACAAATATGTCTGAATCAACGAAGGTGATCACTAGGGCTGTTAAAAGTTAATAAAGTTATTTTTTCACCCAAGTGTCACTTTTTCGTAAGCTACCTAAGACTGCATGAAAAAGGTGTGTACGATAGTTATTAAAATGTTTTTAGGTTACCAAAACTTACTTTTCACTGTAAGGCTACTTCTTTTGGTTTTGGGTTACTTTTTATCGTCAGGTATCTTTTGTTATTATTCTTGTTATTAGGTCACTTTACCAGAGCTTGGTAATTTTTTGTAGATAAGACGGTATAAATCAAAAAGGGTATAAATCAGTACAAAATGGGATAAGATGTCGAATATCAGGTCTGAAGTTCAAGAAATGTCAACAATTCAGCTGTTATGCTTAACAATTGATACTCACCTCAACTTCTGTGCTATTCGATATTTAAACGTTTTTGGGTACGCAGGAGTATTATTTCATTTTAGGAAATGTCCACTAACCAGAGGATGGCAAGAGGAGTTTGGAGCATGGAATGGTACGAGGTGTAAGCTTTCTGTACCCGATACTGTGACGTATGCTTACAACTGTAAGTTATGACATCAGAGTTATGACGTCAGAGTCATGACGTTATTGTGGTTGCGGGGGTTGTACTTGTATGCGTTATAGAGGTCCAGTAAGTGTGGTGTGTGCAATACGTTTGTTAGCACGCTACATGGTGTCAGAAGTTTCGAACATCTGTTGTGTTCTGTGATTGATCTGTGGTCATGTCGTGTAGACCTCCAGTGGAGCTTGACTTGAGCTCTTCGTCACTGGCTAGTACGTGGCGCGCATGGCGACGGGACTGTTCGTACTATGCAGCTGCCAGAGAGCTTTTTTGACAAGCCACGAGTTGTTCAGATTGGCAGGTTATTCAATTGCACTGGAAGGACACCGTAGGAGGTACGTGCTCACTTTGAGTGGAAAAAAACTATTTGGAGGACCTACTGAAGCAATTCGATGATTAATGTGTCCCTCACAAAATATCATAAAAGATCGCTTGAAATTCTACAGGCGGATTCTGCAGCCGGGTGAGAGCATCACTGCCTTCGTGGCTGATCTGCGTCATCTCGCTTCGAGTTGTGAATTCAGCGATGCTGACGAAATGATCAGAGATAGGATTTGTATAGGAATACGAGACCATGCCACTCAGCAGACATTGTTAAAAATGTCGTGGCTGACGTTGACGTCAGCTCTTTCCACGGCGTTATCAGATGAATCCCGCCATGATCAGGATCCCGCCATGATCAGGTGGCCATGGCCAACACGGAATCCGTCGTCTCTGCGGTGTGTAAATCTCGCAATTTTCAGGGCCTGCGGATAGAGCACAGCCACCAATTTCTGCTGTGAATCCGTCAGGGGTCGAGCAACAGAACTACCAACGCATTTTCCGTTTCTGCACGCGTCGTCATGACATGAAGCGTGCGGAGCGTCCTGCCTGTAACCGCTATTGCCACGTCTGTGGTCGGCGCCACCATTTTGCTGGCAATGTTGAATGTCGTTGAATGATACCCTTTGCTGAATGTTATTATTCAATGTTTGTCTGTCTGTCTATATGTTTGTGCATGAGCGTGAGAGTGACCTTGATGCTGTGAGTGAATGATTCTGCGAATGTAACCGGCCGTTTGCAGTCCTGCACTATGTCCATGTGTAATATGACCTTCCCCGGCTAGTTGCCGGCTCACTAGGACGCTTGTATGTATGTCTGTGTGGTGTGTGCTTTTATGTGTGAATATCATATGTCTCTGTTCGCGTGTGGTCTGATTCGCGGTTATATAGATGTGAGTGAGTGTGTGTGGGTGTGGGTGTGGAACGTTGATAGAGCTGTGCTTTGGCTTTCGTGGTGTTTCTTTGTCTGCTAATCACGCATACCACAATTGGTGACCCCGAGGTGACACAGTTGCTCCAGCGCACCAAACCAGAACTCTTCAACGAGCTAATCTCAACGAAAGTGCTGACTGGTCGCCCATCTGCCTTCATGCTGAGTTGCAAGCAACAGCGAGGAAGGCTGGAGTTTCAGGTGGGCTGGTTCGTCATAAGTTCTGTTAGGCCATGCCTGGCACGATCAGACCGGTGCTGGCGTCTCGTAAAGATATCGCCGATATCCGAACTAGCTAAGCTGGCTGATGAGCTGATGCCACTGGCACAACACAATGCATCTTGCTTGACAGTGAACAGCTCAGGCAGTAGTTCCTCTGATGCTAGGCCTCGTGTACCACCATCGATACACACTGGTAGCATGACATTGACGCCGTACTACGCCGATCAGCGACCTCAAGTATGTCGGGCCCATCTCTTCTTTGGCCCACGCGCGAGAACGTGCAAACCGTGGTGAAAGTGGTCAAAGAAATCACCAGGCATAACTATTCAACCGTCGTCTCGGCCCTCTTCGCGTGCGGCTTCACCAGACCGTCAACAACAGTCGGAAAACTAGAGGAGCAGGTTCCGGTCTGTGCGACACCGAACCTGCCGCTTCTTCGAGTCGCAGCCAAGGTGGGCAGCACTTCCATCAAATTCATTGTTGATACTGGTGCTGGTGTATCAATCATACCAAAATCAGCCGCTGGTCTTGTCCTAACACCAACAACTGTCTGTCTTTCATCAGCGAGTGACACTGGAATCCCTGTGTTCGGCGAGGTCAAGCTCGAGTTAGTGTTTTCGGCACTACGACGTGCCTACAGCTGGAGCTTTGTCGTCGCTGATGTAACCGAGCCGATAATTGGAAATACCTTTTTGTGTCACTATCGCCTGGTAGTCGACTGTGGCTCGCGTTGCTTACGCGACACAGTCACGTCACTGCAATCTCCTGCGGAACCGACGTCTGCTATCATACCATGTCTCGTTATCCACGACACCTCGATGGTAGCGACGCTGGCCCGCTCACTACTAGCTGAATACAGCTGTTTGATGTATCCGGTCCACACTTCCGTCTCTCTTCCATCGATCATCAACGTTCAACACACTGTAGACACAGGAATTGCTGCACCAGTCCACGCCAGTCGTCGACGTTTTTCTCCGGAGAAGCAGACTGCCATCAAAAGGGAGATAGACACGCTATTAAAAGATCGTATTGTGCGATTCTCCAGTTCGTGCTGGTCTTCACCGGTCCATCTAGTTCCGAAAGGCGATGGCGGTTGGCGACTCACCGGAGATTACCGCTGTTTGAATGCCGTAACAAAACGTGATTGTTACCCCATCCTGCATATATATGACTGCTCCACTCGACTACGCGATGCTCGCGTGTTTTCAAAACTCGATCTACTGAGAGCGTATCACCAGGTGCATGTAGCTCCTGATTATATCGCTAAAACCGCTGTCCACACTCCAGCGGGACTATTTGAATATGTCTTAATGCCCTACGGTATGCGAAATTCTCCAGCCACATTCCAACGACTGATGGACTCTATCTTCAGAATACTAGAATACTTATTCGTCTACATTGACGACATTCTGGTGTTCTCTCAAGACGAGAATTAACAGCATGACCTTCTCAGATGTGTCTTTGTTGCCCTCAAGAAGCATTCACTGCGGCTGAAACTGTCCAAGTGTCTGTCTTTTTTGAGAATGACATCCATTTTCTCGGATACCGCATCAACAGTGAAGGTATCAGGCCGGCGACATCGAAGGTGAGCGCTCTCGTCGATCAGCCTGCGCCGTCTTCGTCACACGATCTTCGACGTTTCCTGGGCGCCACCGGATTCTACCGCCGCATGATCCGACACTATGCAGAAATCGTCCACCCGCTCACTGATCGTATCCGTGCAGATCCAAATAGCAAATCTCTACATCTCAACAAAGCCGAGCTATCTGCTGTAGCAGCATGCAAGGACGCTTTGCAATCTGCCGCTCTGCTACATCATCCGCTGCCAGCATGTACAAAATACCAGCTGGTCACCGACTGCTCGCAGGTCGCCGTGGGTGCAGCCCTCCACCAGATGATCGACGGTGAGCCTTCATTGGTGGAGCTGTACTCAAAGAAGCTCTCAGATACCGTTTCAGATACCGTGGCTCTACTGGGTCTGCGCTGCGCGCCGAACCCAACTGGTGCATCTCCGTTCTCAGCAGTGACTGGCAGTGAACTTTTGTACCCGCGAGTAGCGGCTATAAATGAAATGGACAATCACTGCTCACCAGAATATATTCAAACACTCGCTCGACACATGCGAACGATCGACTTCACCAACGTAGACGCCGGTTCAGTGCATTCGAAAACGATCTCCTATGTTCCTCGCTCGCTCTGGACATGTCCGCACGTGTGGATCCGAGTCGACCGAGTGAGAAAACCTCTAGAGGCACCGTACGTGGGCACCAGGAAGTGTTGAAGCGATGAGACAAGACTTTCACGGTTGAGACGCCGACCGGTGATACTCAGGTTGTGTCTATCGACCGTCTCAAGCCAGCTGTTCTGCGTCAACCACCTGCCGAACTCCCGTCAACATCTGCGGCTCGTTCTGATAAGCCTCGTACTATAGAGACTCCGAAGCCGGCTCCACGCTCTCTGCGTCGGTCGTCGACGTCGACAGAACCTTCACCAATTGCGTCAAGCAAGCAGCCAATAGCGGCTCCTCGTTCATCGCAGACCTCGTCGTTGACACGTTCCGGACGCAGAGTACGCTTCATACCGTCTGCTGATTTTGTATACTTTTGACATTGTTTTTCTATTTTGTTATGTTCGTGCATCATGTTACATAATACGTTTCTCGTGTGTTACTGATATTTTCATTTTTTGGCTTTTCATACCGTCGCATGTCAGTTCCTACTGTTTTCTGAGATACGGTATTGCGGGAGCGTTCTGCTTGTGTTTGCTTGTGTACCCTATACCTACTGCTATGTTATGTGTTTTATATGACTCCGTCTCTGGCAGGGGAGTGTGTGGGGGCTGAGATGACAATTTGTATCGATGTTATGTTTTGCGATTTGTGCGAGTATGATAGTGTAAATGATACCCTTTGCTGAATGTTATTATTCAATGTTTGTCTGTCTGTCTATATATGTGCATGAGCGTGAGAGTGACCTTGATGCTGTGAGTGAATGATTCTACGAATGTAACCGGCCGTTTGCAGTCCTGTACTATGTCCATGTGTAATATGACCTTCCCCGGTTAGTTGCCGGCTCACCAGGACGCTTGTATGTATGTCTGTGTGATGTGTGCTGGTATATGTGTATATCATATGTCTCTGTTTGCGTGTGGTCTGATTCGCGTTTATGTAGATGTGTGTGTGTGTGTGGGTGTGGGTGTGGAACGTTGATAGATTTGTGCTTTGGCTTTCGTGGTGTTTCTTTCTCTGCTAATCACGCATACCACAAGTCACAGACTGGTGAGAGCGGCGGACAGTTCAGTGCGGGGTGGCAGTGCGCGGTGCCACGAGAGGTGCATACACCTCTGCACGGCGTGGGGCACGCATGTCGCTCAAGTAGATGACGTGCAAACGTTGCAGAACAATGAGGTATGTGACTCATCAAGCATTAATACTGCGAATCGCAGTGGCGATAACAAGGCATTTAAAAGAATTATCACGTCAAATGGAAAACCTATGAAATTTCTCATTGATTCCGGTTCATAATCAAACGTAATATCTGCGGACTGTTGCAAAATGATTACTGGTGACAATACCATCGCTGAACTGAATAACGCCATCCGTCGTGCACATCCAACACCAACAGTGGATGAGGTGTCATATCGTCTCTCAAAGGCGAAAGTGTGCTCATTGGTCGATTTGCATGCTGCGTGTTTGGACGTTGGACTGTCCGAACAGGTGTCACGTTTGTGCTGTTTTCATACACCATTTGGCAGGTATCGGTGGTGTTTGCTTATGGCACTTCGTGCGCTCCTGAGATATGACAACGTATTATGCATGAAATGATTAGTGACCTGTCGGGGTTGAGGTTATTGCGAATGATTTTCTAATTTGTGGAAAAGGCAACACGTATCAAGCAGCACTTATAGATCATGAAAAAACTTGTTAGCCTTTCTGGAACATGCACGTTCACGCAGTTCATCGCTCAATGCAGCCAAATTTAGATACAGAGTGCCCCAATTTGAGTGGATGGGACACACGTTCAGTAAAAGTGGCATGACTTCCAGCTCACGAAAAGTAGCCACCATTTCAGACTATCCACCTCCAAACAATATGTCAGAGCACAAGTGGTTCTTGGGAATGGCTGCTTACCTTTCGAGGTACATTGCTGATGTGTCGTCGGTGGTCGCTCCGCTTCGGTTTCTGACGAAGGCAAAATATGAGTGGAACTGGAGCGCTGACTGTCAAATATCGTTTGAGCGAGTGAAGCAACTGATTTCGGCTCCAGTATTAGCGTATTACAATCCCGAGTTGCCAGCCACAGTACAATGCGACGCTTCCAGCACCGGTTTAGGTGGGGTTCCATAGCAGGAAGATCGTCCTGTAATATACGATCACACACACCAGCTGAACAGTTGTATTCGCAAATTGAAAATAGAACTTCTTGCAGTAAACTTCACTATGAATCGATTAGATCAGTATGTGCATGGGCGTCCGGCTGTGGTGCAGACAGATCACAAGCCTTTGGTCGCGATTCACCAAAAAGCTCTTTGTGGTGCTCCATCAAGACTTCAACGAATGTTACTATCTCTCCAGCACAATAAATTCACTCTGGTATATCTTCCGTGTGCAGCAGTGCCAGTGGCAGATGCTCTGAGTCGCATTAATCAGCAAACCACCCAAAGTGTTTCGTGTCTGGAGATCAAAAGTATCAGTTTAAGTTAAGGATTAGCAGTCTCACCAACCAGTCGGATGGAATACCAACAAACAACAAACAGCGATGAGTGTATCCAGCAAGTCATCAGGTATATTCAGTCTGGGTGGCTAACTCGTCGATCATGTCTTTCTCCGAGCACATCGCAGTATTGGCATTCAGGTTTGAGCTGAATACTCAAAATGGTCTGGTATTCAAGTCTGGAAAATTACTTGTTCCGAAGTCTTTGCGATCAGATGTGCTACGCCGCCTCTACAAAAGTCACACTGGAATAGACTCGATTTTGCGGCATGCCCGAGAAAAAATTTTCTGGTCGGAAATGACGTCATAGATCAAGGAACTTGTATCACACAGTGTGCATGACACAAAGGCACGAACAGCCGGCTGAGCCCATGGTGCCACATGCAATAGCTGAACGTCCGTGGCAGAAGCTTGCTAGTGAATTATTTGAGCTCGATGGAAAGGACTACTTATTAATCGTTGACTATTTCAGCAACTGCGTTGAAGTTGATCTCCTTCTTCAACTCACCAAGTCTTCCATATTGTCATGTCTAACGGCAAAGCTTGCCCGACGTGAGCTCCCAGAGGTACTGGTTAACGACAATGGTCCACAGTTTGTATCACAAGAGTTTACACTGTTCATGCGTCACACCCATATAGTACACGTAACATCAAGCCACCGATACCCTCAGTCAAACGGGAAGGCTGAGAATGCAGTGCAAACTGTGATACAACTCTTGCGTAAGGCGGCTGCTTCAAATGAAAATCATATTTGGTCGTTGTTGATGTGGCGAAACGCACCCAGTGAGGGAACATAATACTCACCGAGTCACGTCCTATTTGGCAGGATATGCCGGACTTTGATACCAACTCATCGAGATCTTCTGACTCCAATGACACCGGTGGGAGTACGGAAGAATTTAGAAGAACAAGAGACTCCAAAAGCAGGCGTACGATGGAGAGTGGGACATCATCCGTTGGTGCCCATACCAGGGGGTTCTACACAGTGGCAATGCCAAGGGGAGGCATGAGGGCTGAAGCCCCCTTAAAAATACGCCCAGCCCCCTAAGCCCCCCAAATCAAAATCATGAACATTAAAATGTCTTTCCACTATAAATGAAGTCCTGTGATTTTGGCTTAAACCCCTTATTATTATCTAGTTATAATAATTACTATAATTTTTTTATAATTAAATATCCCAGTCTCTTATTATAAAATGATGTAGTTAGATTTCGAGTGTAGCTTTTCATGTTTCCCCCCCCCCCACTTTTTCTTTAGCCTTCCCTCAGCTCCCCCATCGAAAAATCCTGGCGCCGCAACTGGTTCTGCAATAAGAATGAAGTTGCCTGGCTCAAAATATGGGCCCCTGGAGTGTGCCTTCGTCATCTGGGATATCGCCCGCACGAAGTGAACGTGGATGGTGTGAACTATCAACGAGACCGAAGACAGCTGATAATAGGTAGTCGCTGTGCTCCAGTCGAACAATGCGAAATGAACAGACCATGCAGTGAGAATCCAACATCAATGGCATCAAAACAGCAAGCGCCTGTTCCGCCGGCGGAGAATTAGCTTCGTGGATCGTCTCGCCCAACTCGACCTTCAGCATATTTAGCAGATTATATTCGTTAACTGTGTTTTCATCTAATGCATTAATGATCGGAGGAGGGGAGATGTGACGTATGCTTGCAATTGTGATTGATGACATCAAGGTTATGACGTCAGAGTCATAATTATCATCAGTCATCAGAGTTATCAGTCATCAGAGTTAATGTGTCATTAGATGTATGACGCCAGAGTCTGAATTGTGGTTGCCGGGGTTGTAAATGTACGTGTTATAGAGGTCTAGTTAGTTGTGTATGTTCAATACAGTCGTTAGCACGTTACAGGTACTGCATTGTAGCAATTGACAGTACGCATTTACCTGGACAGGAAGTAGCACGTGATTTTAAGAACGTTAGATAAAACCACTTTCCCACGTTTGAGCTCAAGCGACGAAGCTGTGTCCCCTTATAAGACTGTGTATTCGGAGTGTTAGCATGAAGACGGAGGCATTTACAATAGCAGTGTTTACGCTCACACAAATATAAGCTCTGTAGCACGTGCTTATTTGATGGGATCGCCCCAAAATTATCACTCAAACAAAATAAGGAAACCAAAACGGAGAGAGGGTGGACAATAGAGACTAGTGTATTCTCTTACTTCGGAACTGTAAAAAGAAATAGACCTTTCTGAGGGAGCATATGTTATTTTAGGCCACTTTTTAGGTACTTTTTTATTTACTTTTTCTCGAGAATAAAGTTACTTTTTCTGATTGTTAGGTTACCTTTTTGACAGCCATAGTGATCACAGTCTTGAAGGAACACTAAACATATCTGGTTTGGATACATTGTCAACTTCATTCTGTTGGGTGCACATACACCCCTGCGCGCGTGTGAACAATAACAACAACATATATTTGATATAGCATATATATTCATACACAGGCGCGAGAAGAAACAGAACTTACAGAAACATCGTAACAAGTAGGGACTAAGCACAAATATAAAAGTGAAAACACGCTTGCAGAATGGGAGCTTGATAGATGGCCGTTGCCTATCAAAGAGCCCATCCGCCCTTGAAACAGGTTTCGTTTTTACTCCTGAGGGGTGTCTAGCCACCCTCCTCACTGCAGGACAGTGAGAAAGCTGGTTTAGTCGCGGACGACTCGACCATGAATCTGGCTGTACTAGAAATACACGGTTACCAGTAGCGTGGTGAAGCCCGACCAGACAACGACGAATTCAAGGGATACAAAAACGGGACACAACAACGAAAGCAGACAATTCACAGTGGAGATAAAACGACAAATAATAAAAAACAACATGGGTACAACACAGATACAACACAGCGCGAACAACACTAACAACACACATATATAACCAAGGATCAATCAAACATTGGGCTGGAGCTACACTTGGTGAGGAGAAAGAGCGAGCAGATATGTATGCAGATCGGGAGAAAAGGATCTGAATGAAGACTTATGATGAATGTAAGATGGAAGCGAGTTGTAGATACGAGGAGCAGAGAAATAAAACGATTTTGATGACCAAGACGATTAATTAAGGGCGGGATGACAGACTAATGGCGTAGGATTGTGACAAGAAGTACGAGTATTCATAATCAATAGGGAACGAAGATAAGAAGGAATTGAAGGAGAGTGCATATGCTTGAAAACCATACAACACAACTTATATGAACCACGTTGTTATCGAAATGGCAGGCACACGTGCATACTAGGGTCATTGCATATTTGAACAAAGATTCACCTTCAAAGCACAACCAATCAACGGCGAACCGGTGACCCGCTCGTCGCCGCGGGACATAAACACGTAACAACATGACAACATGACATGACATGACATGACATCTAGCAATCTTTCACTCTCTCAACAAATAGCGTGTGTTCATATCTATGACTGCTCACAAAAAGCCGTGCAAACAGTGCATATCGTTACTCTCATAGTGGAACAGTATAGTTTTTAGCTTTGCAAAGGGTACCCTTATGCATTACGCCACGTGCACTCACCCATGGTCGACTCTACTATTACGCACATGCACATACATACAAGAACCCAGCCCAACCCAAGACATGATCGTATGGACAATACACCAATATCATCTGGTGGACGGGCATGGGTCAATGAACTGGCCAGCTGTCTTCTGCATCAAGCGCGTGCGTTTTCATTGAATGAACGTCGAATGCGCCTTCGTTTTTTTATAGCAAAATGCGAATGATTGCAGCTGTCTATGTGTACTCGGTATTGTGCTGTTGGCGTGTTAGCAGTCAATTGACAAGCTCTACATTCGTCATAAGGTGCACAGGTATGTTTTCTATATTCCTGTATTTATTAATTAGAAAGGAATCAATTATGGAAAACGTTGGCATTAAGTTAGTGTCAAAATGGGTAGTTGCGAAAAAGGTTCCCGGGAGAATGAATGTCATATACCCCTCTGCGAATATCTTCCGGGCAATGAAATTTCGCATCGTAATGTCAGGTTAGGTTAGATTCAAGATATACCCCCCAATAACTTGACTTGGAGGAGGATAATACACATACTGTACATGCAGGTGATTAAACCAAAATTTTCTTCCAAAATTGTACAACATATTTTGCATGATGGGCTTAATATCTAGGGCTATTTAAGGTCAAACACATATTCTACTAAAGTTTTATTCATACATAGGAACAAGCTGTACTTTATTTTGTATTATATCCATGGTAATAAGGCACAAATATGTGCAATAGTTTGATGATGAACGTAAATTAACACGTAAATTATAGGAAATAACATATTTTGTCAACAAATTGTATGTAGGATCAAGTTCAGTTTTTAAAAAATACTACCAGAGAAAAGTTTATATTTTGGGTTGGCTCATTTGAACGTACTACTAATAGCCGAATATTTCAGACATGAACGGTAGCACGGGCTTAATGGACAGGTGTGCTTAATGGCCGACACGTACGATGTACCTTCTAGACACGTACGATGTACCGTGACATTCTAGACAGGTGAATCATCACATTAACACCGAACAGGTGCAAGATTTCTCTCCGCTCACATCTCCAGCAATGCCACGAATGCAGCCAAGGACGGAGTAAGGCTAACTTTAATTGGAGGCTGGCAAAAGAACTTTCACAGTAGGACTTGGTCAAAAGAGAGGTCAAAAAAGTGTTTGGAGAGCTTAAAGCGGAAAGAATTGTAGGAAAGAGAAGAAGTAATGTGAGCTGGGATGGAGTTGAAAAGGCGAGGGGCGGAAAAAAAGAATGATTTGGAGGACCAAGGAGATTCATTTACAGCACGAGGGCAGACAAGGGGAAGAGGAATTCGGGAAGGAGTGAGGCAATGAGTGAGGAGAAGGCGGATATAGGATGGCTGATGAGGATCGTGGAGAAGCTTATATATCAGACAGCACAAGCGAAAGTGAATACGTGGAATAATAGGGAGCCTGCGAAATTGAAAAATAAATGGAGAAGTGTGACGACAAGGAACAGGATGAAGGACAAAACGACAAGATTGATTAATAACGCGTTGTAGGATTTTAAGAGAACGACGAGGAGCATGGATGTACCTTAAGGTACAACGTAATTTCGAGGTTGCCCTTGCAATACTCAAAAGGGAGTTCATGAATGAACCATTTGTCATTGACCAGCTGTGTGCTAAGTTGCTGAGCCTCAAGCCTGACAATTACAAGTGCGATGATCTGAGAGTGTTTGTCAACGAATCTCGTATTTTGCTCTCAGACTTGAGGAGTATGAGTCATGACTAGGGCTGTCAAAAGTTAATAAAGTTAATTTTTCACCTAAAGGTCACTTTTTCATAAGCTACCTAAAACTGCATGAAAAAATGGTGTACGATAATTATTTATAAAAGTTATTAGGTTACCAAAAGTTACTTTTTCATCGTTAGGTTACTTTTTCTGCTTTTAGGTTACTTTTTTAGCGTCATGTTACGTTTTGTTATTTGTCTTGTTATTAAGTAAGTTTACCACGAAGTTTGGTGACTTTTTGCAGATAGGAGGCACAAAAACGGTATATATAAGGATAAAATAGGAAAATAGATGGAATATCTGGTCTAAAGATCAAGAAATGTCAAAATTTCTGTTGTTAGGATTTAAGAAATAATATTCACCTTAATATCTGTACTACTCGATATTTATACGTTTTTGGTTACGCAGGACAGCGTCGTTTCATTTTAGGAAATGTCCACGAACCGGAGGGTGTCGTGAGCTGTTTGGAGCGTGGTATAGTACGATGTGTGAGCTCTCTATACCAGATACTGCACTGTAGCACTTGACAGTACCTATTTATTTGAACAGGAATTAGCACGTGATTTTCAGGGCGTGATATAGCGCCATTTTCCCACGTTTTACACTTATAAGACTGTGAGCACAGGGTGTTATATATGGGAGGACGGGGGGCATTCACACATGCAGTATTTACGCTCACACTAATATACAAGCTGTAGTACATGCTATTTGATAAAAAGTTTCATTGAAACAATATAAAGAACATTACTGCGACCATTACTGAATATTTACATTTGCAATTAGTGTATTTCACCTTTGTATTAGCTTTCCACTTTTAAATTACATTTTGATGGTTATGCTCCTTTTTGCGATGTTAGCCAAACAATATTAAGTTACTTTTGGTGGTTTGTTGTAAAAATGGTACCAGATCGGAGAGAGGGTGGAAAAATAGTACCAACTCGGAAAGAGGATAGAAAAAGGACTGGTGTATTTTCTTCGTTCAGAACCGCAAACAGAAATTGACCTTTTTTGAAGGTTATTTTTGCGAAGATTAGTATATTTTTAGGGTACTATTTTATAGGTTATTAGGTTACTTTTTATGTTAACAAACAAACAACAAACAAACCGTGTATTTCATATAGCGCACTAATCAGCAAAGGCTTGATACACATGTCATATAGCGATGCAAAAGTGATAATAACATTAAAACTCATAGGTTATTTTTAGGTTACTGTAACAAAACTGAAGAGACTATTACAGACAGGCGCGCGTGGGCATCACCGCCCCACGCGCGCCTACAGGACGTCACACTCCGATCGCACCACAAACACGACTCCCCGCTCACACCGTGTCACACGGGAGAACACACGGACACACACACACGCACAGTCCTCACCCGCCGCAACAACCAATTAGCGGTGAGCTGGTCATTCGCTCGCCGCCGCGGGGCATGTACAATTCACAAACGCATACACACACAGCCATACATAACTATACACACTTGCTCACACACTCTCGCACGCAATACGCAATTCAACTGTACACACATCACACACATCGATCACACATGGACACACTAACACGTTCACGCACACACAATCTCAGTCAACGTAGACACAATCTCTCACATACACTCTCTCACTGCACACGATCACACTACACCTCCACCTGTTTTTACAGAAACAAACAGAGAACATACAATTAAAAAACGCGAACCAAGCAAAAATGAACCAATAACAAAACCTAGCCCGACGACGGCCTCCACCAGACGCACACACCGTGGCTGCGGCGAAGCACAACACGTCAGGCCCCAGCGTCCACCACGCTCCCGCCTCCGCCCGTGCTCTTTAGTGCTCCGCCGCAGCCTGCCGTCCTCTTCATCACCGGCTGCCGCGGCAGGGCACAACACTTCGACCCCAGCACCCACTATGCTCCCGTTGACTTCAGTGCTCTTCAGCACCCTGCCGCAAACAGCCGGAACGTCGCCGTTCACGCAGGCCACACCGTCGCCGTCGTTCGTTTCCTTCCTCCAGCATCAGCAGCACCTCTATATCACCTGCCCTCCAGCACCAGCAGCCTCCACCAGCGATCTTCTATCTGCCCGGCGACGAGCCCAACACCAGTGCAGGCTGGACGACGATCAGCCCTCGGCCGCAGCTCCTCCGCTGCCTCCTGCCGGCACCATGCTCTCCTGCCGTCCCCCTGCACACCAACCGGACACGCCGCCGAGCACCCCACCAAATCTTCCAGGCCGCTGCTAATACTGGAGGGCAGTCCGCTGCTGAAGCCGGGTCGCAACAAACAATGATTCCAAAACAAAAAGGCCGAAATAGCTTGTAACAAAACCGAAACTAAAATATATTCCAGACAGGCGCGCGTGGGCATCACCGCCCCACGCGCGCCTACAAGAGGTCACACTCCGATCGCACCACGAACAAGACTGCCCGCTCACACCGTGTCACACGGGAGAACACACGGACACACACACGCACAGTCCTCACCCGCCGCAACAACCAATTAGCGGTGAGCTGGTCATTCGCTCGCCGCCGCGGGGCATGTACAATTCACAAACGCATACACACACAGCCATACATAACCATACACACTTGCTCACACACTCTCGCACGCAATACGCAATTCAACTGTACACACATCACACACATCGATCACACATGGACACACTAACACGTTCACGCACACACAATCTCAGTCAACGTAGACACAATCTCTCACATACACTCTCTCACTGCACACGATCACACTACAGTTACTTTTTAGGTTACTTTTTCTCGAAAATAAAGTTACTTTTTTCCGATTTTTAGGTTACTTTTTTGACAGCCCTAGTCATGAATTTTTTTACTGTTGTCGAAGCTACCGTCGTCAGTCGTTCGCGAACTCTGCTCGAAATGTAATAAGACATATACCACGCTCCACGATTTATTCGAACATTACTCTGAGGTGCTGCATTTGCTTGCATTGAGAGACGAATCGGTGAACTGCCCTCTCAGAGTTAAACATTATCAACGGGCAGATAGCCCTGTGGTGGCTAAAATTAAGACGAGCCCACCTGCATTACAGCATTTTCAAAGCAATATCGGCGAAACCAGTTCGAAGCCCGCGGCTGCGAACAAAAGCAGCGGGGTTCTGTGTAAATTCTGCTCAACATTTGGTGACAAGGCTGTTGTGTGTCCCCTGTACAAGTCGTTGTCTGCTCGTCGTACACGATGCGTAGAACTGGGCATATTTTCGTTATGCTTGTCGTCCATTGACAAATCCGAGTCATGTTCTGGTAAAAGGGACATGTTACATTTTGCATGTCAAAAATGTGGTTCTCGTGGTCATGCTGGTGTTTTGTGCCCAACTAAAAATTATGTCATTCTGAGGTCTTCAGCCAATATGTGTATCAATTCTGGATTGGGGTCTGTTTCTTATGTGTTGCTGCCATCCATTTCACTTAATTTTCGAAGGGGCTCTACAGTTGCTCGAGTAAATTATCTCATTGACAGTGGTAGTCAGCGTTGGTATTTGAATTCGTCCAGTGTCAAGTCTTTGCTGAGGTAAAACTCCCTGAGTCACTCTTCAAAGTATAGTGTTCAAACTTTTGTGGGTGACAAGGAGCGGGATATGAGTGAGGTTCTGTTGAAGGTTGAAGTTGGGCATACTGCGGTTGGTTTCCCATTTTTGCTAGACGATTCTTTGGAGATCAGGTACGACGTGAAAACCCTGACAGAGGCTCTGATAAGCCTCGAGCAATGCGGGTACAGCTTTGCTGATGATCAGCTCAGCGAGTTTCCTGGTCATATCCAATTATATGGTATCCTCGGTTGTGACGTTATTCGTCGTTGGGATTTGAACACTGTTTCTCGTCTTAATGGTACCGTTTTCAAATATTTCGATGGTATCATTCCTTTTGGCAATGTTGGTGATTTTTTGCAGCATCATCAGTTAACATCTAGTGCTGTATCCGGTAAGGTTACTGCTACGTATGTGAACGCCGCTTTAGATCCAGTGAAGTCGTACTTTTCTCCGTTCGACGTTTCATCTTCTGATGTTTGCGCTGAAACCGGCTTGGAGAGATTGTGCTCGCTTGAATCGCAAGGTATTGATGAGAATGATAACTTCTCGACTGTTGATGAGATGATGATCAGTCAATTCAGAAGTTCCATTCGTCGCATTGATGGCAAATACCATGGTTCTCACCTGGAAGGACTGCATAAAGGACGTTCCCCAGAATAGTCTATCTGTCTATTAATTTTGAACAGAGTCCATTCGGATTCGGAAGGACGCAATTTGGTTGATGCGTATCAGTCTGTTATTGACCATCAAATCAGGTATGGGATAATTGAGCGAATACACATTCCCCCTAGAGCGGAAAAAAATCACATTTGGATACCTCATAGAGCTGTGGTCAAGTCCGGGTGCAATATCACCACTCGCTTACGTGCTGTGTATAATTCCTTGCTGAAAATCGTTCTGAAAAGTTATCCGTCTCTCAATGAGGCTATGTATCCTAAAATGCATTTAATGAAAGGCTTATTCGAACTGCCACTCGTTTTCCGCAGTAATGACTTCGTGCTGTTGGGTGATATCGTCGTCGTCGCCGCGTGCTGCCGTCGCGAGTGGTGCTGTTTCTGTGAGCTCTGTGTCTTCCTTATTTGCTCTGTCTTTTTCTGTGCGCGAGTGTAGTGACCGCAATGCCCAACCGTTCTGACATTGATCGATTGTGTTGTTGCGGTGAGTCCGTTTCCGCCGTCGCGCACATTGTGTGCGAAGGATGCTCCGCCGTATTTCACCCCTCATGCGCGGCGCTTTCTACACCGGCATACAATGCTGTCAAGAAGCATAAACTGTTTTGGGTTTGTGCTTCGTGCAAAACTGACTTCGTACTAGTCAAGCGTAATCCACTGACTGTCGAGAAAGTGACATCGGTGATGGAGTCCCGCTTCACCCAGCTGCGAACCGAACTGCTTGATGATCTGCGTGACTTTCACCCCTCTCGCTGCGCCTCTGCCAACGCTGATGAAAATACCGCTTCCCACCACAACGTGCCAGCCCGTACAATTGCTCTTGTGGTGAAAAACAAAAGTAAAGAGCCTGTACGAGCTGATAACTTGCAACAACATCTGCAAACGGTACAAGTGAAAACGGCCCGTCCTACATCATCTGGTGGTTTTGTTTTGCGCTGCTCCACCGAAGACGCCGCTGCCCAGGCAGCCAAGTCGCTTGCCGACAACATCGACGGAGTGCAAGTAGCAGTGCTGAATAAGCAGCAAACAATTCTGCCGAAAATCACCCTCGTGGATGTGCCACCCTCGTCCCCTGATAGTCTGCTGGCCTCCCTGCGTGCCAAGAACAGCTTTCTCACTGATGTCCCAGAAGCCGACCTCAAGTTATTCTTCATCACCCCGCCTAAACAAGGTCGCTCTCATGCCGTGCTGGGAGTCTCACCGGGAGTTCGGCAAAAAATTCGTGAGGGAGGTGATCGCCTCTTCGTCCACCTACGCTGTTGTCGCGTTTATGACAGGTTTTGGGTGACTCGCTGCTCTTGCTGCTGTGGACTTGGTCACAAGTTTGAGCGTTGCCCCACAAAAGTACCCGTCTGTGGCTATTGTGCTGGTCCCCACCCCTCCTCCGCCTGTCCTGATCGCAGCACACTGAAATGTGTCAACTGTACTAATCACGGCCACGCTTCTAACCATTCGGTTTTTTCTCCGCAGTGTTCTTCCTTCTTGGCTGTCCGCAATTCTATCCGTGCCCGCACTCTCTTAGCTCCCACCCCCTCACCACCGACCGTCATCCCTCGTCATCCCTCGCCAATGCTAAATTGACTATCGCCTTCTAGCGATTCTTCCCTTCCTCTTTCTATTTCAGCGCAATTTCCCTGCCGCTCTTCCATCTCTTCCCTCTACTGTTCCTCACTTCCCTCACCTCAACCTAGTCCACATTTTAACTCTAAGTATCTTTCAATTGGATTTCTCAACATCAGATCGGCTCGAAATAAAACGACTCACATATCCCACCTCTTTGCCTCACATAATATGTCTATTCTCTGTCTTGCCGAAACCTGGCTCCTTGATTCTGATATTTCCTCATTCTCTGCTAACTTACCTTCCTGTTCTTCATTCCTACACAAATCGCGCGACAGTTCTAAGTCTTCGGGTGGCGGGGTAGGTTGTCTATTCTCCAAAGGTCTCTCCATTTCGTCCCTTTCCAATCTGGTTTCTTCTCCCACCTCATTCGAATTCCTAGCTCTCACCCTCTCGGTCCCCTCTTTTAACAAGTTTTGCATCCTTATCATTTACCGTCCCAATCACCCCGGCACTTCCGCGATGTTTTTTCAAGAGTTTCCTCCTCTCATTGAAGCAGTCTCGTCTATTTTCTCCAGCCATTTTATCATACTCGGCGACTTTAACTTCTGGCTTGATTCACCCTCGGCCAATCCTTACTGCTTGAATTTTATCTCATTACTTACTTCCCATGGTCTCTCTTATTCTTCTCTCTCTCCTACACACATATCTGGCCATACACTTGATCTAATCCTGTTTCCCTCCCCATTTCTCTCGACTGATCCTGTCCCTTCCGATATCTTTGTATTTCCTCCTGATTCCTCCGTCTCTGACCACAGCCTACTTTTATCTACTCTGCCGCTCACTTGTCCCCCTTCTCATACTCCGTCCAGCTATCGTAACTACAAATGTTTTAATTCCATTCAATTTCACTCACTATTATCCTCCTGTCTCCCTATCTCTGCTCTGTATTATCTTCCTCCCCATGACATCTATCCATATTTCTCTTCCGCACTCTCCCATATAAATAATTGTATGTTCCCAATCATCACTCGCTCATCTTCCTCTCGCTCTCCTCCTTGGTCATCTCCTCAGCTTCGAGTACTCAAGTCTCTTCAACGACGTCTTGAGCGTACTTGGAGGCGTTCACGATCTTCTTCCGATTGGCTTTTGTTTTGCTCCGCTCGCTCATCTTTCACTTCTGCTCTTTCTGCTGCTAAAAGTAGCTACTATAGCTCCAAACTCTCGTCCCTTTCTCGTTCCTCCAAGTCATTGTGGTCCACTCTGAACTCTCTCTGCGGTCTTAACTCTCCTGCTTTTTCCTCTCCTTTAACGGCTCCCGAGTTCTCAACATTTTTCTCTGAAAAAGTAAAACTCACACAATCGAGTATTCCCACCAATTGTGCTGCCCTCACTCACACTTCCACTCATCACCGGTTCACGTCCTTCTCTCACATTGATCTTCATGATATCCTTTCCCTCGTTTCCTCTTCCAAGCTATCCTTCTCACCAGCTGATCCAATCAACTTCCCTGCTATATCCAAATCCCTTCCTTCCCTGGTTCCTTATCTCCTGCATCTTATCAACTCCTCTTTTCTTCACGGCCAGTTTCTCGCTGACAAACATGCAATTGTCCGTCCAATTCTTAAGAAACAGAACCTTGACTCTTCTATACTTAGTAACTATCGTCCTATATCTCTTCTGAGCTTTGCTTCTAAACTTCTCGAGTCCGCTATCTCTGCGCAACTTTCCCCTTTCATCTGCCAGTCTCTTGATCCCTTCCAATCCGGGTTTCGCCCTTCTCATTCTACCGAATCAGTTCTTCTTTCTATCTCCAATGGCATCCTCTCGCACTTCTCGTACCGTCGCTCTGTTCTTCTCGTTCTTCTCGATATGTCCTCCGCCTTCGACCTTGTTAATCACTCTATCCTAATTCATGACTTCTCTCATCTTGGTATCTCGTCTTCTGCCCTCTCTCTCCTTAAATCGTACCTTTCGGGAAGGACCTACTCTGTCAACTTCAATTCCTCTGTATCTGATCCTATCCATCTTTCATCAGGTGTCCCTCAGGGATCTATTCTTGGTCCGATACTCTTTAACCTTTACATGTCCTCCCTCTGTCCTATCCTTCGTAAGTATTCCATCTCATTTCATATCTACGCTGATGACATTCAGTTATATATCCCTCTTCCTTTTCCTTCTCCGTCTTTTCTCTCTGACATCCTATCCACCATCTCTTCTTGGGCGTCGTCCCGTCACCTTCTCCTCAACCCGTCCAAGTCTGAGTTTCTGGCTCTTCATCCTCCTCGTATTCTTCCTCCTCGCTTACCTCTTATCCTATCATCGACAGTTCGCAATCTCGGAGTTATTTTTGACTCATCTCTCTCTTCCTCCGACAACATCCTCTCTGTCGCCCGCACTTGTCGTCTTATCTTGAGATCCCTCTATCCTATACGCTCATATCTCGACAGACCTTCCGCAATCAAACTTATTCACTCTCATGTATTCTCTAGACTTGACTATTGTAATTCTTTGTACATCCATGCTCCTCGTCGTTCTCTTAAAATCCTACAACGCGTCATTAATCAATCTTATCGTTTTGTCCTTCATCCTGTTCCTTGTCGTCACACTTCTCGATTTCTTTTTCAATTTCGCTGGCTCCCTATTATTCCACGTATTCACTTTCGCCTGTGCTGTCTGATATATAAGCTTCTCCACGATCCTCATCAGCCATCCTATCTCCGCCTTCTCCTCACTCCTTGCCTCACTCTTTCCCGAATTCCTCTTCCCCTTGTATGCCCTCGTGCTTTAAATGAATCTCCTTGGTCCTCCAAATCATTCTTTTTTTCCGCCCCTCGCCTTTACAATTCCATCCCAGTTCACATTACTTCTTCTCTTTCCTACAATTCTTTCCGCTCTAAGCTCTCCAAACACTTTTTTGACCTCTCTTTTGACCCAGTCTCCCACACTCTCACACCTTTTGCATCACTATAACATGTTACTCTAGCATGTTCTTACTCGTATTCCTTCTCTCATTTGCATGCTTACTATATCTACGCTATGACTATATTCTCCCGAGTTGTGTTTGCTGTGTTGTTTTGTCATTATGTTTCAGTCGTGTTGTCTTGTCCGTCATGTCCGTCTGCTTTGTATGTTTTGCCCATATTTTGTCTCTATATTTATTGTCATTTATTGCATATTTGTAGTTCACTTCTTTTGCATCTGTCCTGTTATTTGTATTCCGTGTTCCCAACTGTTATAATCGTGTCGCGCCCGAGCCCTTCGGTGCGCTATAACAAATACATGTTGTTGTTGTTGTTGTTGATATTAAACAAGCGTTTTTAATGGTCAGATTTCTGAAAGAAGAATATTGCATTCGTTTCTCATTTTTCTGGATTGAACAGGGCGAATTGGTTGCCTATCATTTCAAAACTATAGTGTTAGGATGAACGTCGTCTCCGTTCATTCTCAATTTCATTCTGGAACATCATGCAGACTCTTCCCCCGAAGATGAAGTCACTTCTATTCTGAAAAATAACTTCTATGTGGACAATATGATTGTTACCAGAAACTGTGTTGACCATCTAAGACATGTTAAACATAGACATAAACATCTAAGACATCTCTATGTCAGCGAATGCTTTACGGCACAAAAAGTTGGTCTTCTGAGAGAACTACTGGCGGTCAAGAGAGAAAAAACCCTGTACACCATCTTCACGGAAAACGGGCACGTGTACTACAAGAAAGACAAGAACACTGTCGCGGTGAAGCTGAGAGGAGTGCATGATTTGGCCAGCATCTAGACTGAACCCTCTAATATTCTACATGTAAAAAATTGGTGGCTGTGATGGCCTTTATTCTCTGTTATGGTCATATGAACGTTCGCTGTAAATATTTGTTGGTGGGTGCAATCCTGCGCACTGTAACTGCATAAATGACGTTTGTCACCAAAAATATTAGATTGTGATTGTATACATGATTGTGTCACCAAAACAGCATGCCCGCTAGAGCTCCATAGGGAAAAAAATTCTATCAAAACCTGTACATAAATCTGTATTGAGTCTATCAAAAGTATACTGTGTGCATCGCTGCGTTGTTTTGAGTTTAACGTGCGTGAATGTTTCCAGCTTACGATGTATATTATTCAATGTTTTTAGTATTAATTGTGGTGTTACTTGTTTTGCAGTTGTATATAAGCCAAATCTGAGTGGTGGTGGAGACCCGTCCTCTCAATCATTGACAACTCAGAATGATTAATGATAAGCCGATAACTGAAGCTGACATCGAAGGAGCAAACTCTCTAGAATTAAAAAATGTAGACTGCCAAGAACATAGTGTTGACACATTCAATCATACAAACAACTGATTCACTCAAGATTTTACATGTAAACGCCCGGAGTTTAAACAAACACATTCAAGATCTAATTTCTCTTGTAGACAGCTTAGCAACAGACATTCATATCATCGCCGTATCAGAAACTTCGGCGAATGAAAATACGACCGATTTCTGTAATATCAAAGGCTACCACATGTATCACCAAACTCGACATGACAAGAGAGGTGGACGTGTCGCGCTATGTATTAGCCACCATATGGAGTCACAATCAGTGCTGCATCTCACCCTGGAAGTAGAAAACGCATTTGAAATGGTAACTGCTGATGTATTCATTGATAAAAAAAGACACGAGCTTCATATATCTATCGACATCCAGGTACATCAATTCACAGTTTCTCCGAAAAAATATATGAATTGACGGAAAATAGCAGAATTAACTGGTACTTCATGGGAGATTTTAATATTAATTTATACGACTCGAAGCACCATCAGCAAATTCAGAATTATGTAAATAGCATGTCCGATTGCGGTTTTTATCCACTCATTACATCCACGACAAGAAAAACCACTACTTCAGAAACGTTGATTGATAATATCTACACAAACGATGTACGGAGTGTAATTAAAAGTGGCACACTGCAGGAAGACTTTTCTGATCATTTTCCAGTTTTTGACGTCATTGAGAGCATGAAAACATCAACTAATAAAGATATATTGCTGAGGCGAAAATTTTCCTAGCATCGATTATCTAGAGTCAATCAAGAACTCATACAAATGGATTGGCATAATATTCAGAGTGATAATGTAAATACGTCATATCAGCATTTTATCACACGCTATTCGCAAGTTGTAAAAAAGCATTTGCCATTTCAACAGACACAGATGAGAGCGGGTAAGACCAAACCATGGATCACCAAAGGAATAAAAATATCTAGTCAAAACAAACGTCAAATGTACATAGGCATGCTGAAGGATAATACTATTGAAAGTAGAACACATTATATTGCATACAAAAATAAACTGATCAAGGTGATTAACCTAAGCAAAAGACTATATTATAGAAAATATTTCGCTGATAAAAAAATATCTGTCAAAAATAAATGGGAAATATTAAAAAGAGAAATTAATATGCACTACAAATCAACGAGAAAAATTGGTCGACTTCATGTGAACGGGTGTTATACTAATGGACCAGAAACGGTGCCCGACATATTTAATGACCATTTAATTAGCGTTGGCTCTGAATTATCACGCAGCTTACCCTCGTCCGATATGGACCCATTGAAGTATGTACAAATAACAACTGATTCAATATTCCTGGCTCCAGTAACAGACGCTGAAGTATATAACACATTTAATGGCAGCAGAAGTAAGAACTCGACTGATCACAACCAATTAAACATGTTTCTGATAAAAAAGACTGCTCTGTATATAACCACTCCTCTCACTTATGTTTTCAACCTCTTTTTTTCAACAGGTACATTTCCCCATGCTCTGAAAATAGCAAAAGTCATAACGTTGTACAAATCTGGAGACAAAACTATCTGAGGAAACTATCGACCTATATCCCTCCTTGATCAATTTTCAAAAATTATCGAAAAACTGTATAACAAAAAGCTATTGAAGTTTATTGAGAAAAATCAAATAATTCACGAGATTCAATATGGTTTTCAAAAAAAAGAAATACGTCGCACGCTATACTTGACATGGTGAACGAAATAACAGAGCCTTTCGAAAACAAAAATAAAAATGTGGGTGTATTTTTAGATTTAAAAAAAAGCATTCGACACAATGAACCATTCAATATGGAAAAAAAGTTATACTCATATGGTGTTCGCGGGATAGCACACGAATGGATATCAAACTACTTGTCAAATAGAAGACAATATGTGTCAATAGTAAATATATGTTTGTTTGTTTGTTTGTTCGAATAGAAGGAAAAAAATTCAAAACAGAAAATCACAGATTGTGGAGTACCGCAAGGGTCAGTGCTCGGCCCCATCTATTTTGTATATTAATGATATTTTCAACATATCCAGTATTCCCAAGATTATTCTAATTGCAGATGATACCAATATATTTTATGAAGAAAAACATTATGATAAGCTATATGATGTTATAAACACGGATATTTGTCTTATACATAGATGGCTAGTCAGTAATAAATTGTCTATAAATATGGAGAAATCAACTTGCATGAATTTTTCAATGAAGTCCGCCAACAGTAGAAATGAAATCAAAATTAATGACACAAAGATAAAGGAAGCCGTCTCTACCAAGTTTCTAGGAATCGTCGTGGACAATAAACTCAATTGGAAAGAACTAATTAACAAGGTTAACTCTAACCTGAGCAGAATCAACTTTGTTCTAAGCAAAACTCGGTATGTATTCGACACGATGACAAATAAAGAAATATATGACTCTGTTCAAACCATACCTACAGTATGTGATTGAAGCATGGGGCAATACATACGTTTCCAATTTAAGAACCATCATACTTGCTCAGAAAAGAGCTATTAGACTAGTTTCTAACAAAAAAATCATTAGAACACGTCGCCTCTTTTCAAACAGCTGAAAATACTCAAGTTCATTGACATAGTCAAATACTCAACTATGATAAAAATGCACCAGGCGTATATTATGAAATTGCCCAGTGTAATGTCAGGGTTCGGCTAGAAGCGTACAGTGAGCTACATGTTACATGATACTTGACACACTTACATGATACGCGATACACCTACACGATTCGAGGAATGCTGAGTGTACGGTTACATGAGGCGAGTGAATGCTGAGCGTGCACTGGTTGCTACCGCGTACGGTACGGTGCTGGACTTGGTGTTTGAGGTTGGGGCATTCTGCATTGTGAGTTCGTGCTGTAAACTTGTGCTGTAAACTTGTGCTGTAATCTTTCGTTAATATATCGTGTGGTTTAGAGCGTTTCTTCTTGCTGCAATAATTCATGCGTGCGTGCGGACACTACAAATTGGCGACGAGGATCCCACGGTCTGCAAAATGAATTTTGAAAGTGTTTCTGCACCAACTGCGTTCCTGGCGAGACCGGGAAAGCCCACCGTACCTTGGGGTGAATGGGAATTTTCATTCAGAAATTACATCACCGCCATCAACGGGGATTCCTTTCCTGTTCAACGGCGCCGTGCAATTTTGCTGCACTGTTTAGGCGCCGAAGCGCAAAGGGCATATTTGGCTTTGCCAGCAGCAGTCAAACGCGAGGGTGAAGACGACTTCTCAATGACGTTGCGCCAGCTCGCCGAATTCTACGCGCCAAAAATCAACGTAATTTCGGAGCGGTTCGTATTTCGCCAGAGAAAGCAGCATCCATCTGAGACGACCGCAGAATATGTGTCTGCTCTTCGCTCACTGTCTGTCAACTGCCAGTTTGGGGCTCTAAAGGACGACATGATCAGAGACCAAGTGGTCGAAAATACGCTACATGAACGCTTGAGAGAGAGGTTTTTGCAGGACGCTTCATTAACGCTGGACTCGTTACTGCATACGGCAGAAGCCTACGAAAATTCAAAAAGACAATCAGCTCTGATGACCACACCGAGGACAGATCAACTAACACAAGATGTCTGTGCTATTCGTCAACCAGCAATGAGATGTAATTGAAAAGACAAAACGATTGATTGCACTTACTGCGGGCGTCAGCATAAGCTTCCGCGCGCTGAACATTGTCCAGCAAGACGTTCTACATGTAACACTTGCGGAAAGACAGGTCATTGGGCCGCAGTGTGCAGAACGAACGAGAAAAGGAACAAAGACCAGAGGAATCAGCGCAAGTTTCAAGATCAGCACAAGCGACACGTCAAAGAAGTAACAATACTATCGTGTATAAGCAAGAATCGCCAGATGGCAGTCTCGGTTAATTCCGTATTCATACAGTGTTGAGCACGTGTCAGGCGCCAAAATACCTGGAGCAGATGCACTGTCGCGACTGCCAGCCTCGCGAGACGACATCGGAGAGGTGCTGGCAGACACGGACGAAGTGATTGCTTTTTTGGCCGAGGAGAAGTCAGTCGTCAGTCGCGAAGAGCTCAACGAGGCATCGCGACAAGATGAACAGCTAATTGAACTGAGACAAGCGCTAGTGAAGGGGTTTCCGAAAACGGCGAAATCGTGCAGTGAGCTGCTACGTCCACGAGCTACGAGCTGCTGCAACATGCAAAGCGAATTGTCAATCGTGGACCGCATTGTAGTGCGCGCACACCATCAGGCCGTGATACCGAAGCAGCTACGTTCTAAATATCTACAACGAGCTCATGCATCACATGGTGGCATTGTTAAGACTCGACAGTTCCTGCGCTGTGTGGCGTGGTGGCCGGGAGTAAACAGCGATGTCCAGAAGGCGATGTCAGAGAGCGGGTAAAACCAAACCATGGATCACCAAAGGAATAAAAATATCTAGTCAAAACAAATGTCAAATGTACATAGGCATGCTGAAGGATAATACTATTGAAAGTAGAACACATTATATTGCATACAAAAATAAACTGATCAAGGTGATTAACCTAAGCAAAAGACTATATTATAGAAAATATTTCGCTGATAAAGAAATATCTGTCAAAAATAAATGGGAAATATTAAAAAGACAAATTAATATGCACTACAAATGAACGATAAAAATTGGTCGACTTCATGTGAACGGGTGTTATACTAATGGACCAGAAACGGTGCCTGACATATTTAACGACCATTTAATTAGCGTTGGCTCTGAATTATCGCTCAGCTTACCCTCGTCCGATATGGACCCATTGAAGTATGTACAAATAACAACTGATTCAATATTCCTGGCTCCAGTAACAGACGCTGAAGTATATAACACATTTAATGGCAGCAGAAGTAATTACTCGACTGATCACAACCAATTAAACATGTTTCTGATAAAAAAGACTGCTCTGTATATAACCACTCCTCTCACTTATGTTTTCAACCTCTTTTTTTCAACAGGTACATTTCCCGATGCTCTGAAAATAGCAAAAGTCATAACGTTGTACAAATCTGGAGACAAAACTATCTGCGGAAACTATCGAACTATATCCCTCCTTGATCAATTTTCAAAAATTATCGAAAAACTGTATAACAAAAAGCTATTGAAGTTTATTGAGAAAAATCAAATAATTCACGAGAATCAATATGGTTTTCAAAAAAAGAGAAATACGTCGCACGCTATACTTGACATGGTGAACGAAATAACAGAGCCTTTCGAAAACAAAAATAAAATTGTGGGTGTATTTTTAGATTTAAAAAAAAGCATTCGACACAGTGAACCATTCAATATGGAAAAAAAGTTATACTCATATGGTGTTCGCGGGATAGCACACGAATGGATATCAAACCACTTGTCAAATAGAAGACAATATGTGTCAATAGTAAATATATGTTTGTTTGTTTGTTTGTTCGAATAGAAGGAAAAAAATTCAAAACAGAAAATCACAGATTGTGGAGTACCGCAAGGGTCAGTGCTCGGCCCCATCTATTTTGTATATTAATGATATTTTCAACATATCCAGTATTCCCAAGATTATTCTAATTGCAGATGATACCAATATATTTTATGAAGAAAAACATTATGATAAGCTATATGATGTTATAAACACGGATATTTGTCTTATACATAGATGGCTACTCAGTAATAAATTGTCTATAAATATGGAGAAATCAACTTGCATGAATTTTTCAATGAAGTCCGCCAACAGTAGAAATGAAATTAAAATTAATGACACAAAGATAAAGGAAGCCGTCTCTACCAAGTTTCTAGGAATCGTCGTGGACAATAAACTCAATTGGAAAGAACTAATTAGTGAAGTATAAACTTACTCATTAGGCGTACGTGACGCGTCTGATGCATATTTGGTTTTATTTGGACTTGCCTGCCCAGTACTATCTTAACGGAGTTCCCATCCCAGAGAAGGACTCCACGACTGATTTGGGAGTATTGGTGCATTCATCCCTGAAGTTCCACCTCCATATCGCCAGCGCTGCTCGACGTGCGGGCGGTCTCACAAATAACATTCTGAGAGCAACTGTCAACCGTGAACCGGCTTTTATGGTTCCAATATTTGTGGCCCACGTCAGACCCATTCTCGAATATTGTTCATCTGTCTGGAACTTGGGTTATGCTGGCGACCTGAAGCTGCTGGAGTCGGTACAGAGGCGATGGACAAACACCATTTGCGGATTGAGGAACCTAGATTATGGCAACCGCCTCAAAGCACTAAATTTATATTCCGTCCAGGGTAGATTGTTGAGGCATGACCTTATCAAATATTGGCAAATCATTCACAACAAAAGTGTGATTTCCCCTAGTGATCTGTTCACACCACCTCATTGCTCCGTCACCAGAGGGCACCCTTTCAAAATTGCGGTCACCAGATGCAGACTGGACATACGTAAACGTTCCTTCAATATGAGACACGTCGCACTGTGGAATTCTCTGCCTAAAAATGTAGTTTCCGTAGATAGCCTGGGCAAGTTCAAATCTGCCTTATCTAACCATCTCGGGGAGTTATTATTTGATTATTGCTAATATCGGGTTTTATTTCTTCCATCTAACTCTTTCCCCTCAAAAACAACCTTTTTTGTTTGTTTGATTGTTGTTGTTGTTTGTTTGTTTTTTTTTGTTTTCTTTTTGTTTTTGTTCTTGTTTTTGTTTTGTTTTGTTTTTTGTTTGTTTGTTTGTTTTGTTTTTTTTCCTTAGTACATTTAGTCTGATATATCGTTGTTTTTGCAAATAGCTGCCTATGATGCACCATCCAACTCATTCTTATTGCTGTCTCTCCCAGTTCATTCTGCTATCTAGAGTTGGCGCATCAGCAGTGTGCGGCTTCTTTGGTCCTCGTACAGAGAACCGATCTCGCATTCGGGGTCCAGGAAGCCCACCAGGTGAGAACACCAGGTGAGAACTAGCGAGTTGATCTGTTTATGTATGTATTTCACCGGATTTAATTTGCATGTAATTGATATTGTCATCGGATCACTATAGCATTATCAATTACATTCTCACTGGTTTGTTCAATTTACATTCAAATCCAAGAATTAGTTATCGCTTTTCAATCGTCTTGTACTTACCAATGTTTGTCTATATTTTCAGATATTGTTATCATTGTTGATGTTCACAAATACATCTGCAAATGGTTGATACTTATTTATGATAACAATATAACTATTTTCAATCGGAAATGTCAACATCATAATCCGTCGAAGCCATAAACTGTCCAGTAGAAGGCTGCAGTCAATCATGGCCAGTGACCACACCTGAGTCAATATTGCTCCGTCTACTGGAGATGCACGAACGTTCTGCTCACCCTCCTCAGTCATTGCCCACGACATCCGTGTCACAACAAGCTGAGAAGGTGAAACGTCCTGTTATTGCACATGGCGGAACAGCGGAAGAATGGATCTACTTCATTCAGCGATGGAAAGACTATAAACTGGCCACTCGACTTGAAGGACGCGATGTTGTATTCCAGCTTTTGGAGTGCTGTGAGGAGGACTTGAGACGTGGTATATCCCGTTATTTTGGAGGTCTGTCAGACGAAACTGAACGTGTCGTGCTGGAGAACATTAAGTCACTAGCAGTTCGCCAGGAGAATACCATGGTAGCTCGCCTCCACCTTCAACAAATGCAGCAATATCACGAAGAACCGGTCCGTGCGTTCGCTGCTCGTCTACGTGGTCAGACCAGTATCTGCGACTTCACAGTACAATGCTCATGCGAACAAACTGTCAACTACAGTCCGGACATGATACGAGACTGTTTGATTCGTGGGTTGGCTGATGAAGACATCCGTCTCGACATACTCAGCCTATCCAATCAGCGACTGTCATTGGAAGAAACCCTACAGCGCGCTGAGGCGAAAGAGAGCGGGATAAGATCGGCCCGTCAGATACACGGCAATGTCACATCAACGTCATCGACCAGCAGCTACCGCCGTCAGCAGCAGTCTCTTGCAACAAAGACACCACATGCAGGACAGAACATCACATGCAGTCATTGCGGTACCCACGGACACGGAGGAAGTCGCCAAGCTCGAGCCGCCCATTGCCCGGCATACAATCACACGTGCAAAAAATGTGGGAAACTACACCACTTCGAAAAAGTATGCCGGAGTAACAGCTCGAACCATCAGGCGCCGCATTCACATGTGCATTGCTCTGATAACACATTCGCTGCCCTATGTTCAATCATAGACGATCCAGTGATTCCGAGCATTAACTGCATCCTTGATCATCATATATATGATGAAAATAATCGCCTCCTATTTATGAACTCCTATTTATGGCACACTCAACATTTGTAGTGAATTTCACAGAAAAATATTTAATAGTTTCTAAAATATGAGCTGTCCAGTTTTCTGGACGCTGGGCACCTAACAGTAACATTATTCCATTATATGCGAAGAAAACACTTTCAGCATGTATGCTCCATTTTATAACGAGTTTTAGGTCAAACTACCACGACTCAGGGCGGATAAATGGTCTTATGTCCACCTCCTGATTGCAATAATTTTTACTCCCATTATCAGTGGCGGCGTCAGGATTTTTACGATGGGGGACTGAGGGGGTAAAGACAAATAAGATTAATGTAGGCCGTAGAGCTTCATTTACAGTGGAAAGAAATTTGATGTACATGATTATGATTTTGGGGGACGCTTAAGGGGGCTTGAAATAGTTTAGGGGAGGCAGTAGCCCCCAAGACCCCCTTAGCGCCGCAACTTCACATTATAAATACAGCAGCATTATAATAGAGATACAACTTTGGGAAAATGCAATTTCGAGCAGTCCCTCGGTATCCTGGAGACTTACGATACCTGAAGAAACAATCACATTCATACAAAATGACAAACAAGATCAACCTTCACCGAACACCACATTCGAGATTTGTCCCGAAAACCGGACAACAATTGTCCCGAAACTTGCCCGGAAATTGGCCAAACCAATTGGCTTGGCCAATTGGTTTGGCCAATTTTTTTGATTTGGCCTGCATTTCAGCCACTTGCCTCAAGAGGGTGCTACGTTGCCGTGCAATGAACGTGCACTGTCACGCTGAAAATGATAGAAATCTCGCGCAAGGCAAATATTAGATCCTCCGTTTTTTGACTACATGTCCCTGAAGAAACGCGTGCGGTGAATTCAACTCAGTTTGGGAGCCTGTGATGTGTTGTATGCTTTTGTGTTCGTTTTATTGTGGCAATTTTATTATGATGGTTAAAGGTTGAATGTTAAATGCCTAAGTGGCAGCTGCTACACGGGAAGAAGCCGAAGCTTATGAACACACAGGCGTGCCCCGTGCAGCTCGCTGCTACCGCAGAACCGACCCTCTCCACGCTAAGGCGCCACAAGGACGTAAGGCGTATTAGAGAGGGCCACCTCCCCAGAATGCATGGCACAACTCATGACTGATATCTGGTACCATTTACTGCTGGGTTGACAGGGGCTGTGGGATTGTAGAATTCGCCCAATGAAATTCTGCTCCGCCGGGTTTCGAACCACGGACCTCCCGCTTGTGAGGCGGGTGTGCTAACAACTGCACCACGGAGTCCACAAATGAGGTAGAATCTGTAATATAATATATGTATATAATATGTATAATATGCAGGAACGGATTAACGTATAGGCAAAGTAGGCAGTTGCCTAGGGCTCCGCGCTTTTGGGGGCCCCGCGCTTTTCGGGCCGTATAGGCAGTGGGGTGCTGCGACTCAAATATCTTAGGGGCCCATCTCATTATTTTTTCAACTTCTCATAGTCTGCCCTCATTGGAAAATATTTAGAAAGATTCTCCCGCTAATTCACGCTGCATTTTTGCATCAGTCTGGGGGTGACCTGATAAAACGTAGCACGTGTATAGCCAGCTCACTTTGATTTAGCTCACTCGCACACTTATATCCACACACGCATACATACATATTGTGTACGCACAGCGAGAACAATATTCGTGTGTTCCTGTGTGTGTGTGTGTATGTGTGTATATATGTGTGTGTGTTTGTATGTAGGTGCGCATTATACACGCATATGACATGCATGTGGGTTCATTGAACTCGCAAACTGCCCCATTCGTGGATCATCAAATGTGCATGCACGATCATGAATGGACAGTTTCATAATCTTTGTTCTGCAATTTCATCGCATACAGGTTTGAACATTGAATTGATAATTATAGCAAGTTTTCTTGCTTTCAGAGCCGTATCGACAGCCCCTTCAGTGTCGTGGGCCCCACGATGTTCAGGGGCAGCTTTAGAAGGAAGGGGAAGGGGCTCCCAGAGTGAACGTGTGGCTAAAATCGTCATTAGCTTTTTGTACAAGGTGTTAATAATTTTATCAACAATTTTCCTTTGAAGGAACCCCATAACACCTCTGTTCTGATTTACCTTGCCCCACAAGAAACACACCCAGTAAAAGTACACACTGATATTGCACAGTACACGTCACAGGCAGCGTACACCAATACTACTCGAACACAACTCCCACATGTCAATGTCACACCACTAGCACACGCGCATACATACAGTCAGTTAGCACATACACACAGTCAGTCAGCACATACACACAGTCAGTCAGCACATACACACAGTTAGTGTAGCTGGGTCATATTCGCAGGAGCGCACTCCGTAACGCGTAGGGGAGCTAACTCCCAACACCTCCCCCATCACAGCTCATATCTCCTCAATGAGTCTGGCTGGTCGGCGGCGTGTTCTCGCTGATCTTCTGAGTGCCGCCTCATCAGGAATTACCTGATCAGTAACGTCCGACTGGTCTCGTTTCGGAGAACTACCTCTCTCGGGTGATGCAGTCTTTCTATCGGCAGACGAAGCTGGCTCAGTGCCCAGGTGTCTGTTTTGCTAAGGCGGTTTTGCGTGAGCGAACCGTCGTCTGATGAAGCGTCTGTTGCGACATAATACTTTGCCGCTTGTCATTCGAATGAGGTATTTCCGATTTGGATTTACCGCAACAATAACCCCGTACCGAGACCATTGCTTTGTAACGGGGTCTTGAACAGCAACTTGGTTGCCAATTGACAGTCCATGTAGATCACGCGATGTCTGATTGTAACGCCGAATCGTCGGAGATGGCGTGCTATCGGCCACGTCAGCGATGGTTTGCCACTTCTGGCTGAAGGCTCGTTGATGAGCCGGGAGGCTGTCTTGTATTGGTCGTCCAAATAATACTTGAGCAGGAGAAAGTCCATTTGCACATGGTGTATTGCGATATTGCAATATAGCGCGCGTCCACTGCTCTCGATCCAAAGTTTTGCCGCGTCGGCACCAACACTTTGCGATGATTTTCTTGATGCTTTTCACACCAGCTTCCGCCCTCCCATTCGATTGAGGATAGTTGGGCGACGAATATCTTGGCTCCACATCCCAGCGTCGCAGAAAATCACGGAAGACGTTTGATTTGAATTGTGGCCCACCGTCTGAATACCACACATCTGGTACTCCGGCGAAACAAAACATGTCCTGCAGTATAGAAATTAATCGTCGAGTACTGCTATCGGTGCCCAGCTCTCCGATAGTTGGCCAACCAGAGAAGTGATCAACCACTACCAAAAAGTGTTTCCCACCGTATTCCGCCAAGTCCGCTGATACGACTTGGAAAGGTCTTTCGGGCAGTGCGTGACGACGGTAGGTCTCTTTCTGCTGTGACGGAAGCCTTTGCTGACATGATTCGCAGGCTTTCGTTGCGGCTTCTATGTCACGATCAATCCCAGGCCAATATACAATTTGTCGTGCTCTGGATTTACACCGTTCTTGTCCTTGGTGTCCTTCGTGCAGCAAAGTCAGAATTTGTTTACGCATGACGCGAGGAATGATCAGTCTTTGCCCACAAATGACTAATCCATCATCTTCAGTAATCTCCGGATGTTTCGGCCAGTACGACCTCAGAGTATGTGGCAATTGCTGTTTGGATGTCGGAAATCCGTGCCGAACATATTTCCTGAGTAGTCGGAGCTCGGGATCAGATTCGGACTTACACTTCACTTCCTGTAGCCGTATGTTCAATCCTGACTCGCGTGTCGACTGAGCTATTAATACACACAGTGACGGCTCGTCGTTGTCTTCGGCTAGTTCGTCAGAAAGTTGTGGTTGTCGAGTGGGTGCTCGAGACAACGCGTCTGCGGCTTCATTGTCAGCACCTTTGCACCATGTCATGTGAAAATTGAACTCAGCGGCTTTTAAACGCAATCGTTGAAGTCGCGGGTTGTCGATCTCGTCCAGCCGCTTTGAATTGAATATGGGGACCAACGGTTTATGATCGACGATCATGTCAAAGTGTTGTCTTCCCACCAGGAACTTGCGACATTTGTGCAATGCCCAACTCACGGCAAGTGCTTCGAGCTCAATGGTTGCGTAGCACGACTCCGTGTCGCTGATGAATCGCGAACCGGCTTGCACGACTCTCCACTCGCCATCTTCTTGCTCTTGTGACAGTATGAAGCCTAAGCCATGAGTGCGACTAGCGTCGGTTGTCAGCGAAGTTGGTCGACTCGGGTGATAGGAAGCCAACACTGCAATTTGATGACAATATTTGTCTGGCATTTTGAAACGCACGATCATGACTGACGTCCCACAAGAACTCGTTGTTCTTCTTCAGAAGACTGCGTAACGGTTGAAGTGCACTGGCGACAACCTTGGAGAATGACGCTATTTGATTGGCGATGCCAAAAAATGCTCTCAGTTCTGTGATGTTCCGTGGGGTAAGGAACTCAGCCAATGCGTCGGTGAGATCAGTGTCTAAAGAATAACCATTTCTTTTTACTACATATCCAGCAAAGTTTACCGCATTTTGCGCGACACAAAACTTCTCGCGGTTCAGCGATATGCCAGAATTAGCGCATTTTTCTACAAACTCGGTGACGTGCTTGATGTGCTCATCGAGTGTCATGTCATAGAGCATCACATCGTCGACCACACGTGCAAAGCGAGGTATACCAGAAAGACACTCGGTCATACGTCTGTTGTAATGATCAGAGATACTGCTGATGCCATATGGGGCTCTTAAAAATTTGTACCGCCCAAAAGGCGTCAAGAACGTTGTGAGACTTTGATTTGTTTCGTCCAGCTCACACTGGTGATAACCTTTGAGCGCATCGAAGGTTGCAAAATACTGTGCTTCAGATTGTGAAATAGATGACACAACATCTGCCGGACTGTCGCTCATGTAAGGCTCCCTGACGACATACCGATTTAGGCGCGTCAGATCGATGCAAAGACAAATTTTGTCGCAATGTTTTTTTGGTGCCACGACTATTGGGGCACACCAGTCCGACGTTTCAGTCGTTGGAGTGATAACGCCGCTCCGTACGAGAGTGTCGAGTTCATCTTTGAGTTTGTCTCGTAGAGCGAACGGTATCCTTCTGGGTGATGTAACGCAGAAAGGCTTGGCGTCTTCACGAAGAACAATTTTGAATTTTTCACCCGGAAGTGGTCTGATGATTCCGTCAAAAACTTGAGGAAAACGCTGCATTATGTCATCGGTGATTTTTTCAGCACTTTGGCATCAACATCGCTTGCTGGATGTGAGACCATCGCCTTTGAAGGTTCACTAGGGACAGGATGTGCCTTTACAGTACCACTAGAGTCGATCCCGCACACTGTTTGTCTTGGGTACTGTTCATGGAGGAAATGAAGAGCACGCGAGGTGCGCCATGATAGAATGAGTCCTTGAACTCCAGGCAGCACATGAAAGACTTCTCGTGCGTTGTGTCGCCCGCAAGAGACGTTCCCTAAAAACGTTCCCAGAGTCTCCACTGCTGATTGATCGGCCAATTTCGGACGATTATGAGTCTCAGCTGGAGTCAAATCAGCTGGTGTCATGCTCAGTCGATGCAGTATATCGAGTCCAGCTACTGAAATATCAGCTCCGGAATCCGGGAGTGCCGATACTTTGATGGTCTTGTCGGTTTGTAACGTCACTGTCACCCGTGGTGCATGTTCAGCCGTCGTGCTGGCTATGATGCTCGTGACCTGCATCTGTGAGACGCTTTGCGATTGTGTCCTTGAACGCTGGCGACACACTTTCTGAAAATGTCCTTTTTTCTTGCAAAATTTCCATGTGGCCTGTCGAGCGGGACACTGAGTCATATCAAGATGCCACCTACCGCCACACCACGAACATGTTTTCTGGTGTGGAGTCGAGGAACCCGCTTTGCTGAATCGCTTGTACTTTATTTGAGCCACTTGGTGTCCAAGAATAGTCGATGCGTCGCGACTAGCGGCTTCCTGTGCTCTGCAAATTTCTATAGCATTTTGCAGAGAAATATTCGGGACGGCACACAGTTTCTGTACCGTAGAGGCGTCTTGTAGCCCCATCACAATTCGGTCACGAATAAGTGATTCACGACAGCTGTTGCAAAACTTGCAACGCGTCGCCAAGTCTTTCAATGCTGTGCAAAAATCGTCGAAACATTCTCCTTCTGCTTGTCTTCTGGCGTTGAAGTTGCGCCGTTCGATGACTTCATTGGTCTGCCCAACGATATATGCCTCCAGGCCGGCTATAATGGAGTTAACGTCATCAAATGCTGCATGTGGTAAGTCGAGGTTCTCCATGACCTTGATGGTGTCGTCTGAGAGACAAGATCTCAGTGCAGCCAACTGTATGGCCTTCGGTGCCGCCGTCAGGCCTGTTAACAATGCAAAATCGTCCCACCGCCGTCTCCAGGCTCGAAACGAGTGCTCTCTGTCCACTGAAATTTATAATCTGTGCGGCTGGGTCGCTTTTGCCAACCACGAAAACGGCTCACCTTGTCGAGGGGCCGGCACTGGCGGTTCATGCTGAGGCAATGTTTGATCAACAACGGAAAGCTCGTCCTTGAACTTCGTAGTTGATCCTGTCGGCTGCGCCATGTTCTGATTTACCTTGCCCCACAAGAAACACACCCAGTAAAAGTACACACTGATATTGCACAGTACACGTCACAGGCAGCGTACAGCAATACTACTCGAACACAACTGCCACATGTCAATGTCACACCACTAGCACACGCGCATACATACAGTCAGTTAGCACATACATAGTCAGTCATACATACATAGTCATACATAGCACATACATAGTCAGTTAGCACAGTCAGTCAGCACATACACACAGTCAGTCAGCACATACACACAGTTAGTGTAGCTGGGTCATATTCGCAGGAGCGCACTCCGTAACGCGTAGGGGAGCTAACTCCCAACAACCTCTTTACGGCTCTGGATGCTTTCTGTAACGAAAACAAAAATCTAAGTTATGTTCAGACAGGCGCGCGTGGGGCGATGATGCCCACGCGCGCCTATGCAAAAAACGTTTTTTTGCGTTTTTTTTGCAAACAAAACATGTTTTTTTATTGTTTTTTTTAGAATTAGCCCTATTTGTCATCGGATGCTGGATTTTAGTACATATAAACGAGTTTAATTGACGTTTTGTACATCTTTACGTGTCTTATTTCAAAGGTAATTTGATAATAGTATAAAAAACAAAAATATTTATCAATAAATACCTCAGGAGAATGTTTGAAAGTGCATCCGGGTCCGGTGGTTTAGGTTTTTTTCATTGATAAAACCCATGTTTTTAAAGATGGTATTAATGATGTGGATATTTGAAATAAATTATCAGCAGAACTAAACAAATTCATTGAGTAATCATGTGTTTTTTTTAAAGAAACCATGTTTTGTTATGAAAAAATGCAATGACGTTTTTCAAATTGGTTTTGAATTTGTTTTATTAATGTACAGATTCAGAAAATGTTGACAGCAGAACAAGGCAAGTTAATTGGTTGGTCAAGTGTTTTTTTGACAAACGTTTATTTAAACTAGCGCTTTTTTAATGAAACAATGTTTTCTAAAACAGTATCTATGTAAGATAGATTTGATTGATGTACGTTCAAATACCTTTTGTATAGCAAGTAGCCTGCTGGTACGTATAAGCGGCTGGTTAAACCACTTGATTTAAACTGTTTTAAAAAAAAAACATGGTTATTCTCAAAATATTTTTTTTGGAAAAAGGGTTTTCGTAGATGTAGAGATTTAGAAAAAAATTGGCGGCAGATCAAGAAAAGTTGAACCAAATTAATTGGTTTTTTATTAGTAACCTGTTTTTAGAACTGGTTTTGTGGATGATGGTTTCTTTGATGTAGTTATTTGTGTTCAAATACCTTTTTGTACATTATATATATTTCCTCAATGTTTTTTTTTCCTACACGAAAATATTGCCCGTTTTTTTGGTCAGAATTGCCACTCTGATTAAGGCGACCCGCTTTTATTCGTAGTCTCATTAGGGACACTAAATTTATGTGCATATTTGTAGTATTTGTGTAAATATTTGCAGTGTTTGTACTTATATATTTGCAAATAATTGATCTGATGAATGAAACTATGAAACTTATTATAATGAACGTAGTTCACTTCTGGTAGGAAAAAGGTAATATGTAAACAATATTAAAAAATTACGCCACCTGTTGTTTTTTTAATACAGTTTCAGATTTTAGCATAAAAACGGTTCTCAAACCCTGCTTTCATACACAATGATTAACTCAATAATTGAATGCAAAACTGTACTGTGCCGCACAGTACCGTGCAAACAATGATATTTCGGCTTTCAGACACATTATAACAATTATATTGTGCATATTTAATGATAATTCAATTTGATAGGGTCACTAATAGCATGAATAACTCTGTTGATAAAAAATGTGTGATAAAAATGTGTTGATAAAAAATAAATCATTAAACATCCCAAATAAATCATTTCTATAATTTGAATTCTTTGTATGACTCTTGAAAAAAACGTGTTTTTTGTCAAGGTATTTATTGGCAAAAAAACGTTTTTTTAAAAATAAACCGTCGGGTTTTTGGAGGTCGCATCTCTAACCGTGACACACGGCAGCACACACACACACACACACACACACACACACACACACACGCACAGGCCTAACGCGCACTACCACAACCAATCAGCGGCGAGCCGGTCACTCGCTCGCCGCCGCGGGGCATCCACACTTGACAACACACACACACACACAGCGACACAGCTATACACGCCCGCTCACACACTCTCGCACGCAATCCGCAATTCAACTGTACACGATCACACATAGACACACTAACACGTTCACGCACACACAATCTCAATCAACGTAGACACAATCTCTCACACACACTCTCACTGCACACGATCACACTGCACTTTCATTTACAACGTTTATGTGAGTTACAAAAGAATATATTAGGATAGCATGTGATAAGAGACGGTTGAGTTTGCGGTTCATACACACATGGTAGACAAGTCATCCTGGTTCTGTGAATTTATTATCATCAGTGACAGCGCCAATAAGTTTCCCGAGGGAGGGGGGGATTATGAAAAATGATGAGGGGGTATGGCAAGCACAGTGGTCAGGCCAAATATATCCGTGATTAAGTTATTGGGGGGCCTTGGCGGTCTAGGCCGTTTTTTGCGGGGAACTTCAGCCTTCCAAGCGCACCCACTTATTTGACGCTGCCCCTGATTACCATGAACTATTAGGTACAATTATATATAAAAAAATTAAAAACAATTGAAAGTGGAATGTTGATACTGGTATTTTTGCAGATATTGGTGTTGTACAATATGTCATCTCGTGATCGTGATGTTTGGGAGGTTTTATGCGAGTGGACCTCAAAAACGAAAAAAGAAACTTCAAGAACAAAAAATATAATCAAAGACACATCCAATTGTAGGAAGATCACAGCTATGCTGACGAAAGGAGTTCCTGAGGCCATAAGCACACTCGAATTCCCAAATTACCGGTCTGGAGCTCCTGAAAGCTCTTGTATAATTTCAGAGCCAACGTCTCCTCCTTCCAATATGACAGACATTTCATGGCCAGAATTTGTCTTGGAAAATCCAGCCTTATGGCCAAATATAATCCCCGATTCTATACGAGATGACTTTGCGGCAGAACATTTCAGTCAGCCTCTTAGCATTGACTTTGTGAAGTCAGCGAGAATTTATGATGATGGAAGTCGTCGTTACTCGACAGCACCTATGTTCTATAGGAAGCTGGCTAATTCCGAAACAGTTCAGAGATCATAGATGGTGTATTCTGAGACCTCAGGAAAGGTCCATTGCTCAGCATGCAAGCTGTTTTCTCCGAAAGAAAATGCTTTTACGCAGGGTTTCAACGACTGAAAAAACTTGAAACGATTTGAGCACCATGAAAACAGTGCCTCTCACATGAGTGCGATTTTGGCCAGTGTGATCCGTGCACAGAAAAATAGGATTAATGGACACACATTTAGAAAATCGGACTCAACCTGAAAAGAATTAAAAACCACCTCCGTTCGACAATGAGTCAAGATAAATGTGTGCCTTAGCGTTGTTGACTATTGAGTCCAATCTCACAAATAATATTGATTTCTACGATGTTATTGATGATTTTGCTCAAATGAAGTCCAGAAAATAGTTTATATAATCATGTAATACTGGTGGAATGGTATTCACCGGGCACCTCATGATTACGATTACAATACATGTTTCATGAATACGATTGTTTTTGTATCAACTCCAAGGAAAATTTGCAGAATATTTGCGTCTTCAAGATATATTTACATTTTATATAACCAAATTTGTATGGACATTTTCTAAAATATTTTATAGAGCCAGCTGGGCCGAAACTGCAACTGTGAGGTGAGATATTGCAGGAATATTAATCTATCTTTTGTTATATCTTTTAATGTATATTGTGTTGTATTGTTCGTGAGTATATTATGTAATATATTATGCGTATTTTGTGCTTGTATTCTATTAGCGATTGGAGGTGACCGAATTTAATTCGTGCAGGATATGAGTCAGGCAAATCATTCTATATTGCGGGTTCCATTTTCGGGTTCGGGAGGTGCAAAAAAGTTGTTGAAGCCCTTATTAATCATATAGAAAGAGGTTATATACCCATATTCTGCATGTGTTACTGAAACAATGATCAGTTTTTCGGCGGCGTAGGCAAGGTGCTGGTTGACCCAACTGAGTGGGACGCTACAATATCATGCTCAGGGTTGCTTGTTCATATCCCATATCATGGGGGCCCCGCGGATCTGAGCTGCCTAGGGCCCCGCGAAGTCTTAATCCGGCCCTGTATATATATATATATATATATATATATATATATATATATATATATATATATATATATATATATATATAATATGTATAGTTTGTTTCAATGTTTGATACGTTACTATATTAAAATTTGATAAATAGATATGTAGGTAAAATATGTAAAGGCTGTAGAATATGTTCATTATATGTATAGTATACGATCAGAATATATTTATGATCTCTACATTCAAGAATACACCTGGATTGAATCAAAATTCAAATGGTATAGTCAGGAGGGCAAAAATAAACCACACCTACGTACTCTACACCAGAGGTTCCCAAACTGGGGTCCCCGGACCCCTGGGGGTCCCTGAGAAGGTCCTAGGGGGTCCGCTACTTCTACCGCCAACCTTAGGAGAGAGGATAGAAGGTACCCATTTCTTTCACTTTGGTGACATCAAACCCCGCATTGATCAACTGTGTAGGAGCCATCAAGCTCATCCATCCACACTTAACAAGATATGTTTGATAGCTTTTGTGTAGAATTCTGTACTTTTTGGATGAAGGTATTTCGTTTTTTTGGTTATCTGTAGTGACAGTTCATGCTGTAATTATCTACCTATTGTGGCTGTTTCTACCAATTTTACTTTGTATTGAATTTAAAACGATTAAAAAATATTGAAAATATTTCAAATGTTTATTTCAAGTCTTTCTTCGTGTAGGAATATGCAAATAGTAAATTTACTGCATTGTAATCATATAATGGGTACCTTGGTATGGTAATAGTAACTTGTGATTGGCTGGGGGTCCTCGGATGGGACTTGAATACCTGGGGGTCCTTAGCATGGTAAAGTTTGGAAACCTCTGCTCTACACCACATCTATTGGCTTGGACAATTACTGGCCTCGTGTGACCACTCGCAAGCCAATTGTTGGCCAAGCCAACGATTGGCCGCTGCAAACCAACAGTTGGCTAGGCCAATCGTTGGCTTGGCCAACAATTGGCCTCGTGTGACCACGGCTTTAATCTCCGTTGGCCTCCTTAATATCCGATCGGCCCGTAAAAAAACATAATTTCATTCCAATCTTTTATCACACCTAGGTATTCGACACCCACACATATTGATAGCGTGTGTGCACTATTACATTTTATATGATTTTGTCAGTGGCAATACGAGCGTTTTAGCAGCTAATGTGGCGCCTTCTAAAACGTATCGCCCGGGGCGTACTTCCCTGCCGCACCCCCTTCGCTACGCCACTGCCTAAACAAAATATAAAACTTCATAGAGTGATGAAGCAATTCCATTTTTAACTTATCACCACTAATGCGATGTGTAAAACCAAATGAAAATACCTATGGTTTCTTCAAGAAAGAGATTTGATTTTTGAATTCATCACATATCTCTCAACTTGGCTTGTTGCCATGAGACCTCTTTATCGTCGTTTGTGTGTGCGCAGTTGTGTGTGTGTGTGTGTGTTTGTGTGTGTGTGTGTGTGTGTGTGTGTGTGTGTGTGTGTGCATCTCAGAATAGGCGACAAGGAGAGCGGGCTGTTAGACAGAGCGGGAGAGCTGTGCAAATGGTGCGGACTTGACGATAGACACGATCGCACGTAGGGTCAATAACCGCAAACACATACACATACACACACACTCACACACTGACTGACTCGCACACACTGACTGACTATCACACACGCGCATACAAACACAAACGTCCATGTACACTCACCATCAGCCGTTGGCACAATGGAATGTGAAGAATGCATGCGCTTCCACGCCGAGGCTGACCGACACGTGAGAACCAGCGGCGGTCATAATCAGAGAAAAAACGAAGGACTGCCCAACAACCCGCCGCTGACGGTTTAAACGACTTTACATGTCCTATTGGTATAGTGGGTAGTAATACGATTTTCAGGTGTTCGATGAATAATTCCAAATTAGATCTAAACTGTGCTCGCCTCTGACACGGGTGCGTTCTTCATTGAAGCGTATCGCCAAGTTTGGCGCGGTCAGTATGGCGGCATTTCTGCTTCAATTTGAACTGACCAATCATAGAGCTCAGCCAGGATTCGAATACATGGGTTTGTTGAAATGAAATGCATGTGGGCGTTATAAGATGCAGGTGCTAAGGAACTTTTGCGGGGGCCACTTGAGGTGCGAAGAGTTGAATCAATAAACGTTTCCAATTGCATTGGAACCAAAGGTTATTCGGTATTATTTCGCAAAAATGTTGCAGACGAACTTGCAAGCATATGCTGGCATTTGTCAATTGTATTTCCAGCAAGTTGACTTAGTGTGATATAAATAGCACCATTAGTCACGGTCTGGTAACGTACCTGTTAAATAAATTTCACTCAACCTTATTTATATCAACTTTTCGAACTACTGATCAAATGGCCGATTAAAATTCACGCACTCATGCAGTTAATGCCCCGGTGCATCCTTGCAGAAACAGGAGTGTTTTATGCACGAGGGATTGTCGCGTTGTGAGAGAGATGTCAGAGATGCCACCTTACCAGAGATGCCACCTTGTTTTACAGAGGTCATGAAAGTAACATAGTTATAAAGTATATTTATTTTGGGTTTTTTATGTTTTAGATGTATTGGATTTCTTATTTTTGGATATTTTAGTATGCATTGTTTTTACCACCTTATCAGGTATTTATGCTGGTGCTTAGTGTGAAATTTAGTGAACATTAAATATGCACAGTTATGTAATTGAAAGTATATGTTTGAAAAGTAAATATTATTTTGCACGGTACTGTGTTCACTTCTAGGCACAGTAATAATAAATAAATTTACGCATTTGAACACAGCAGTGGAGAGGCTAATGTTCGCGTGAATTTATGCATGGGCAATTTATGCAATTTATGCAAAAGCCTCACGGCCCCGGCTGGCACACCGCAGGTCCGGTCGCACGGGTTTTGCAGTCACCGCCAGCACAGAAACTGCACGGCTGCGCGCACACAAAACCCGCATTGCGACAATTGGGCTACCCTTTCAGAAACGGACCCAAACGTTTCACCTCGCCAGGGAATCTAACCCTGGACTTCTCGTACACAGAGCGTGCGTCTTAGCCACTCGGCTACGAGGCGGATACAGTACACAGTACGGCATTGCATTCGAATACTAAGTTGATCATTATGTAAGAAAGCAGGGTTTGAGAACTAAAAAACAAAAGAAAATGAATAGAAGAATAAAAAACTCAAAAATTATACAATCAAACAAATAAATTGTGTTTTTTTTCAAACGCAGCCAAAAAAACGTATATATTTGTATTATTCGCTGTTTCTCGATGAGAACAGGACATTGCTAGCACAGCGGCAGTGACAAGTGCATGGAAAAGAGTGTGAGCAGCAATTATGACAGTGACATTGAGTGAAATGAGCAATTAATTCGACCAAAATATCATCAATTTATGATAATGATTGGTCTTCTATTAGCAGATCGCAACGAATACAGAGAAGAAAGACCAGTTTTTGAGCACTTGGAGCAAGATGCGACATCGTCGGCTTAAACGCATACTATACGCTCACTCGAAGTTTTGCTCCCAGTGTGGTCGGCTGTAAGAACACCTACCAACATCTATTGCAGTTGTTCTTAATCCAGGGCGCTCGCATCCCTAGGGAATTCGAGAATTCCTGTGAGAAATCGACGAAAATATATGTCTGAATGAACCATAAGGAGCTTAAAGCTGTGTCAATGAATATCAAAATAAATAGAACTTTGTTATTATGTCGTTTTTATTTTTCTCTTTTTCAAATGGTTCTCAATATTCCAGTAGACGCCAGAAGTGATTGTAGATTTGGAAAGGGCGTGAACATTGAAAACAGTCAAGAATCACTGGCCAATTAGATGCTTTCACGGAATATCTTCTATTCATCTGCCGAAACACGTTGACCACTAATTTTTATCGTGTTATAAAACAGGCAAATTATTAGTGTCTTATAAAAAGTCACATTATTAGTTCTTTTAACACTTTTTCACTTTTGCAATATTCATAGTTATTTTTCTAATGATAAAAATATAGTAATAATAATAATAATAATAATAATACAGCGTACCCCGGAAATAAGAGAACATCGTTTAAAAGAGTATTTCCGCACTTTCCTCCAATAATCTCTGATACATTTTCCCCGGATATAAGATTATGAGCAAGTCTCCTGTCAAGAATCAGCTAAAAGGCCGCTGAGCGACAAATAATATGAGCCACTCTGATTAAAGGATGTAAGGAAACAGTATTGAACAATGTGTAAACCGTCAGAGCTGGCGGTGCCTTGAAAAAGCTAGTGTGATAAAGAGAATAGGTTCTGTGTCAGCTCTATTAGTTGTAGTGATTCGTGTGTGCATTTGTGACATGTTAGGAGTGAGTATGCAGCGAGATTGTTATAGTGACTCGCAGTCTCGACTGCCAAATGTTGTTAGCTCACTTCGTGTCACTTACCTGGTGCTGTTGAAAATTTTGAATAAATTTGTTAAACATAAAAATCGGATGTTGTTACCAAACTTTTATTTTCTATAAGTGTATTTTTCCAGGGAGACTGTTCACCGAAAAACGTGAATAAGTTCTGAACAATTTGATATAGGAGATGGAAGAAGCCCGTGATTACATGAAATCACTTCTTGTCTCCCGACTACTCTCTCATATCCGGAGTATACTGTATATGGGCATTGTTAATTGAACAATGATCACCATGTCTAATACTTGAAGCGATTAATTCAAATCAACCAAGTGAGACGCATAATTCTAGCCGATTGATGTAAGCTGATGTCTGTTTGAAATTCGGTATCCAAAATTGCTGATTTATACCTGAAAAGGTAAAATCACATTTGAATGTAATCACGCATACAATAAAACGCAATTTGAGCTCTTGTTAGCAGGGGCGTAGATTTGTGTCGAGACTCGGGTGTTGGATGACAGCCATCATGCATTATTGTGTTCAAAGCTTGCTTAGTTGGTCAATTGCACCCTCAGTTTCGGACCCTCAATTATTTTCGGCCTATCCGATTACATCACACTTACAAGTGTATTGCGCAAAGTATAATTCTTCACATATTCATAACTTTTAACATTTTTCGTGTATTGTAATTGTTTGCTATAATGATTTTGATGATAATGTACCCAATTGACTGAACTCAGCAAACTTTTATGGGGTATAATTGCATATTCATGCCCATCCGATTTGTCGGGGGTATGTATACCCCAGGATCTACGCCCATGCTTGTTAGGAGCAAATACGGGGGTTGGGGATTCAACATAAAAGGATTGGGTTGAATTTGAAGGACCCACTCGACGCACTCGTTGCATACTCTCATTTTCAATTATCTCAATTTTAGGCATCACAATTTGACCCATTTTTATTGCATTTTTGGCCATTTTATAGATCACTTAATTCAAGACCACACAAACTTTGATACTTAATATTTCAACCGTGTTATGTTTCAACCATTTTTATAACATTTTAGAGAATTTGTGCAGCGAACTTTTTGCGTCATAGCTTCGCTCGTCCACTGCCTGCCGCCGTCTTACTAGTTAGCAAGTTTTGCAAATTGAAAATTGAGTAAGTAAAAACTATTGAACTAACAATTGAAAAAATTTTGAAAGTTGAATCAGTGTCGTATATCGTCAGGGAGCGGATATAATGTCGAGAAGACGAGCAAAGTACAAAACTCACACATGACAATGTTCGTGGCAATCACATCATGACCATTTTCACTTTTCATGGCCGCAGGAGTGACGTCACGAACGTTGATGACGTTATCCTCCAATAAAAAACATTCAATCCATGGTGTATTGTGGAATTTTTTCATCAGCAAACGCAGAATTGCGCAATTCGTGTGCGAAATATTATTAGTTTTCAATTTTTGTGAACGTTGATTGTATATGCACTAATATATAGATGTGTCAATAATACGCGTACGGTGGCATATTTATCAATTGAACTGGTGACAAGATGAATTATTATTCAATAAATGAATGAATCAATGAATCGTTATTCCAATCTAGCCAGAATATTTGAAATTGGAAAATTCGCTAATCAGAGCACCACATTCATTGAAATCTGAACGCGCCCTTGCCTCTCGACCATGCTCCCTCACCTGGCGTCATAGCCCCGAACAGAGGACGTGCGCCAGCCAGCACCCTAACACATGCTCCCTAGCTCTGCCTGAGCCGATGCTCGGCATGACAAACAGCCTGGCACAACGAACCGAGCGATACATATAGCCCGAGGCTCCCGCCTAACAGGCGACATGCGCGTCTGTACCCTCACCCTCGACATGCACACACACCCTCGGCACAAGTGCGCATGCGCCGGCCGCGTGTGTACTACGCCGGAAGTAGTAGACGCGAGGTTGTTGACCCGACGGTGCGGGAAACGCACGTGGCGGCAGCAGATAGCGCTGCCTGCTTCATGTGGCTGGGTGTTCTGCTTCGCCGCAGACAGACATTGGTGCGTCAATTCAAGCGGGCGCCAGAATGTTCAGGTTCATTGTACAGTGTACACCGGATATATGACACCCGTATATAAGAGGACCTGGTTACGAGAGAATATTTTTTCGGGCCCGTCTTCTACGTGTTTTTCTCCGCTCCCGACTACTGTTATATCCGCTGCATAATCGTTCTGCTCTTTTTGGGGATGAAATGTGACGGCGACCTGCGGTGATCCTCTAAAATCAAAATTCATCTGATGGTTTCATTCGAAGCTGCTTGATATAATATCGATGGGCCGACGGAGTGTTGAGAGAAGTACTCCGCTTACCCGGCTTACTGGAAGGGGTTCAAGAGGTCTATGTATGTACTCACGAACTTGAGTAGAACGTGTGATAGAAATGATCTAAAAATACAAGGTTAAAATCAAGGTTTAATGCCTAAGTGGCAGCTGCTACACGGGAAGAAGCCGAAGCTTATGAACACAGGTGTGTCCCGTGCAGCTCGCTGCCACCGCAGAACCGACCCTCTCCACGCTATGGCGTCACAAGGACGTAAGACGTATTAGAGAGAGCCACATCCCCAGAATGCATGACAACTCATGACTGATATCTGGTACCATCATTTTCTGCTGGGTGGACAGGGGCTGTGGGATTGTAGAATTCGCCCAATGAAATTCTGCTCCGTCGGGTTTCGAACCACGGACCTCCCGCTTGTGAGGCGGGTGTGCAACTACACCACGGAGTCCACAGTAGTGTTCTATGCCTCCTTCATGCATAATGACTAGTTTGGAATTTTATTTGATCACTAGGGCTGTCAAATTTAAGTTACATTTTCATCTAAAGGTAACTTTTTCATAATATGCCTAAAGCTACATGAAAAAGTTGTATATGCTAATTATTTAAAATTTATTAGGTTACCAAAAGTTACTTTTTCGTCGTTGGGTTACTGTTTTTGCTTTTAGGTTACTTTTCCATTGTAAGGTTAATTTTGCCATATTTTTGTAATTTTGTTACTTGATCACTGGTTTTGGTAATTTTTTCAAGCATAGAAAGTGAATAAATCAGAAACGAAATAAATTTTTGATGATATATAAGCTCTCAAGATGGAAACATGGCATTTGTTTGGCTGTCAAAATTTTACATTTGCTTGCTTACAAATGTATATTGCTTACTAAGCTTACATTTGCTTGCTATTTATTGCCAATTTGTTTGCTATTGCTATTATATTCTATTCTGTGGTACTGGCTAATGTTTGGATACGCTTTTGGACACGTTGGATTGCTTCTCTTCATTTTAAGAAATTCACATGAGCCAGGGTACATGTTTGGAGCGTGGGATAGTACAACGTCTGAGCTCTTTATACTCGATACTGCACAGTAGCACTTGTCAATACGCACGAAATATCATGTGATGTTTGCAGAGTGAGACAGTGTCATTTTCCCACGCTTGAGCTCAAGAGACGAATCAGTACCCCCTTATAATATACAGTCTACTGACTATAATGCAGTCAGCAAATTATTTTCACATATAGACGTGCGCACTCACACACGTACTTTCAGACATATTCACGCACACACAAACACATTTGGGATTGTATTGGGATGTTTTTTTGGTGTTTTGTTGTAGGAATGTCACCAACAACTAAAATGAGAAGAAGAGCTTTGTGGGCATCAACAAGAAATCAGCCTTTGTGAAGGAACACAATTATATTTTTTGGTTTCTTTTTCTTGAAAATAAGGTTAATTTTTTCTATTTTTAGGTTTCTTTTTTGATAGCCCTAGTGATAACATAAAATGCCGTTTTTAAGTGAAAACAACTCAATGCCATTTTCACTTAAAATGTGCAAAAATTTATTTGTATAGGTTATGCCTTAAATTAATTTATTTTGTTAATAATTGTAATTAAACAGATCCCAGATTCAACATGTTATGATACACTCGAACACTGCATGAAGCTATCATATTAACGCGGGAAACATTGACAATGGAAAGATAGCAACATTCCTAATAGATTCTCAAGTCTGGATACTAAGAGGGTCTGTTTGTCTGGAGCACGGTCTCAAGTCAGGAGCCAGGTGTTATACTTCTAGTTAACTACCGTATGGGTTGTGGATATAATATGTGTGATCCAATCGCTCCCAGTTAGATACATGTGGCATTGGTTTTTGGGAAGGTAAGATCATACATGTACCTCATATTTACATTTTCCGAAAATCATTCAACATAAATTCCATAAGGAATCTATCTGTATTCTGTCGTAACGCTCAAACACTGGCGGATCCAAGCGGGGGCTTAGAGGGCTGAACTCCTCCCTCAAATGTTTCCATCAACTACTCAAAACCAAGGGGTTCACTAAAAGTGATCAAGGAAAAGTATCTTTTTGTAGTTTGTTGATATAAGCATGATCGCAAAGCGTATTCGACCATAATGCGTTTGAATATATCATTGGACATTTTTCAGTCCCTTCCAAAAACTCCACTCTGGATCCGCTACTGCGCTCAAAGTGTTAAACCGAATTCAACGTGAAGTCGACTTTTTCCAGAAACACATGTCTGATAGGAAGATAATGTGTTTAGCTGCATGTGAGAAAAACGTGTCCGCTGGTCAGAAGTCGCAGCTCGATCGACACAACAAATCGGCTGCTCACTCGTAAAATATCGTATCAACTATACATGCAAAATCGAATAATGAGATTATTGACTCGAAGTAAAAGTCCAAAATGATATCCCTACTGCGGCACTTCTTCCATGAACGTTTTGAGCGTAGTTCCTCATGTTTCGCAGAGCCCCCACATATTTTCCTTATCCCTCTCAACCGTCCAACCGAACGAATTCTCGCGCCGCAATTACATCTACCTTATCGGAAGGGCCCAATCAAGGTGAAACATTCACCACGTAATACGAAAATTTCGCCTCCCTAAGGTTGGCTCTCCAAAGGGATGCTAGTGGATACATGCATAAAATGCGGATAACCCATGAAAGAGTCCAAAGTTAAAATATTATGTGAAAATTGAAAAACATATTTGCGACCTTTGACAACATATTTTGGCATTATTCGTCACATAATAAAAACAAAAAAGCCCAAAAATTATTAAATAAAATTCCCAACTCTAATAATGACAAGGCAAATAGTCAAAATACTAAAATATGTATTTAAAATATCAACAATTAATAATTGCATGCACCTCTGAGCATTATGTGAATATAAGTGATGAATGGTGGATATATCAATGCAGAACACTAGATGAAAACCGTAGTAATACTCGCCATTTTTAGGACTGTCAAAAAATTAATGAAGTAAGTTCTCCTGAATGTCACTTTTTCATAATATTTCAAACAACACAACAAATTGCTTAAGATAATTTTAGTTTATTTGTTTTTGGGCACGCAGGACAGTGTCATTCCGTTTTGGAAAATGCGCTTGTGGTGTCATGTGAGTTATACTTTGTATGTTTGTGTGTCGCCGTTTGTATGTTTGCGAGCGTGTGTTAGTGTGTCCTGTTGTGTGTGTACATTTCGCCCGTTTGTATGCGCGTCTGGTGTGTATGTGTGCCAATAGAATAGTATGTATATGTATATAGTAAATGTATGTGTGTAGTTAGTCTTGGGTCACTTGTGTGTGTTCAGGATGTATGTGTCTACTGAACTGGTATCTCTGTATGTATGCAATTGCACGGTTGACTGCGGGTGAGCGCGTGTGAGTATGACCGTGTGAATGGTCACGTGACCGTGTATAAGGTCATGTGACCGAGCCTATATAACCCGGCACAATTCCGGTCACCGGCACAATTCCGGTCACCGGCACAATTCCGGTCACCAATTATTCGCTGGTATTCGCTGTGCTTCACTAGTAATGTGCGCTCGCCTCAATCATATACTGTTGTCGTGTATCCGACTGTAATTCAATGCGGTTTACGCCAACACACGCATGAACACAAGGGATATGCATGCTAGAAGAACGCGGATGTATAATGCGTGAGGATATGATGTATGATGCGTGAGGATGCGAAGAGCGTGGGATAGTATAATGTTTTGACATTCTTTACACGATATTTAATAATAACACCAATAGGCATTTACTTGAAGGTATGAAGGTAGCAAGTGATCCTCACGGCGTAGGATTGCGCCACTTTCCCACATTGGAGCTCAAACGAAAAAACAGCAGACCCGGTCATAAGACAGCGAGTATCACATCATAGGACTAAGATGGGCAGGACGGGGCATTTACAAGTTCTTGATTGATACTGATGAGTAAGGTGACCTTTTGGTGCGCTAAAAATCAAGAAAAGTTGCGCTCAAAAATCCTAAAAGTTACGCTTAAAATTGTCCAAAAAGTTCACTAAAACATGTAAAAGGGTAGTGAGAATCACTGAATCATTAAAAGCATACTTTTGTGAGGACAATTTATACTTTTTGCATTCGATAACTATTACCACAATACGTTTTGAGCACTCGCTGTTGTGCTAGGATTGCATGCTTAATGAGTTCAAATATGCTCCAAATACTTGCCCTAATAAGTTGAAATAATATGGTAATATAATTTAAACACTGAAATAACTCCTTAACATTACACTTTGGGAGTTTCACGTTTTTGTTTCTACTTAATTATGCATTTTGAATTTTCGCGGTTGCGTTAAGATTGTATTTCACATGCTTTTCTAGTCTGTCGAGTCTGTCGCAGTGATGTCTGGTAGTGTCATTTAAATCCACAACATAATTTGAAATTCTCACTTAATTTTAATTTTATCAGATGCTCCAAGGTCTAAATGGAGTTTGCAGATGAAATATCATCTGATTATGCGGTAATTATACTCAAGTACTGTTGATCTAACGAGTTGCTCTAAGGGGGCTCGAAAGGGTATAAAATTAATGTTTAATTCTGTTGCATAAGTGCACGTGTCTATATAAGATATTTATGTCTATATTCTATTTTCTATGTCTGTATTTTGTTCTATATATGTGTGTCCGTATGCGGTGCTATGTACATTCAGGATATCTGGCACCACACACGGACACGTTCACACGTTCACACGCCTTCCAACGTTCACACAACGTTCACACGCCTTCCAGATACATGCTTATCGAGTTTATGTTGACAATACATGATCATATACTGCATAGTACACCTTTACAACTGAACATTTTTCTTGATAGTGTGAAACAATTGTTCTAAAAGTTCAAAATTTCCCTAAATCTGAATAGTTGCTCCTAAAAATGAAAAAGTTGCGCTAAAAACAAAAAAGTTGCATTTATAACTTATTTAATAGTTACCTCAGATCAATAAAAGATTGATTTTTGGGCTCCTTATGATGAACAGATTCTATGATAAAAAAGTTGCATTTGCAACAAAAGGTCACCCTACTGATGAGTCTCACTGAAGCAATGTACACTTGTACACTTTAAACATTTACTGAAGAAATCATTACATTAGCTGGAAGTTCTTACATTTTTAAATTGACTTGAAACATTTTAGTCATTTTTTAATGGGTAATGCTCCTTTTTACGATGTGAAGTCACATTTCTTGAAAAAATGACACTAAACGGAGAGTTGAATAGGTAGTAGAAACTGGGGTATTTTTTTAAAGACTAAAAATTATATCTTTCCAGACAATACACGCTATTGTAGGTACATTTCCCCCCGAAATCTTAACTATGAACATATCGAGTGTAGTTCATCAGGCTTCACCAAAACCCCGCACCTTTTACCCTAGCTCCACCTCGCCGGAAAATTCCTGACACCACCATTGGCCATTGGCACCAATTGGCCTGTCTCAACTCATAATATTCAAACTATAAATTATTAATCCTCATTGCATGTATATGTGATGCATTTATGGATGTATGTGAATTAACTGTGTTGCCTGATCGTGGAGATTGTGTACAGCCCTATGGTGGTGATTAATTGTGTACCAGCCTGACGGTGGCGATGAGTGCGTAATTACACACTCTGTGTGTATTACGCACTCATCTGTATGTTTGTGTATTTGCATGTATATCTTGCATTGCAGTGTGTAAGTCTGACGCTTACATTCCGGAAAAGTGTATATGTATTCTGTTGCGGCGAGAGGTGTACCAGCGCCACCTAGATACAGTTAGATACACCTGTATCTAGATGCAATAGCATATAACTGTACCTAGGTGGCGTTGACACTCCTCGCCGCAACAGAACATATATATATATATATATACTAGCATTAAACCCGCCCGTTGTGCGGAGCAATTCATAAAATGAAATTCATATTCAATTAATAAGAAATATGGAAAATTAAAAATGAAATAGGGTACACTCACAAAAATATTAATAAATTGAAAATTCCAAGTTTAATTATTTGTATTTCGACAAAATATTTCCCCTCAGTTCGCCTTAGTCATTTTTACACCCGCCCGTCGTGCTGAATAATTCAAAACTCGATCACGATCCGTTCTGGATCTTGAAGTGAAATCCATTGGTGTTGTGTATGGATTAATTCTACAGGGGACGTTCTATTGTCTATAGTTGCTGCCCGCGGAGCAATTTTATTTTTAAAAAAATTACCTTGTTAAATGAATCATTTGAAAAAATTTACTAAAAAACACGTTTTTAAGCCCGCCCGTCGTGCGGAACAATTCATGCAATAAAATTCATATTAAATCCATAAAATATAATGAATACAAATTGAAAAGCAAAAAATGTAACCTATAAATATCTTAACCAATAGAAAAGATGATGAAGTCTTTTCATCAGAATGTTTCCAAACTATATATATTACTTAACATCATTCCCCAACATCATTTGCTCAAGTATTATTTTACTTTTACCGCTATAATATTTATTGCTAAAATTTATATATTTTCCGCTATCATTAAAACTGTAACGATGGTGATAATAATAATACGTTGTTATATTGATCTTCGTTTGGCTGATCGTGAAGTCTTGATAGTTCCTCTTGATGTTGTGCTCCGCGATAACAAGTAATAGTCACCCAGTCGTATTTTAATTGTGTATTTAGAAACCAGTCAAATCTACTCATATAACATAATAAGTCCTGAACCTAATGCTCTAATGAAGACTTAATAATGGTGAGTCCTACATCGCAAGTCGCTAGTCCAAGCCAAACTAAACCAACTCCCACCAACAAGCACAGCACAAGCACCGCCCAAGCCAAGCCTCCAAGCCCCCTATTCCTAGTAAAGCCCGGTTTATATACCTACGAACAAACGTCGTTGGCACCATATTCCGCAAGCAATTGCCAACTGGCCAAACCGCTCGAACTACACAACCGGGACACAAGCTATTTCTAAACGCGATCTGACAGTACACAGGAGTGTTGCCTCGAGATGATCAGCCAAGTCAAACGTACAAAAAAGGGTCATTAATTACTGTCACACATACTCCACTCGTGCCAAACATACCAGGCGCTGTGTAATACGGGCGTCGCTCTAACACATAAATTAGCCTAACGACAGCTGCACAAGCAGGCCGCGAAAGAACGCGAACGTAAACTGAGAAAGAGAGAGAAAGAAAACTGAGTAAACTGACAGATAGAAAACTGGTCTGATTATAACTTTGTTATAAAAACCCAATATAACCTGAGTCAAACCTACCCAACCAAACCCAACCATTCAATCTTGACCGCACTCAGCCTAGTCTGAGGTGATTCAACTTATTAGTTCGTGATCACAAAATATACTGATTCGATCATAATTTGTAATCAGAAGACTGAGATTATCTACCCCAGGGGTCCCAAACACGCGGCCCACCAATACTTTTCTCTCAACCCGCCAATATAGTATCGGAACCAAACTGTAAGGCAGCTAAATTCACATTTGTTGCATAATGCGATATAATTATACACCATTTAAGTCACCTTTACATTAGTGAGTCTGGTGTAACGATAGTGATATGTTGTGATATTGATCTTCGTTCGGATGATCGTGATGTCTTGATAGTTCCTCTTGATGTTGTGTTCCGCGATAACAAGTAATATTCACCCAGTCGAAGTTGAATTGTATATTTTCAGCAATCAGTCAATCTACCTTAAAGTTATTCTTAAATCTAATGAATTAATTACGGCTTGCCTGAGTGAGTGGTGAGTCCTACCTCGCACGTCGACAGTCCAACCAAACCAAGCCAACTGACCCACCAACAAGCACAGCCCAAGCACAGCCCCTATTCTTAGTAAACCCCGGGTTATATACCTACGAACACATGTCGTTGGCACCATATATCGCAAGCAATACCAGCTGGTCAAACCGCTCGAACTACACAACCGGGACACAAGCTATTTCTAAACGCGATCTGACATTACACAGGCGTGTTGCCTCGAGATGATCAGCCAAGTCAGACGTACAAAAAAGGTCATAAATTACTGTCACACATACTTCACACGTTGCCAAACATATCAGGCGCCGTGTACTACTGGCGTCGCTCTAACACATAAATTAGCCTAACGACAGCTGCACAAGCAGGCCGCGAAAGAACGCGAAAGTAAACTGAGAAAGAGAGAGAAAGAAAACTGAGTAAACTGGCAGATAGAAAACTGGTCTGATTATAACTTTGTTCTGTATCTGTATCTGGATCTTTGTATCTGGATCTTGAAGTCAAGCCCGTGAGTTTTGTATATTGATTTATTCCACACGGTAAAATTGAATGTTTGAACTCACCCGTCGTGCGGAACAATTAATAAAACAAAACTAATACATATTTAAATGCAAACAGCCGGTCTAATAGAAAACTCTAAATTGTAAAATCTAAACCAATAGAAAATTTCTGTTCTGAATTTGCATATTCTTATTCTAATAATTGACGACATATTATTCAGTCAACCCGCCTCATACTTAAACCCGCCTCATACTTAAGCCCGCCCGTCGTCAGGAATAATTTCGAAATGTAAACACAAAATAACAATGAATTTTTTAGTATGTAAATGAATTTTTTTCCATAATATTATCTCATAATTCCCGTTTAATGCTTCCACTAATGCATCATATTCATACAGTTGTTATGTTTTGGATTACACCGATATTACAGCCCTTGATATTACAGCCGATAATATATTATGCAATCTATATTCTGCTACGTATTATTCGTAATACATATATCATCAGATCGCAAAATATATTTAAAGGTTCACATCATTCTCCACCATCATTTGCTTAAGAGCTATTTTACTTTTATCGCTAGAATATTTACTGCTAGCAAAATATCATATACCTCGCTATCATTTAAACCCACTCTTTATAGATACATTTAAGCCCGCCCGTCGTGCGGAACAGTTCATAAAATATAATTAATATTCAATTCATAAAAAAATTAGTACTAATTGAAAAATAAAAACAAACCCATAGGAAAGTTTTAGCCAATATAAAAGTCTAAATGTGAAATTTATTTTTCAATTTAGAAAACATGTTTTTCCACATCCCGCCTCATATTTCAAGCTACCCGTCCTGCGGAATAATTCAGAACTCAAACACGAAACGTAACACAAAGAAAATTGATAAAAAACGACCAATAGAAAAAGACAAATTTGTAAATTCTTGTTTTATTTATTGACGATGTTTTTTCCCTCAACACTGCTCAAATTCACACCCGTCCTTCGTGTGTAGTAATTCAGAAGTGTAACACTATCAAAACAATGAAACTTTCTGTCATCTCTATAATTCCAGATTAATGCTTCCGCTAAAACAGCATATGCATATAGTTGGCATTGCATGATATTACAACCCGTATCCTTATGCAACTTAAGCGTATGCAACTTGAAATTAAACCAATTAAATTACACAGTAAAATTCAGTAGTTTACTTTGTTCCCAGTAGCATTTTACCCGCCCGTCGTGCGGAACAATTCATGTGTAAATATTGAGGACAATAAAGACTTTCTATTCAGTATAGTGTAGCATTAATTAAACTGTACGCAATAAAACCACACCATCCATGCTTTGAGCTAATATGATGCATTCTTAAATGTGATTGGGCTTCAGTGAAATTTAATCGGTGTATATTCCTGTGTAATCGCAAGTGCGCATAATAGCTGCCAAATTGGTGATGTCCTTTTGAATTTACACCGCCGTAACTTCTTTCAGATACACTGTGGAAAATAAAAAATTAAAGCGTATTGTAGAAAACAAAATTTCCAGCACGATGGTATAATTTATTTTTATGTGTAACAAATAGTTACTGAGAAATAGTAGAAAAATGAATTAATTTTAGTCGCCCGGTGTTCAAGTGTAATTTTGGATGTATTTGAGAATTTTGCCAATTTTACACAATTTTAGTATCATTTTTGGGTATAAATTATAGCTTATCTTGTAGAACACAAAATTATCTACACAGTAGTATATTCCTGTGTAATAGCAAGTGCGCATAATAGCTGTCAAATTGCCAATATTTCCTATTGAATTTACACCGCCGTAACTTCCTTGGGATACACTTTGGAAAATTAAAAATTATACCGTATTGAAGAAAATAAAATTTCTAGCACGATGGTATAATTTATTTTTATATATAACCAATAGTTACTGAGAAATAGTAGAAACATGAATTAATTTTAGTCACCCGGTGTTCAAGTGTAATTTTGGATGTATTTGAGAATTTTGCCAATTTTACACGTTTTTTGTATCATTTGTGGGTATAAATTATAACTTTTCTTGTAGAACACAAAATTATCTACACAATAGTATAATTTTTATAGCTGTACCATTGCTGGTTTATGAGGAATAGATAGCGGAATATTGACCAAAATATTCACGTTTTTGTGTGCTAATTTTGCCATTTTGACTTTGTCATTTACACTTCACACCGCCGTAACTTTTAGTTAGTTAGGAGATAGTTAACTCCGAAATACTACGCCAGCAAAACATCGGTCAATTGCTGAACAGACTTGACAAAAGAGACCAGCAACTAGCAAGGAATATCGAAACAACGCGGAAAAAACTAGTCAACTGCGAATGCGCAATCGATTTCAATCTCGTTTGTTTGAGAGAGAATATTCTGCCTGGCTACACCAACTTCAAATTGCATGACGAGACAGCCAGAAATGCTGAAAGCACACGCCGCTTCCGGATGGAACTCGTTGAGCAACAGCTGGAGAAACAGCGCACAGATTCCAAAGAGATGCACAGCCGCCTGGAACATCTACAGCAAACGTGGACGGATCTCAACGTTCCCAACGCTCTGAAACTAGCCATCGAAGAGAAATGGAATGTTCTTGTTGATCAACATAGACAAGGAGCCCAGTCAACTACACAGAAAAAACTAATCAGACTGAACGGAGGCCAGATTAAACACCGGCAGTTGAAAAACAGTTTCTTGAATCTTTCTGATGAGATCCTGACAGACGACCAAACAGAGCTGCTGAATATGGGCCTTAACTGCCACTACATCTCGAAGCCGAAGCAACATCAGAAGCGTCTTGAAATTGAAGTTCTTCTCGACGAAATTCAGCACAAGGAACAAAAAGGTGAGGTTTTGACAACGCCTGAATTACAGTCGCTGCTTCTTGCCGAGTCTTCAAAATCTCGAGGATCATATCGAAGCCAAATTGTCGGCAAAAAACAAATGCAAGCAGCAAAAGAATTACGCGACAACCCAAATATCGTAATTCGCAGAGCTGACAAGAATGCATCATTCGTCATACTAAAGAAAAGCGACTACATCGAAAAAATGAGTCAAATACTGAGCGAAAAAACCAAGTTCAGAAAGATTCGACAGAATCCCACCGAAAAAATAAAGAAGAAACTCAACGGACTAATTGGACGCTTCAATGCTAGCCAAGGGCCGCATAAGCTGTGCAAGTTGGCAGGTGAGTACTCTCCAGGATATGCCTACGGAAACGTTAAAACGCATAAAGACGGCAATCCGCTGAGACCGATTATATCTCAGATTCCCACAGCTACGTACCATGTGGCAAAGAAGCTCAATGAAATTCTGCAACCATTCGTGCCAAGTGAATTCAGTATAAGCAGCTAACAGGAATTCTTGGAGATCCTCCGCGGAACATCGCCTTCCGAAGAAAAAAATTATCGCCTCACTTGATGTGGATAATTTATTCACAAACGTTCCGATGGACAGAACCATTGACATCATCATGGACCGTGTCTACAGATGTAACGACACAAAACCATTAGAAGTGCCCGAGAAAGTACTGCGTGCGTTGCTTGCAACATGCACCAAGGAAGCACCCTTCATATGCCCCAGTGGACAGCTGTATCAACAGATCGACGGCATTGCAATGGGCAGTCCGCTAGGTGTTTTGTTTGCGAATTTCTTCATGGGTAACGCAGAGACAAACATCATGAAACTGCACAAACCACTTGTATATTGTCGTTATGTTGACGACATGTTTCTGTGCGTCAAATCAAAAGACGAAGTGACCACAATCAAAAAGGCATTCGAAGACACAACCGGCCTGACATACACCAGCGAACATGCACAAAACGGACAACTGCCATTCCTGGACGTCCTCATGCAACTCGAAGGACGAAAGATGAAAACGTGTGTGTACACGAAGCCGACGAATGAAGGACTGTGCCTCAATGCTGCAAGCGAGTGCCCGAACAAATACAAACGCTCCACCATCAGCGCCTACGTTCGTCGTGCAATCACCCACTGCTCAGACTGGGAGTCAACACATCACGAGCTCGAGCGCTTGACACAGGTACTCGTGAACAACGGCTACTCAAATGAAGATGTGTCCAAAGTTATAAAGGAAACGCTTAACAAACAATTCATTCGCGATGTGCCCGAAAATGAAGACGCACAAGCGATTAATATTTACTACAAAAACATCATGAGCTCTGCATATCGTGTAGATGAAAGAATCATGCGAGAAATTATCGCAAAAAACGTGAAGGCCACCAGCGACACAAAAAAGGTCAAATTGGTAGTATATTATCAGTCGCGAAAAACTGCCAATGTTATTATGAAAAACAGGCCCATGATGGAGAAGCCCAGCAAGTTGCAGCAGCACCATGTCGTATACCGATACACCTGTCCAAATGAGGAGTGTGGGCCTCATTCATACATCGGTATGACGACCACAACGCTGTCGCGACGGCTGACGTGCCACCTCAGCAATGGTGCAATCCAAAAGCACAACATATCGGTGCACAAACAAAAGATCAATAGGGAGCAGATAGTAGAAAGCACATAAATCATTGACCAAGAACGTGACATACGGCGTCTGAAACTGCTTGAAGCAATTTACATCACCAACTTGAGACCAGCCATGAACGTGCAAGTTGAAGAAAACGGCATTTTACCGACTCAGAGAGCCCCACGGTCTGAGCCGACTGGGTGTGCCCTTGCTGCAGCACAAGCGTGACGACGCCGATATATATGTACATGTATGTGTGTGTATGTATGTATATGTTTGTGTGTATATGCATGCATGTATATGTATGTGTGTGGATATATGTGTATCTATATATATAAAAGAGATCCTCTGTGTGTCTGTCTGTCTGTCTGTGTGTTTGTCTGTCCCACCCTCCTAGGTGCATTTTCAGCAAGCTGCTACTCGGTAACCACTTAATGTACCCGCCAACAATTTATACCATTACGTTGGAAAATTTCTTGTCTACACGATAGGATAAATTTAAAATTTTAAAAATAAAACCAAAAAAAGTTATCGCGGTGAAAAGACAAAATGAACCCTGAAAAATGCGAAAATTTTGGTCAATATTCCTACATCTACTCCTCATAAACCAGAAATGGTACAGCCAAACAGATTATACCACTGTGTAGAAAAAATTCTGTTCTACACGATAGGCTATAATTAATATCCAAAAATTAAATATAAAATATGTAAAAATGACAAAATTTCAGTCTACATTCAAAATTATATTTAAGCTCGACGCGTGCGATTTTTTGTACTTTTTTCTCTATTTCTCAGCAACTAACTATGACACATCTAAATAAATATTACCATCATGCTGGGAATTTTGTTTTCTACAGCACGGTATAATTTTTAATTTTCCAGAGTGTATTAAAAAAAAGTTACGGCGGTGTGAAGTCAAAATGACAAAGTCAAAAATGCAAAATTAGCACTGGAAACCGTGAATATTTTGGTAAATATTCCGCTATATATTACTCATAAACCAGAAATGGTACAGCTATAAAAATTTAACTATTGTGTAGAGAATTTTGTGTTCTACAAGAAATATTCTAATTTATACCCACAAATGATACAAAAAACGTGTAAAATTGGCAAAATTCTCAAATACATCCAAAATTACACTTGAACACCGGGTGACTAAAATTAATTCATTTTTCTACTATTTCTCAGTAACTATTTGTCACACATCAAAATTAATTATACCATCGTGCTAGAAATTTTGTTTTCTACAATACGGTATAATTCTTCATTTTCCAAAGTATATCTGAAGGAAGTTACGGCGGTGTAAAGTTAAAAGGACATATTGCCAATTTGACAGCTATTATGCGCAATTGCGATTACACAGGAATATACTACTGTGTAGAGAATTTTGTGTTCTACAAGAAAAAGTGTAATTTATACCCACAAATGATACAAAAAACGTGTAAAATTGGCAAAATTCTCAAATACATCCAAAATTACACTTGATCACCGGGTGACTACAATTGATTCATTTTTATACCCATTTCTCAGGAACTGTTTGTCATACATTAAAATTAATTATACCATCGTGCTAGAAATTTTGTTTTCTACAGTACGGTATAATTCTTAATTTTCCAAAGTGTATCTGAAGGAAGTTACGGCGGTGTAAAGTCAAAATGTCATGTTGCCAATTTGACAGCTATTATGCGCCCTTGCGATTACACAGGAATATACACTGATTAAATTTCACTGAAGCCCAATCACAATTATGAATGCATCATATTATCTCCAAGCATGGATGGTGTGGTTTTATTGCGTACAGTTTAATTAATGACGACGGGCGGATAAAATGCTGCTGGGAACAAAGTAAAATACTGAATTTTACTGTGTAATTTAATTGGTTTAATTTCAAGTTGCATACGCTTAAGCTGCATAAGGATATGGGCTGTAATATCATGCAATGCCAACTATATGCATATGCTGTTTTAGCGGACGCATAAATCTGGAATTATAGAGATGACAGAAAGTTTCATTGTTTCGATAGTGTTACGCTTCTGAATTACTACACACGAAGGACGGGTGTGAATTTGAGCAGTGTTGAGGGAAAAACATCGTCAATAATTAAAACAAGAATTTACAAATTTGACTTTTTCTGTTGGTCGTTTTTCATCCATTTTCTTTGTGTTTGTTTCGTGTTTGAGTTCTGAATTATTCCGCACGACGGGCAGCTTTAAATAAGAGGTGGGTTGTGAAAAAACATGTTTTCTAAATTGAAACATAAATTTCACATTTCGACTTTTATATTGGCTAAAACTTTCCTATGGGTTTGTTTTTCTTTTTCAATTTTCACTAATTTTTTTATGAATTGAATATTAATTATATTTTATGAACTGTTCCGCACGACGGGCGGGCTTGAATGTATCTATAAAGAGTGGGTTTAAATGATAGCGAGGTATATGATATTTTGCTAGCAGTAAATATTCTAGCGATAAAAGTAGAATAGCTCTTAAGCAAATGATTTTGGAGAATGATGTGAACCTTTAAATATATTTTGCGATCTGATGATATATGTATTAAGAATAATACGTAGCAGAATATAGATTGCATAATATAATATCGGCTGTAATATCAAGGGCTGTAATATCGGTGTAATCCAAAAAATAACAACTGTAGGAATATGATGCATTAGTGGAAGCATTAACCGGGAATCATGAGATAATATGATAATGGTGTATAATTATATCGCATTATGCAACAAACGTGAATTTAGCTGCCTTACAGTTTGGTTCCGATACTATATTGGCGGGATAAGTATTGGTGGGCCGCGTGTTTGGGACCCCTGGGGTAGATAATCTCAGTCTTCTGATTACAAATTATGATCGCATCAGTATATTTTGTGATCACAAACTAATAAGTTAAATCACCTCAGACTAGGCTGAGAGCGGTCAAGATTGGATGGTTGGGTTGGGTTGGGTAGGTTTGACTCAGGTTATATTGGGTTTTAATGATAGCGGAAAATATATAAATTTTAACAATAAATATTATAGCGGTAAAAGTGAAATAGTACTTAAGCAAATGATATTGGGGAATGATGTTAAGTAATAAATATAGTTTGGAAACATTCTGATGAAAAGATTTCATCATCTTTCATTGTTTGTTTCGTGTTTGTGTTCTGAATTATACCACACGACGGGCAGATTTATATATCAGGCGGGTTGAGGGATAATATTTGTCAAAATAAGAACAAAAATATTCAAATTCAGACTTTTATATTGGTTAAGATATTTATAGGTTACATTTTTTGGTTTTCAATTTGTATTCATTATATTTTATGGATTTGATATGAATTTTATTGTATGAATTGCTCCGCACGACGGGTGGGTTTAAAAAAGTGTTTTTAGATCATTTTTTCAAATGGTTCATTTAAAAAAAGGTTTTTTTTTATAAATAAAAATGTTCCGCGGGCAGCAACTATAGACAATAAAACGTTCAATTTACCCTGTAGAATTAATCCATACACAAAACCAATGGATTTGACTTCAAGATGCAGAACGGATCGTGTTCGAGTTCTGAATTATTCAGCACGACGGGCGGGTTTAAAAATGACTCAGGCGGACTGAGGGGAATATTGTGTCGAAATAAAAATAATTAAACTTATAATTTTCAATTGATTAATATTTTTATGAGTGTACCCTATTTCATTTTTATTTTTCCATATTTTTTATGAATTGAATATGAATTTCATGTTATGAATTGCTCCGCACAACTGGCGGGTTTTAATGCTATATATATACATAAAGAAGAAATTATCTGTCTGTCTGTGTATGTATGCTTGAATATGAGGTGACATAATTGCGCTGGCTCATGGTTCGCTGGTTCAATTATCAGGGGCTTCAAACGCAAACGAAGCGATGGCTCATTTTTATGAAATAAAAATGTCCCGCGGGCAGCAATAAAACGTTCAATTTCACCGTATACAATGAATTCATATACAAAACTAATGGATTTGACTTCAAGAACCAGAACGGATGGTGTTCGAGTTCTGAATTATTCCGCACGTCGGGCGGGTTTAAATATGAGGCGGGTTGAGTGAAAATATTTTGTCAAAATAAAATTAAAAATAATGAAATTTAGACTTTTTAATTGATTAAGGTCTTCATGAGTTTGCCTTATTTATTTTTAATTTGCAATATTTTTATGAATTGTTCCGCACAACGGGCGGGTTTTAATGCGGTTTTAATGCTATATATATACATAAAGAAGAAATTATCTGTCTGTCTGTGTATTTATGCTTGAATATGAGGTGACATAATTGCGCTGGTTCATGGTTCGCTGGTTCAATGATCAGGGGCTTCAAACGCAAACGAAGCGATGGCTCATTTTTATGAAATAAAAATGTCCCGCGGGCAGCAATAAAACGTTCAATTTCACCGTGTAGAATGAATTCATATACAAAACTAATGGATTTGACTTCAAGAACCAGAACGGATGGTGTTCGAGTTCTGAATTATTCCGCACGTCGGCCGGGTTTAAATATGAGGCGGGCTGAGTGAAAATATTTTGTCAAAATGTAAATTAAAAATAATGAAATTTAGACTTTTTAATTGATTAAGGTTTTTATGAGTTTGCCTTATTTATTTTTAATTTGCAATATTCTTATGAATTCTTCCGCACAACGGGCGGGTTTTAATGCTAGTATATGTATATATATCTTTCATGTAATAATTGTATTGTGTTTTAATTGTTAGATTTCAACTGTTGTCGCATGAGAGGTACCCTGTATATTTAAGCACGTGTTTAACGATTTCATGTTTTGTATTGTATCTTAGCACTGTAATTTGAATTTCTGGTCAGTGTAACTCCTGAAGATGGCTAATGTTAGCCGAAAGACGTCTCGAGGAATAAATACCACCAATGTCTACCAGTGTGTGAGAATGGAGATAGTTAACTCCGAAATACTACGCCAGCAAAACATCGGTCAATTGCTGAACAGACTTGACAAAAGAGACCAGCAACTAGCAAGGAATATCGAAACAACGCGGAAAAAACTAGTCAACTGCGAATGCGCAATCGATTTCAATCTCGTTTGTTTGAGAGAGAATATTCTGCCTGGCTACACCAACTTCATATATATATATATATATATATATATATATATACATACCTATTTCTCAGTAACTTTTTGTCACATGTTGAAATAAATTATACCATCGTGCTGGAAATTTTGTTTTCTACAATGCGGTATAATCTTTAATTTTCCAAAGTGTATCTGAAAAAAGTTACGGCGGTGTAAAGCCAAAAGGACATATTACCATATGCATATATATATATATATATATATATATATATATATATATATATATATATATATATATATATATATATATATATATATATATATTTCGCATAAAGAAGTTGCACTCACGCACCCGGTAATGTTATATGATGAAAAAAGTATACTTCATCGGGCACAATTATTTATGTATTAGTACGACGTTTCGCCTCAACAAGGCTTTATCAAGTACTGTTTTATAAAATACATCAAAAAGACGAGCCAAGAACACAACATATTTAGTAGATAAAAATGAATATAAACATTAAGACACGCGTATATGATTTTGACACACTTTTAAGTAAATAATATATAACTAACAATCGACAATTACATGCAATAAATATTACCATTAAATCAGAATTTGCAATTAAGTTCAATTCCTTTGCAGCCGTTCATGATGCAGCTGGAGTCATTTTCTTGAATGTATGCTGCCTCTGCATATCTTCTAGTAGCATCGTCTAATATTCCGCTGTGTATAACTGTCCACTTTATCGATACTTCCATTTTGTTATGCTCTTCCATGAAATGCTTTATAATTGGACCTCCCAGCTTATAGTTGGAGTGTTCCAGGATTCTCACACGTACTGGTCGCGAGGTCTCACCAATGTAGATTTTTCCACATACCGTGCACACTATCTTATATATGACATTTTTCCTCCAACATAGTTTTCTGTCGGGACTCATGGATGTGGCACAGGTATCACATTGTGGTGCGCACCTGAAACGCTCTCTTGGTGGAGCGAAAATCCGCTTCAGCGGTCGACCCGGGTCGAACCACACCCGTATTTTCCCTTGGAGACCTGTTCTCTTGATGAGGGAATAACATTGTCGGCGACTGCTCTCACCCAGATACGGTAGTTTGATGAAATATTTGTCTTCCTTGCTTTCAGCTTGCTTGTCTACTCTGATATCTCTAATTGCCTTGTTCTTGCTCCTTTTGATCACATAGTCGGGGTAGCCATTTTGTCTAAATCGGTTCTCAATGGTCTTAATGGAAGTCTGAAGTGTCGCCGGTGTAGTGGCTCTTCTCGAAGCCCTCACAAATTCCCCATATGCTATTGCACACTTAGCACTTTTTGGACCATTAGACATCCAAGATGTGATTGAGCCGCTGTGGTGAGGCTTCATGTATACCTCAGATACAAATTGTTCACCGTTGTAGCTGATGTTGCAGTCCAAAAAAGCCAGTCTGCCATTCTTCGGCAGCTCAATAGTAAACTCAATAAAATTTGAGATGGAATTGGCGGTAGCTAGCAACACTGCGGTGTCAAAGTCGTCATACCAAGCTACAAATATATCATCGAGGTATCTCTTGTATTTGAGTGGCCGATGAAATGCCGTTTGAAATTGCTGGTCCAAATAGTCGGCGAATATGATGGCCAGTTGAGGAGCCAGTGGATTTCCCATTGATAATCCTTCGATCTGTTTATAGAGTTTAGCTCCCTGAATGACGACATCATTTGATATGGCCATATTGACCAAATCAACAATATCCTCAACCGCCATCTCATGAAACATATCGTCTTTGGACTTGTTGTTAATTAAAAAGTCACGTAACACTTCATCTAGGCCCTTATTGTTGTCATCTGAGCAGCGTGGAATAGTGCCATATAAGTTTTTTATGTCAAGAGAGGCAAATCCCTTTACTCCGCATTGTGGTAGTGTTTTAAGCCACTGCAAAAACTCATCTGAACTTCTAAGATGTGCGGGTACATTATTGAGAAGTCCATCCAATTTCTTCGAAAGGCATTTTGCTAGTTTTGTGGCTGGCCCGTCGACTGCAGCAACTATGGGTCGCCCTTTCAGTTCTCCGACCTTGCGGTCTTTGGGTAAGGTGTAAGCCGAACTAGGCATTGGGAAGCTACATTTGAGCTTAGAGAGGCAGCTCTGAACAGTTTTGTTCTTTCTATATTTTTGTATAGCGTAGTCGAGGTTTTTGTTGAATTGGGCTTGCCTGGTGGATGGAAGCACAGATTTAATTTCCTGAAAATTTCCTCCCTCGACTGTTGATTCAGTCAGCATCCTCTCATAGTGCTCAGTGCTGAGTGCCATTAGACGTCCGGTCTTGTCTGTAGGAGTGATGACGGTATTGCTTTGCATCTTAATCTCTTTGATCTTATGCAACTCATCTGGCATTTATTCGGTAAAAGTTTATGACTGTTTTTCAAAATCTTCATCGCCCCACCAGCAAATTCCTGTATTGCTTCATTTGGGATGCCATCTTTTTCCATTTTTGCGATGCTTTTTTGAATTGTGGCTCCACACTCTTTCGTAATTCGTCGACAATCTCTCCTGCAATATTGTTGAGGCACGTATGATGGACCATTGTTTAGCAAATTTCTGTGAGGAAGACCATCGTTTGACTTGTCTACAAACATTATCCTGTCGCTTTGTTCCGTCGCATCAAAACCGCACTTTGTCACCTTCTTCTCGGCCGTCGACAGCAAGTTATTAAACTTTTTCATTTTCTTTGTGTGCAGCTCATTACTCCATTCCACCATCCTGTTATGTTCATTTTGTTCAAGTGGAAATACTGCACAATTAAGGCTTTGCAGGCGCTCATATTCACAATCCAGTGTGAGCTGTAGCCATTCCTTAGCTTGTTTAGCCACTAATCTTTCGGCTTTTTCCGAAGGAAGAGTATTTTGTAGAATGTTCTTAACTCTGATACCTTTAGGAATAATCTTGTTTTTTCGGCAAAGTCGCAAAAATCTGATGTTGCTTCTGACTTGTTCCAATTTCTTGGCTTGGTGAAAGTTTGTCGAAATCCTCTGTGATGTATGCATTCTTGGCTCGCTTTTGTCTGTATTTTGAGTATTTGAATCAATTTCGCATAAAGAAGTTGCACTCACGCACCCGGTAATGTTATATGATGAAAAAAGTATACTTCATCGGGCACAATTATTTATGTATTAGTACGACGTTTCGCCTCAACAAGGCTTTATCAAGTACTGTTTTATAAAATACATCAAAAAGACGAGCCAAGAACACAACATATTTAGTAGATAAAAATGAATATAAACATTAAGACACGCGTATATGTACATACGCGTGTACACACGCGTATTTCGCCGCTGTGGTGAGGCTTCATGTATACCTCAGATACAAATTGTTCACCGTTGTAGCTGAAGCTAAGGAATGGCTACAGCTCACACTGGATTGTGAATATGAGCGCCTGCAAAGCCTTAATTGTGCAGTATTTCCACTTGAACAAAATGAACATAACAGGATGGTGGAATGGATTAATGAGCTGCACACAAAGAAAATGAAAAAGTTTAATAACTTGCTGTCGACGGCCGAGAAGAAGGTGACAAAGTGCGGTTTTGATGCGACGGAACAAAGCGACAGGATAATGTTTATAGACAAGTCAAACGATGGTCTTCCTCACAGAAATTTGCTAAACAATGGTCCATCATACGTGCCTCAACAATATTGCAGGAGAGATTGTCGACGAATTACGAAAGAGTGTGGAGCCACAATTCAAAAAAGCATCGCAAAAATGGAAAAAGATGGCATCCCAAATGAAGCAATACAGGAATTTGCTGGTGGGGCGATGAAGATTTTGAAAAACAGTCATAAACTTTTACCGAATAAAATGCCAGATGAGTTGCATAAGATCAAAGAGATTAAGATGCAAAGCAATACCGTCATCACTCCTACAGACAAGACCGGACGTCTAATGGCACTCAG